>PVKU01002923.1:0-202159 GCA_004027475.1 Anoura caudifer | reverse complement strand
CCTGTGCACCTGGGGGCTGCCAGCCGCTGCTGTCTGCGTGCCCGTCCGCACCTCCGCTTTTTCCTGCCGACTCCGCCCCTCTTACCGGTCTGGATGAATCGTTGTTGGACTTCCAAACAGTTTGATTTTCTGAGATCTGGTTGTTTTCTTGTTTCTAAATCTTTGTTGTCCTTAATTTGGTTGTGAGAAGAGACACAGTGCGTCTGCCTATGCCTCCATCTTGGCCGGAAGCCGCTTTATTTAAATTCTTAATATTTAGTAGGATAATCATCCCGCCTTATTATTCTTCTTCATGAATATTTTAGCTGTCTTGGCCCTTTTCTTTTCTCTAGCAATATTAAAATCTGATTTTAAAATCCTACATAAAACTCTGTCAGAATTTTAATTAGAATAACATTGAAGCTGTCAATCAATTTGGGTACATTTGATATCTTCATAATTTAACTATACCTATGTAGAAAATATCATTCTTTTAATTTAGGTCTAAGTTAAACTATTTTGATAAAGTTTTAAAATATTAGTAAGTTTTACACTTTTGTTTGATTTCTCCTAATATATTATAGTTTTATTGCTATTACAAATAATATTTAAAAATATGTATTTTCTGAATTTTTTGCTTCTCTATAAAGATACAACTGATTATTGCATATTAATTTAATGTTCTGCTCACTTGCTACATATACTCATACTCAAAGACTCAGATTCTGTTGATGTTATTTTTTCCTTTGTAATGTTTTAAATTTATTTTTGTTATCTTAGCCTGCCAGCTAGAATGGTTGAGGCTTGCCTTGTAGCCTAATATAAAAATAATTAATTTTTATATTGATAAATATCATAAATATGCCTGAGAAGAATATATATGCTATATTTTAGGGTGTAGTATACTATATAATTCTGCTATATCAAACTTATTGAAAATTTTCTATTAGATATTAATTTTTTGTCTCCTTTGACCTATCAATAATTAAAAGTATGTTGAAATTCTAATTATGGAAATGTACTTATCAATTTTATTTATTTTTTTGTGTATATTTGAGGCTATGTAATTGAGTTCATGTATGTGATATCTACTATGTGAACTGAAGCTTTATTATTATGTAACTATCCTCTCTATTCTTAATATAGTTTTTTAAGAAAATTTTAAATACATATATTTTTTAAAAAAACACTTTACTCACTTTCAAGTGCACAATTCAGTGGCATTAGTATATTCATAATGTTGTACTACTATTAAAACCATCCATTTCCAGAATGTGGTCGTCATACAAAACAGAAACTCTGTACCCATTAAATAACAGCTTCCCATTCTCTCACATGTCCAGCCCCTGGTGACCTCTATTCTAATCTCTGTGTCTATGAATTTGCTTTTTCTATGAAGTTGTCTATTCCTCTTATAAGTGGAATGACACAGTATTCGTCCTTTCTTGTCTGGTTTATTGCACTTAGCATTGTGTTTTCAAAGCTCATCCATATTATAGCATATAACCTAATATAACTTTTTGTTTTAAAGTCTATTTTTACTGACATTACGTATATTACCCACCAGCATTCTTTGAGGTATATCATTTCAGATCCTTATCAGTCTTGTATCTTTGTGAAGTAGGTGTGTTTCTTATAGATTACATATAGCTTCATTTCCTCAATTTAGTCTGAAAAATCTGACTTTTAACTGAGAAAATTAAAATTATGATTATTGACATATTGGTTGATATAAAGTTTGGTTTCTATATTCAGATTGTATATCCTTTTTCTTCTTTCTTGTCTTTTAAAAACTGATTGAGGTAGAAAATCTATTACTGTTTTTATTTCCCTTTATTGTTTTTTTTTTTTTTTTCTGCACTGCTTTGGCCTTTGCAACCCTTATTTTACCACATTTAATTTAACAAAACCTAAAGCTAACCAATATGTTAATCCCCCTCTTTAATCAAAAATGTCTTAAAGAATGCTTTTTAACCTTACAGTAGTTATTCTGCAGTTCACGCTATTTCTTTAGAGACATTTATCTAAGTCCTTCATAGAGACCAATTACACATTACATCATTTATTTGAAGAATATATTAGGAGTATTATGAATTGAATGTTTGTGTACCCCCAAAATTCCTGTGCTGAAATCCTAAGCTCCAAAGAGAAGATATTAGGAAGTGGGGCCTTTGGGAGGTAATTAGGTCAGGAAGGTAGAGCCCCTATGAATGGAATTAGTGCTCTTTGAAAAGAACCCCAGAGAGCTCTCTTGCACCCTTCTGCCATGTGAGCACACAGAGATGATCATGGAAGAGGGCACCAAATATGCATGTACTCTGATCTTAGAATTCCCAGTCTCTAAAACTGCAAGAAAAGATTAGCTGTTTAACCTACACAGTCTGATAGTTTGTTGCAGCAGCTTGTAAGTAAAAACATTGCATTTCAAGAGCTAGAGAGCATGGCCTACAAGAACATGGATTCAGAGATTTAAAAATGGTGGCTCAGGTTCTTGCTGTACACTTGTTATTTGACACATCTTCTGTAAGATGTAAGATGTTGCAACCGATGGTTGATTGGTCAGTCATTGGTGCCTATTCAACTGGAACAGGGATCCCCAATTTGGAATGCAGTGAAAAAGGAATCCTTATTCAGTGCAAAACAGCTCAATTGTGATACAGGCTATGATGGGGCCCAGGGGCCAACTGGCCCTGGAACCAGGCCCCTCTCCAGTTAAACAGCTTTGTTTTGTTCCTTGCCCATCTGCTTTTGCACTGAGTGTAGGTCTGCTTTGCTCTGGCAAGACAGCTTTTGTGTTTCAGTTCAGCCAGGGATACCCAATCTTCAATCTTCAGAGGACAGCTGGCTCATATCAGCAGAATCGGTCCATCTTCATGCAAATGTGGACTGCAAATCCTCACAGTTTGATTGGTCCACAGGGCGCTGCTCTGACTGATTAGACGAGAACTGCTCTGATTGAATGGGGAAGCCTCAGTTCTATTGGTTGAAATAGGATTCTAGAACCTCCCTTATAAGGGCTGAGATGGCAGAAAAAGCGCAGGCAGGCAGTTCAGCTCAGGCTTCCTTCTGAAGTGCAGTTTGTGTGAGAGGCCCCTGTGTAGAAATGGATGCTAGGCTCTGTTTTTGCTTATTTGTTTTGTTTTGTTTTTCTTAAAATTTTAGCCCAATAAGCTACCAGGAGGCCTTCTTAGTTGGTCTCTTCTTTCTCAGGGACCACAGGTGGGTGCAATAATATTCACTACTCAGTTTTGATTTATTTGTTCATTTATTTATTGATATATATTTGTTTTAACTAATATGTGACTTTTTCTGTGCCAAATGCTGGGTGTGTAGTGATAAGCAGAATGTATTTATTTTCTATCCTCATTAAATTTATTGTCTTGAAAATACAGAATTTTAAAAATATCATAAATAACAGACAAATTCTCAGAAAAAAATTGATGTGCAGTAAGAAGCTGTTTTACTATTGTATGTAAAATGTATGAAATTTAGTAAACAGTAAATGATGGCAGTATTATTAGCAATAATAGTTTTTCAAACTTTGGAGTGACTAGTTTATAATAAATAAGCAATACATAAACAATGTGTTATGTAATAAAAATACTAAACTATGTATTATAGGCATAACATTTCTTTAATGATGTCAAAAAATTTGAAGATTGAATAAAGATCCATGTTATTTTCAAAAATGAAACTCAGTGCAACACAAAATTGGTTAAATACACTTTTTTCAAAATATTTTCATTACTTCTATCAACTACCTTATATAGAATTTTATTTACATCACAAACATCCTGCCTTTTCCAAAGGAGCATTTCCTTATCTAAACTTGATTCTCAAGTTTGCATAATTTATGTTTTTAATGGAATATCACATTTATTCATGCACTTATTCACTAAATGCTTACTATTAAACATTTATTATGTACCACATGTATATTATACTAGGAGCTATGTGACATTTTGCAGTGGAATTTGAGAACTGGATTGTAAGGAGGTTAGAGTAGCCCAGACAAAAAGGAATGTGAGACATTTTATGCAGTTTATCAGATTCTAAGTCATGCCATTTTGTTTTATCTTTATAAAAACAGAATAGAAATGAATTTATCCATTTGTTCACCACGTATTTACCGAGTTTGCAATGTGTCAGGCATTGCCTAAGGTTCTGGAAGTACAAAAATTAATCAGATACTCTTCCTGTTCTGATGTTAGCTAATTGGGGAATACTGATGGGCATAGTCCAGTGTGATCGAAGAAGAGTATCATACAGTACCATGACATTCAGAATACCTTATCACAAGGGTTCTAACATAACTCGTAGGCCAGGTGAAGCGAGTCTACTCACATTCCACACCGCTTAATGCCAGCTGTTTCCTCTGTTCTCAAAACCGCTGATTCTAAAACGGTCTCTTAAAACATATCAAGATGAAACAAATAGAACCATGTCACAGAAGCCTGTTTTTGCAAGGGATTTGAGAAATATGCATTATTATGCTTATTTTTTGAAGAAACAAAAGAGCTTGAAATCTGATGCTTATTGGTACATTTAGTATTTTGTATCCAACTCAGCCAGTATAATCTCATACTTATCTATGGCTTCAGTTCACCAAATTTTTAAGAAAGAGATAAATGAACAACTTTGCAGAGCAAAGGGAAGGAAGGAAATCCCTGTGAATACTGAGTAGCAGTGAGAGCTTCAAAGTTTAGGAGCTAAACCTAGTTGAGCCATGACTTTATTGTTTGGGAATTAAAATTCACTAGAATATTTGACACTCAACATTTATCAAATTCACCTCTTAAAATGAAAATGATTTGCTAATCGAATAATAACTGGATGAGCCAAACAGCACAAATAATCAGTGGTGAGATTGAATAGACCAATCCAAAAGGGTAGACATTTGTCAATGTATAATTATTTCTTGAGTTTTCTGCTCTGCGTATGTTGTGGAATTTTTTGCTATGTGAGGTTTGCTTTGGATCCAGTTATATATAAACTATGTCTTTGTGGAATCAGAGAGGATTGACGTAATAGCCACAAATAGTTTTTAAATTGGGAAGAAATAGTAAGATTGATGATGTAATGACTATAAGATATTTTGACCTTTTAATTTCTGTCTTCATTGAACCTGCCTACACTTTTGTTTATTCTATTTTTCACTAAAAATGAGGACTTTTGGGGGGCTATGGAGAATGAAACTGTATATGGCTTATTTAAAGATTTTATTTTATTTTATTTTTTTATTTTTAGAGAGAAGGGAAAGGAGGGAGAAAGAGAGGAAGAGAAACATTGATGTGAGAGAGAAACATCCTTGGGTTGTCTCTCCTACGTGCCCTGATCTACTGAACTTGCAACCCAGGCACATGCCTTGACAGGGAATCAAACCGAGGACCTTTCCCTTACTAGGACGATGCCCAACAAACTGAGCCACACCAGTCAGGGTGTTCTATAGCAGTTTTATTTTCCTCCTAAATGAAGTATTCATCATAGATGGGAATGATGGCTATGTAAATATTATACTTTTACTTCTTACCAAAGTAAGGTACATCAGGAAAGAAATTCTATTGATGCAAACAGGATGCCTTTTGTTCACTGTTCTTCAAGTGCTATTTGAGAACTCCAGTGTAGCCAGAGTCCAAATGAATGAGGACTATTAAGATATATTTCAAATGTTGTCCCAAATAATTTTTTGTAATGCTAAGCATTCTTCCCCTACCAAAATGATAATAATAAATGAAATAAGTTTTAATTATAATATTGTACAGAAACATATGCAAAGATTACAGGCTTCTGAGGCTGTGGTGAGAGAATTTTAAGAATATACATCTTCACAAGAACAATTAAAATAAAAAAATTGTTAATTAAAAAATATATAGATCTGAACCTATGGGAATTTCTAGATGATATATTAAGGATCTGGAGTAATCTTTCACTTTACAGTTAAAGATATGGAGAGGCTTGCTATTTATTCACCAGTGTGTTTGTCTTTCCTTTTTAAACCTGCAGTTTGACTACATTTCCCAGTCTCCATTGCAATGTACTGTGGATAGAACTAATGTAAGCTGTTTCCAGAGTTGGCCTGTGTACTCTAAGGAATGAACCTCTGTTCTCTCCCTACACTTCCTCTCCCCATCTGTAGGCTGAATAGGAGCTCCAAGCACCTAGAGGAGGAGAGAGTCACACAAAAACCAAACAATTGGAGAGGAGTTCCTCCTTGTAAGAAAGCCAGCCCCAAGAACTAACTGCTCAACTCAGAACACTGAATTAGGTTATAGTGCGTCTGAGAATAAACTTTTATTGTATCAAGTCACTCACATTTGGAATAGTTAGCCTATCATGACTAATTCAAAGAAAATTCCAAGAATAAGAAGTAGAAAGGCTACCATCAGAATCCTAGAATCTGTATCATTTGAAAACATAGGAAGCATGTGTTAGAGGGCTATCAAAATGGGCATGTGCCTTGTTAGTGTTGCCAGAATTCCACCACAAAGTGAGAGTCCTTCAGAGTCTTTTTATAAAATCCAAATGTTCAGGGAAAGGAAATATGAGTTCACGAAGGCATTTTCCTGCGTAACAGGAGAAGTGGGAGTAACTTGAGAGAAAAGGATGATGTTTGAGAAAAAAAACACTACAGAATCAGCAAATGATAAACACAAACTGCATTGACTCTGTTTAAGGGCACAGTGTCAAATGAAATGGAAAGAATGATCTCTCTTATGATCCTTCTTGGTTCCATGAGTAATGGATGATGGGCGATGCCCTTATTTTTAGCAAAGTGGATCATACCACTTGGCCACTCAAAATCTCTTGTACCTCCCTTGTGATATTTTTCACATTTTAACTTATTTTATAATTATCCCAATGTCAGGTACTACGTAGGGACCTTGAGATAACAACATGAAAACAAACAAACCCAGACACAGTCTCCAACTTCATGGAGCTTGCAGTTTGGTCATGTAGAGACATGACACATAGGTAGGTACATAAACATGTAAGTGCAGCCATGTGATTATAATTTAACATGAAAGAGTGTTATTGGGTGAACTGAGCACTGCAGTGGATGTATCTGGATTGCATGGACTAGAAAGAGAAAACTTCTGTTATAAAGAAAATTTCAGTCTGGAAAGATTGATTGTGAGTTTGGCAGGTGGGAGGGGAGAGAAAGAGGAGGATTTAGGTGACTGGATAAAGGAGATGGACCACACCCAAAAAGAAGAACCAGTAAATTTGTGCCATAAACAGAATTTTTAAGGAAAAAGTAACTGCAGAGCAGTAACCATTATAAATGTCAATATAAAAATGCTTAATAAAATTTTATCAATTCAATTCCAACAATTTTAAATGGCTAATACATCATGACAAGGTTTATCCTAGTGATGGAAGTTGGGTTTACTGTTGAAAAGCACTCAATGAAATTCACTGTATCAACAGACTGAAAGAGAATAAAACCATATAACTATGAAGTTTGACACAGAAAAATCATTTCACAAAATTCTACAGCCATTAATGATTAAAAATACCATTATTAGAAATGGGTAGAAACTTCAATTTGGTAAAGTGTAACTAAGAAAATCTACACTTATTATCATATTCCCTGATAAAATATTTAAATCTTTCAACCCCAAACTGAGAGTAATTACTAGTCAACATTGTACTAAAAGTTCCAGCCAGTTAGGTGAGGCAACAAAGGCCACAATTGGAAATAAAAACATAAAACTTTCTTTTGGCAAATTCTTAAATAGAAATTAATAAAGAATCCACAAAATTCCTTCTAAAGCTAGTAAGAGAGGCTAGCAATACTATGGGATATAAGGTTAATAAACAAGGAAATTAGTTATATTCCCATATACATGTAAAAAAGTGAAAATTGAAATTAAATATTGTTTGCAATAATATCACAAACATAAAGCACCTAAGAACAAATTTAATAAAATGTAGGTAAAATACTCAAACTCAATGTGCTAAAGAATATAAAGCATTTTTGAAAGCCAATGAGGGTGTATTAAATGAAGCAATTATATCATATTCATAAGTTGGAAGACTCAATATTGTTTGAACTGATGCATAGATACAGCACCATCTAAATTAAAATCCTCGTGGGCTTTTTAAAAAAGAAAAAACTGACAAACTAGTTCTAAAATTTATATGGAAACTCAAAGCACCTAGGATTGTAAAAGAAAGTTATAAAAAAGAAATGTAAGTAAGAGTACTTACATTATCTGACTTTAAGGCTTATTTATTATAATGCTACATTAACCAAGACAGTGTGGTATTGGTATAAAAATAGACAGTAATTTCAATTGAACAAAATAGAAGTTCTAGAAATAGACCCACACATATATGGTCAATTGATTTTGAACAAAGGTGCCAAAGTAATTCAACGGAGAAAGGCTATTCTTTCCAACATATGGTGCCAAAACACTGGATAAGCATGTGGAAAAAAATTAATCTTACCCTTTAGCTAAGCTATATGGAAAAATTATCTCAAAATGGACAATAGATTTAAATATAAAAGGTAATATTATATAAAATTTCTAAAAGAAAGCATAGAAGACAGTGTTTGTGACCTTAGAGACAGCAAAGTTTTCTTAAATAGAACACAAAAATACAACCAATAAAAAGTTGATGAATTTGACATTGTCAAAATTAAAATTTTCTGCTCTTCAAAAGTCACAATTAAGAAAATGAAGAACAACAAAAAATAAAATAAAATAAGAAAACAGAAAAGAAGAATTTGAACAGGCAATAACAATTTTTTTTTTTTTTAAAGAAAAGAAAATGAATAGGCAAGACATGAGCCAGCAGAGAATCTTCAGCATACATATATCTGGAAAGGACTTACATTTTTATAGTGCAATAACTAGAAAATAAAACAAGATGGATAAAAGACCTGGAAGGACGTCTTACCAAAGACATATAAATGAAAATAAGTTCATGAACAAAAGCTCAAGTTCACTAGTTCTCATGTAAATGCAATTTCCAACTACAGTGAGATACTGTTACCCACCAACTCAAAAGGCTGCAATGAAGACAAAGCTACGTTTTGGTGAGGATGCGGATATTGGATGACCTGGCACCTCATATGTTGCCAATGAGGATGTAAAATTGTATAGCCTTCTGGAAAACATTTGTAGAGTTTCTTACAAAGTTAAATATACACTTACCATGTGACTCAGCACATCCAATAGTAATTCACTAAAAGAAACAAAACTGCATGTCCACTCAGAGACTTACCATAACAACTTCATTCTATAATTGGAGACAAAGTATTCTACAGGTGATGGTAGTATATCCAAACCATTGGAAACTATGCAGCAATAAGGAATAAATTCCTGATTTATGCAACAATGTGGATAACTCTCAAAAACATACTAAGCAAATGACACCAGAAACAAAAAGTTCACACTGTATGGTTCATGTGATATGAAACTCTGACTCGTAGTGATAGATAATTGGGTTCATGGTTGCTTGGGTTGAGAATAGTGTCAGGACTGCCTGGGAAGGGCACAGGGGTCATAGAAGTGTTCTAAATCTTAGTTATGGTGGTGGTTACAGATGTGTATACATTTCCAATGACAGTTATATGATTGTATACCCTTAAATGGTCATTTTATTTTATGTAAATTGTTCATCAATAAAGCTGATTTAAAATGGCTGTCAGTTTAATGAGAAAGATATATGCCTGAATAATACACCCAACATGCTTTAAGGTCATAGGAGAAATATTATATATTTCAGCAGCTATGTCATTTGATTATCTGGTTTTAAAATTATTCTTGTTAACATTCCCTCCAAAATTTAGGTTTAAAAATGTACTAGACCTCACAGAACCAGGCTCCAAGGTTTGCCCTGCTCCAGGCCCCACTCTATGTTCTCAGACTCCATACTCATTCCAGCATCTGTTTGGTCCCTGTGGATCCAAACTCCAGACCCACACCCAGGCACCCAGGTAGCAGGCCAGTCTCAGTGGGCCCTAGTGACAGGCTAGCTCCTTTGTAACAGGTTTGCTTCTTACCCAAAATACTGGCTCGCTTGTCCATGGACTCTGAAAGCAGCCTACCTATTGCTCTGTCCAGAATCTGGCTGGGCTGACTGGTGAAGGGCTTTCCTTATTGCAGTCAGTTTGCAGCAGCTGGAAAATGTGACTACTTCAAATACATAGACATCACACAAGGTTACAAGAACCACAAGACAAATGTGACATCACCAAACAACTAAACAAACAAAAAACCAGTAAATCTCCAATAACTGACCCTAAAGAAAAGGGAATCTATGCATGCTTTCCTGCTTGTGTTGCCTGACAAAGAATTCAATACAACTGTCATAAGGAAGCTAAGTGGGGTATAAGAGAACACAGAAAGACAACTAAATGAAATCAGGAAACAATACATGAACAAAATGATAAGTTCCATGGATATAGAACCATAAAAAATGAAACAAAAATTTTGATGCTGAAGAACACAATGATTCAATAGAGCTTCAATAGATGACAATCAAGCAGCAAAGAAAAAATATGTGAGCTCAAAGACAGATCATTTGAATTTACTAAGTTGATAATATAAATAAATTGACAAACCCTTTGCTAACTAACTAAAAAGAGAAGAGACATATATTACTAAAATTATCAATGAAAGAAGAGACATTTCAATGGATACTGCAGAAAAAAAATGATCATAAAAGAATACTGTGTACAATTGTGTGCCAAAAAAATTGAATAACTCAGAAGAAATGGATAAATTCATAGAAACATAAAGTGTATGAAGTCTTAATCATGAGAAAATAGAAAACCAGAACATGAACAAGGAGATTGAATCAGAAATCAAAAACCTCCAAAAAAGAAAAGTCCAGTATCTAATGGCTTCACTGGTGAATTCTATCAATGATTTAAAGAATTAATTCTAATCTTTCTCAAACTCTTTCAAAAATTTAAGAAGAAGGAACACTTCCAAACTCATTTTATGAGGCCAGCTACTCTGATACCAAAGCCAGATCAGGATACTACAGGGAAATAAATTACAGTCCAATATTCCTGATTAACATAGAAGGGAAAATCCTCAACAAAATTCTTGCAAACAAAATTAAACAGCACATTAAAGAAGCATACACCATGATCAAATTTTATTGATCCCTGGGGTGCAAGGATGGTTCATCACATGCAAATCAATCATGGTACTCCACAGTAACAGGAAACATGACAACGATTATGTAATCATCCCAACAGATGCAAAAAAAGGATTTAACAAAATTCAATATCTTTCTATGGTAAAAATTATCAAGAAACTAAGTATAGAAGGAATGTACTTTAATAAAGTAAAGGCTGTATATATGCCAATGACTCAGCTAACATCACTGTCATTGTTGACAAGCCAAAAGGTTTTCCTTTAAAATCAGAAATAATACAAGGATGTTTATTTTCAACACTTCTATTCCACATAGTACTGAAAGTTTTAGTATGAATATTTAAACAAGAAAAAGAAATAAATGCACCCAAATTGTGAAGGATGAAGTAAAATTCTCTGTAGATATAATGATCTTATATATAGAAAACCCTAAAGTCTCCAACGAAAACTCTTAGGACTAGTAAAGAAATTCAGTAAAGTTGCAGGACACAAAATAAACATAAAATTAGTTATGTTTCTATACACTAACAACAAACTATTTGAAGAAGAAATAAAGACAACAATCTCATTTGTAATAGCACTTAAAAGGATAAAATACTTAAGGATAAATTTAATCGAGGAGGTGAAAGATGTGTACACTGAAAACCAGAAAAGACATTGGTGAAAGAAATTGAAGAAGAGAAAAATAAATGGAAAGATATCTTGTGTTCATGGATGAAAGAATTAATATAAGAATGAATATTGTTTAAATGTCCATACTACCCAAAACTTCCTATGAATTTAATGTAATACCTATCAAAATTTCAATGGCATTTTCCACAGAAATAGAAAAATTAATCCTAAAATTTATATAGAACCACAGCAGATCCTGAACAGTCACAGTGACAAGAACAAACCTGAAGACATACTCCGTGATTTCAAATTATCCTACAAAGATACAGTAATCAAAACAATATGGTACCAGAACAAGGACAAACACCAAGACCATTAGAACAGAATAGAGAGCCCAGTAATAAACCCATGTATATACAATAATTAATCCTCAACAAGAACCGCAATGATACAAAATGGGGAAAGGATAGTCTCTTTAATAAATGGTGCAGAAAAACTCCAAATCCACATGCAAAAAAGAAAGAAAGAAAGAAAGAAAGAAAGAAAGAAAGAAAGAAAGAAAGAAAGAAAATTGGACCCATGTCATACACCATCCATAAAATTGAAGTCAAAATTTATTAAAGACTTAGACTTAAGACTGATACCATAAAACTGCCAGAGAAAAACATTACTTCTTTGATATTAATCTTGCCAATGATTTTTGAATAGCAAAGGCAAAATAAGTAAAAACAAACAAGTGGGAATACAGCAAACTTGCACACCAAAAGAAACCATAAACAAAAAGGTAACCTATGGAATGGGAAAAATACTTTTAAACTACATATCAGACAAAGAGTTACTATCCAAAATACATAAAGAAATCTTAAAATTCAGGAGTAAAAAAAACCCAAATAACTTAAGAAATTTGAAAGGACCTGAATAAACATTGCTTCAAAGAAGACATACAAATGGCAAACAGGTACATGAAAAGTCATTAACATCACTAGTCATCACACATTTGCAAATCAAAACCATGATGAAATGTCATCTGTCAAGATGGCTATTATTTAATGAAAAAGGTAAGATGTGCTAGTGGAAATATGGAAAAAATGAACCCTGGTACACAGTTGGTGTAACATTGAGTTAATCAAATATTAGAAATTATTTTATATTAAAGTAATGAAGGGAATGACAAAAGTACTTTTTTTTGGAGGGTGCCCAGCCTTCTTTGAAGCTGTATTCTTTGCTTTGGCTGTAGGATACAAGGTGATATCTACTTCCAACAGAACAGAGAAAGAGGTTTGCAGATTTGGTAAATCTGTAAAACATTGCTTGTAGATTTGGAAGTAAATCTTGGAAGGAAAAAGAAAGACTCATTTGAATGGATTAAATTAAAAGTAAACAGTCTTGTTTAAACTAATGACTATGAGACAGTTGTTTTGACAAGATTCATTGTGACAAAAAGTACTGGTCTTTATCCAACTTGAAATCTGTCTTCCCTTTCACATAAGTCTTTTGATGTGTGAAGGGAATATGGCAGATAACATGAACAAGAAAAGTAGTATTTAGAATATATCAGACAGTCTTCTATCTATTCTTACATTATACTATAATATATACTTGCACTGGATTCTTTTTAGTGGGAAACAGGATAGAGAAAGAACAAAAAGTTGCCCTTACCCAGGAATCATATGCCAACTGATTTCATTCTCCAAACTGGTTCCGGTGGCCTTGTTTTTGTTCTCTTAATATGTGGGTGGCATTGCCCAACCCTTGTCTTGGCTAGTAATATTCGCTATCAGCTCTCATTTCTCTCATACTCACATTTCTAAGACTCCAGAGAAATAAAAAAATACATATTCATCAAAAGAGAGTCAGCAGTGTTCCTTCTGATGACTAGAAGAGTCCATGCATTCGCTTGTAGACTGTGTGTACGGGGGACTCAAGGGCTCAGCAACCACACCAGTGGTTTGTGAATTAGGTGGACTTGGGTTTGCCCCCTGGCCTCCCTGCTTACTACCTTTGTGATCTTTTGAAGTCTACTCTTTCCTCTTTCAAATAAAGGTCACAATAACTACCTTACAGTATTTTGTGAGTAGTCTAAGGGGTAAAGAATGTAAAGCACTTATTGAAGTTCCTGGTATGCTCTTCAATGTACAGCAGCTTTTATGACCATTTTTTTATGGGCTTGTTAGAAATGAGAACTCCTCCCCTCTAATGTCCATGGACAGCTATAGTCCTGGACAGCTTTCCTCCTGTTTAAATTGGGGAGTAATACCTTTCTTACCTATCTGATGCAATCATTAAAATGATTAAATGTAAAGGAACCCTGACAATTGTAGTAGGCTGATCAATAACGTGCCCACTTATTTATGTTTATGATAGAAGGAAGAGTGGGAATCAGGTAAAAGTGAAAATTTTAAATAACTTTGTTTTTTAATTGGATCAGAGAATATTTTGGATAAGAAAAATCTATAAAGTTTTCTAATTAAGAAAAGTTGGATAGGACAAAGGATGAGAAACAAGATTCTAATGAAATCAGAATTGAAAATCAGGGACTATCATGAAAGTATAAACAAATGGGAGGAATATTAGACTCCAGCAAAGTATTGCTTAAAACTGCTAGGAAGTGAAACTCAGCTTGTTTTAATTAATTAATTTATTTTTTTATTCTTCCCCCCAAAACATTTTTTCCCCATTACGTTTGGAGAGAGATGGGAGAGAAACAGAAAAACATCAATATGAAAGAGAAACATCAATTGGTAGCCGCCTATACACATCCTGACTTGGGATCAAACAGGCAACCTGGGCACGTGCCCTCATCAGAATTGATCCTGGGACCTTCTGGTCCATGGGACAGTACTCCGACCAACTGAGACACTTGGCCAGGGTGTCTTTTTTTTTTTTTGGTGTACTTGAACACACACACACTCAATTCCATGTGATTAAGCAAATTTGTTCCTGTAATTTTCAACGCGCTGCTGCTTTGGAGAACTTGGGAGGCTTTGAAGGATAGGGCTCCCTGGTAATCAAGAGTCTCTCCTTGCATAACCCTGGATTTGGAGGAGGTGTGCCGGAGGCAAAGTGCATACCGTGTCATCTCCAGGATTTATGAGGAAACAAATGCTTGAGCCAGAAGTTGTTAGCACATTTCATTTTGATTTAAAAGACAGTTGATGTCTAAAATTGAAAAGAACACAAGTGATTATTAATAAAAACATGTAACAGGAACAATTGAGAAGCAGATCTTTTTTACATGCTGCAGAGGATGCTGATTTGCAAATAGGGAGCTAAAGCAGGTTCCTAATAAAACAAGAATCAGTTTTCTGAATGATAGTATTCTGTGACTCAGCACTGGATTTTCTTTGATGCTAAAGAGGCAAATGGGGCATTTTGATATGTTGGTGGAAAGATCATCTCCTTTCAATGTACTATAAAGTTCTGTTCATACCCATAACTTCAATGCCACAATAAGTTGGCACGAACCTACAATGGCTCACAAATGGATGCTTATAGGCATTTAAATTGTCCAGGCTTAGTTGCAGTCTGGAGAAAAACATGGGGTTCATGGTTACTATAAATGCGGACTTTTCCATTGAATAGTAATACATAGACTGATGACTAATAAACATACCCCACACTGGAAACAGTTGAGTGATGACATCTTTTTTTTTCTTTTACCTTTTTAACTAGCCACAGTGGCTGGGATTTTACTTAAGGAAAATATGGGAAACAGACTAAGCCCCAAGGCGGATCACCCTGGCAGCTGTAGAAAGAGAAGGCTATGCTTTCCCATGCATGTTATCTGCATTTTTCTATCATTTTAACATCTGCCAGGGAGATCAGCTCAGTGACCTGAATGCTGCACATTGAATGCCCAGGTCTGGTGGACAACTGCCCTTTCCTGCCTTAAGAGAAAAAAGAGGCTCTTAGTCTGTGGTCATGAGGCATTGGCCACCAGCCCTATCCATGCTGCCTGGTGTTTTGGACAGATGCATTCACAAAGGGTCTGTGTAATCTTTAGTAAGCCACCTTTTCCTTCGTGTCCCCAGTAAGGAAGATGCTTGCACTTTCTTGATCCCCATAGGAGATTCATGATGATCAAATAAAAAGGATGACTGTAATTTTGCAAGACATAAAGAAAATCAGATAATATTGTATTACTGGCTAATACCATTTTGAAACAAAGTCAGTTCTCCATGCCCTCTCCATGTTATTTAAGGTATGTAAGTTTCCCTGCAGATATACATTTTTCAGTGCAAAATTACCCTTGTTTGCTATTCACTGAGCATGTTCCTACTTTTTTATCTACTCTTTTTTCTCCTGTATTGCTGAGATTTCCCAAGATTTTTTTCAATTAGTATGTGTAGATCTGCCTCATTCTGTTTTTTATTGAGCAATAATTGGCATATAATGTATTAGTTTTAGGTGTATAACCTGATTTGATATATGCATATATTGCAAAATGGTTATAATAAGTTTAGTTAGCATTCATCACCCTATATAGTTACAAATTTGTTTTTTTTTCTTCTGATAAGAACTTCTAATATCTCCTCTCTTAGGAACTTTCAAATGTTAATGATAGTCACCATGTTCAGGTTTACATTCCCAGGACTTACAGCTGGAAGTTGGTATCTTTTGACCAATTTTGGCCATTTTCCCTACCCTCACACCCTGTCTCTGGAAATGGCCAATCTGTTCCCTGTTTTTGTGAGCTTGATTTTTGTAAGGTTATACATATAAATGAGATAGTATAGTATTTGTACTTCCTGTCTGACTTATATCACTTAGCATGGTGACCTTAAGGTCCGATCATATAAAAAAATGTCAGGATTTCCTTTTTTATGACTGAATAATATTCCATCATATGTATGTGTGCATACATGCACAATATTTTTTATCCACTCATCCATCAATGGACATGTAGGTTGTTGTCATGTCTTGGCTACTATAAATAATGCAGCAATGTATAATAAACATGAGGGAGGAGAGAGCTTACCCAGATGGCCAATCATTTCCTTCAAATAACTACCCAGAAGTGGAATTGCTGAATCATATAATAGTATTATTTTTATTTTTTTTTTGGAAACTGCACACTGTTTTCCACAGTGGCTGCACCAATTTACAGTCCCACCAGAGTGCACAAGTGTTCCTTTTTCTCCACATCCTTGTGGACACTTCTTATCTTTTGTCTTTTTGATACAACCATTCAAACAGTTCTGAAGTGATATTGTGGTTCTAATTTGCATTTTCCTGATGATTAATGATATTGAGTACATTTTCATGTACCTGTTTTCCATTTGTATGTCTTCTTTGAAAAAAAAAAATGTCTGTTCAGTTCCTCTGGCCATTTGTAAATTGGATTTTTTCCATAGAGTTGTATGAGTTCCTTATATATTTTAGATATTAACTTCTTATCAGATATATGATTTGCAAATATTTCTTCCATTCCATAGGTTGTCATTTTATTTTGTTGATAATTTCCTTTGCTGTTCAAGAACTTTCTAGTTTCATGTAGTTCAATTTCTTTATATTTATTTTTGTTGCCTTTGCCTTTGGTGTGAAATCCAAAAAATTATTGCTAAGACCTATGTCAAGGAGCTGTTACCTCTTTGTTTTCTCCTAGGAGTTTTATGGTTCTGTCTTTGGGGTAAGAGGGTGGTCTTGTTTCAGTCTTTTGCATGTGGCTGTCCAGTCTTTCCAACAGCACTTATTGAAAAGATTCTCCTTTCTCTATTGTATAGTCTTGGCCTGTTGTCATAAATTAATTGACCATATATGTGTAGACTTGTTTCTGGGCTCTCTATATATGTTTTTCTATCAATACCATACTGTTTTGATTACTGTAACTTTGTAAAATGTTTGAATCAGACTGCCCATGGTGCCTCCAGCTTTGCTCTTTCTTCGCAGATTGCCTTGGTTACTTGAGGTCTGTTGTGGTTCCATAGAAATTTTAGGATTATTTATTTTATTTCATTTTTTTTGTGAAAAGCACCATTGAGTTTGGATAGAGCTCACACTGAATATGTAGGTTGCCTTTGGTAGCATGGCCATTTTAACAATATTAACTCTTCCATATATTTTCATTTATTTGTGTATTCTTCAATTTCAGCAATCTCTTATAGTTTTCAGTGCACAAATATTATCACCTCCTTAGTTAAATTTATTCCTAGGCATTTTATTCATTTTGATGTAATTATAAGTGAATTTTTCCTTAATTTTTGTTTCCGATAGTTCATTGTTAATGTATAAAATAACAACCTATTTTTGTATACTGATCGTGTATCCTGCAACTTTACTGAATTCATTAGTTCTAACAGATTTTTTGGTGCTATAATTTTTTTCTATAGAAATTTTGAATAACTTGCTTACTCCTATTTCTTTGCATTCTTGAACCTTAATATGTTAGATAAATTTAAGCACTCAGCCAATTACTCCAATTTTCTGAATTCTTTCCACGTTTTGCTTTTTGTGACTAGAACCAATCTATTTAAAATGAAGGAGAACATATACCTGCATAAAGGTCTGATCATTCCAGGACCACGTTATTATTAGGAAAGGGAGAGGAAACACTTCTTTGCTCAGATATACAGTCCTCTTATGTCAACATAAATATAAGCTGTGTCAAGATGCCAAATATCTAAAGTAACTCAAACTCTTTGGCTTTCTTATTTTACTTGCATTATATATGTCTCAAAGCAGCTCCCAGCATCCAGCCTCCTGAGAATTGAATGGAAGAAGACATTTAGGTCAGCATGACCTAACATGACTAGTAGGTCAACACGACCATTTTTAGGACTATGTGCTAATCTCATGGTCTGTTTCTTTTATTACATTTGTTGCTAAAACAACTATGTATTTAGAATCAAGATTTCATGTCTAAGATGGTGTAGAAAAAGAAATTATAAAGTTATAAAATCAAAAGCTGTTGCCCCCTCCTTTCCACTCCCTACCCCTATCCTGACTAACTACATAAACATTGAAATACTATGTAGACATACTTCATTGTGAGCCTTAGGAAGGTATGTTTCTATTGGCAACTAAGCTCCTAAACATCACTGCACACCAACTAGGAAAGAATCAGGATTGATGAAAACACAAAGGTAAGATTTGTTCTAGATGATTTATTCTTCTATAATTTCCTCCGAGAGCCCCCCGACCCCAACACACACATGCACACACACACACACACACGCGCGCGCGCGCACACACACCCCTTTTTCCCTTAAATAAATAATGAGCTTTGGAAGTCCTTTAACTTTTTTTTTTCCCTTATAGACATCATTCTAAAGGAAAATAGAGACCAGTGTATTCTGGAAGTTTATATAAGTTCCAAAAAAGGAGTCACTTTGGTGCAGTTTCAGCCCTCACTACAGCAGGTTTCTTTATGGTGAGCATGACAAAGGGCAGGCTGTGCTGCGAAAGTGCCAGCCATCTCTGTGTTAGAAAGCCTTCTATCACTCTTCCTGATTTGACATGAAATATTAAACACCAGTTACCAGCAAAAAGTTATTGAACACAGATGTCCACTATCACTTTCAAATTGCTAAAGTCAATTTAGGTTTATATATTTTCTTTGCTTAAGCATTCGCATGCAACGCAAATGTTCTGTGACAGTAATGATTTCACAATATATCCTTTCAATTAGGAAAGCACATCGTATACGTGTTTTCATTTTTAAAATGCCTATTTTTTTATTCAGAAGCTCTGTGTCCCTCACTAAAAATGGGACCTTGGATTGAAAAATAAATAAAAAGAAAGAGCTCCACCTACTGATTCATTTAAAAAGTTTTTTTTTTTTTCTGCTCTCTTTCTGAATTGAAAATAATCTTTAGCACAACAGGGATCTTGTGAGCATGCGGCTCAAACTGGCTGGAAAAAAAAAAGATACAGGGGTTGCCCCCACGGAAAGAAATCGATTAGAATGGAGCTCTGTTTCTGGAACTAAAAAAAGCCCCCCACCCACCTTTTCTGTGCCCCTCAGAAGCCCTAATTAATAAGTCTGCTTCAGGTTTAGTGCTCCCCGAGGACATGGTTAACTGCGGCATTCCCTTTTGCTGGATTTGACAGAATCCCGAGAGGTCATACATTTTGCTCCATTACAATAATCGTATTCATGCCACTGGCCTCCTCTTCCTTCTGGAGGTCTTGGTGGGCCCTCTTTGAAAGTATTTACGGGGCCCTTTCTCCCACTGGTGAAGTAGAAACTGTTCAGCACCTACCATACTACCCCCCCCTGCCCCCACTGCTGCCCAGACTCTGGTGATTTCACAGGGGAAGTAAAGAAAAACATCCACTGGGAACCTGGGGCTAACCGAAGGAGGCCAAGGGTAATTACTTGAGGAGGAACTGCTGTGCCAGCCTGCTGGGGGTGAGGGGCGAGAGCAGCAGCTGGGATGGTGGCTCTCAGCGCCGACTGCCAGCTCTCACCCTGCTACCTCTGTTGTTGAGAAGTTTCCAGAACCATTTTTAATGCCTGCCTTGAAGTTCCTTCTGTGAAGGGTGTGTTCCCATGAGTCTCCCATTGTACGCCAACCCAGGCAGCTTCTTCGATAGAGACAGATGTGACTTATTTGGGAAATATCCTGGCTGCTTTGAAGGGTCACAATGTTCTGGATCTTAGCTGCTTCCAGCTTTGATCCTGCTTCCTGTATTAGAGAATTTCCCTTAAGATGAACAAATACCAGACTGTATTCTTCTCATATGTTTGAGCAGCAGCTATAGAAAATGTTAGCAGTGGGCACCCAGATGATATCTGGGAACACACAATGGAGCAATTTAGATTAAAGTCTCTACCTTTGAATCTGTCTGCTCAGTCATGCATTGCTGTAGACATGATTAACTCAACATAAGACCCAGGAATTCAGAGTCAATGGAAAATGTCTGTTCTTCTCCCAAATGAATCACACATCACCTATCACTACAGAATTGCCAAACTCTATGGTTTTCTTGTCAAACATAAATTCAATAGCTGACCACAGCCAAGGACAGAAATTTCTTATAAATCAAGTAACTACATACATTAGAGAGAGATGCAGGGGACCCACGGCCACATTTCAGTCAATCAAAAATACATGTAGTGAGTGTCTACTGTGCCCACGGTGTTGCGCAGGATGCTGTGGGGGTGTTTAATGAAATACGACCTGGCCCTAACCCTCAAGCGAGGCAACACCTACTTCACATTGCTGCTGTGAGTATTGTGTACAATTACCTAGCACACTGCCTGGCACGTACTCAGTGATGGGTCAGTGGCCACTATTATTATCATTACTAGTAATGTAATATAATATATAGTTAATATTTAAAACATAATTAGGAAAGATGTCAAATGATGAATGGGTTACCAAGTGATGGACCCAGGCACTAATTGTTCTGAGACTGTATTCAAAGGGAACTTCTGGAGTTTGAAGTGGGTGAGATAGTTTCATGTAGATGATTTCAGCCCTAATTATATTTTATTGTTTTTTTTTTTTTCAGCACATTAAGATCCAAGTGCCAGGCTGAGCAATTGAGAATCCCATGTCTTTTTAAATTTCACAATCAAATGATGTAGATGTAGTCACCCCCATTTTGCAGATGAGGAAATGAGGCTCAGGGAGGTTAAGAAACATGCTCTACATCACAAAGGCCTCACCCAAATGCTCATGGGTTTTCTATTTAATCAAAAGGTATCTGTCATAGAATCACAGACTTTCAGAGCTGGAAGGAAATGCAGAGACCATGTTGTCCTAACTGCTGACCTGATGAGTAAAGAAGCAGAGGTCCGGAGAAGAAAGGTAATTTGCACAAGTTCACTCACCTAACTGGTGACATAATTGAAATTAGAGACCAAGGCTCTGGCATCAAGTCGATGCCATTCCAATTTTTTTTTCCCAAGTATTTCCCAATATTTATCCTAAGTCAATAGCACTTGTAGAATACAAATGTAAAAAGACTATGCTAAGAGAAATCTTGGTGAGCCAAGTGAATTTTATGTCACCTCTTTTCTCTGCTGAGTAGGTACTTAATGATTTCCTGTTACTGAGAAATCATTCTCTACCTCACATTCCACCCATCTCCATTGCACACACACACGACTCAAAATACACACACAAGTCAAAATACACACACCCTCCTTTTATTTGGAAGGTAAAATGAAGCTAAATTTATATCACAGGATTTGGAGCTTCTATTTAAGCCCAGGCTTAACTGAATTATGCCCTCCAAGACTTACCTTTCAGCAGGATTTTGAGCTAATCTCTTTCCTAGGGATTGTGTAATTTAGAACAAATATGGAAGTATCTACTAACAGTGGATGCTAAGGCCTGAATGTCTGTTTCCCTCAAATTCATAGGCTAAAATCCTACTCTATGTGATGGTGTTAAGAGGCAGGGCCTTTGGGAGGTAATGAGGTCATGAGGATGGAGCCTTCATGAATGGGATTAGTACCATCTGAACCAGGTCTCACAGTGATCACCACCCTCTTCCACCACGTGAGAATGCAGAGAGAATGCATCATCTACAAACCATGAAGAGGGTCCATACTGGTACTTTGCTCTTGGGACTTCCCAGCTTCCAGAACTATGAGAAACAAATTTTTGTTGTTATAAGCTATCCAGTCAGTGGTATTTTGTTATAGCAGTTTGGATAGACTAAGATGGTAGATATTAGTAATTGATCATAAAATAACTTCTTTGGTTCATGATTGGTTCCAAGATCAATCACAGTACCTAACCATCAGATTGCCAAATGAGATAGAGTTGATCATAGGCTCTCCTTCTTGGTCTGATATGATCATGCTGCTCCATTCCCTCATTTGTGTTCTGTTACAATGCTCTACTAATTCTAGAATTGACTCAAGATAAAATCAAAGGAAACTTGTAATATGACACTGCTGCGGGCATGCCCTCTTAAACAGGGAGCTAGAACAAAATGAGCAGTTGACTTTTCAGTTCACCAATGCAATCTTTTTTTTTTTTTGAGAATGCAATACTTTGTCACAAAGTAACTCTTATCATGGCCGTGAACTGAATATTGTCAGTGCCTAGGAGGCCCCTTTGTGTCCCTTCTCAATCACTCCCTCCCCCTCAAATCTGCCAATACTTTGAATGTTAGGATAATAATTTACTTGCTTTTCTTGATACCATCAAAGCCTGTATTGTTAAATGCTCCAGTTTTTCCTGTTCTTCAACTTTATTTAAATTGGTGATGCTAAATATACAGTATAATCTTGGCCTTTCTTTCAACATTACATCCACCCATTATTTATGGACATGTGACAAGTTACCTAGACATACTGTTGAAGAACATTGTTTTCGGTTTTGTTGATGGTAAATAATACTGCTACATTCATTTTTGTCATGTCTCTGGTACCCACATTCTGTATTATCTTGAGTATATACTAAAAAACAAAAGTACAGTTCATAAAATGTGGTCAACTTAAGGAGATACATTTTTCCAAAGTAGCTGTGGCAATATACCAGCCAATACTAGTGTGTGAGCGTCCCCATTGCCCCTTAATACTTATTATCAGTGTTATAACATTTAGCCGTTCTTTAGGTTATATTAATTTGCATTTTCCTGATTACCAATGAGGATTACTAACTTTTCATATGTTCCATATGTTTACTGGATATTTAATGTCATTGGGTGTGTGTGTGTAGTGTCTTTTCGGTTCTTTTGCTTTTGTTGTTGTTGTTGTTTTGTTGTTGTTGTTGAGTGCTCTCTTTTCTCATGTGGGGGTTCTTTATAGAGTCCGGAAAGACAGCTCTTTATTAGTAATACGTGTTGAAAGCATGTCTATACTCCTGGTGCTTTGTTTTTAATTGTCTTAATGGTATGTTTTAATGAATAAAAATGTTAATTTAATATATAACCCCATTTATCAATTTTTCCCTTATGGTTGGTATTTTTGTTTCCCATTTAATAAATTTTCACTTATAGTATGATTATATTCATAATGGAATAATTTTTCTATATTATCATTGAGATGCTTTATTGTTTTACCTTTCACATCTAAATCTACAATATATGTGGAATTGATGTTTGTGTATAATGTGAAAGTTAAGTTTCTTTTCTTTTTACATATATAACCAATTTTCCCAATATCACTTGTTGAAAAGACCATCTTTCCCTGCTATTCTACTACCACTGTTGCTGTATGTCACATGTTTGTTTGTGCACAGGTCTGTTGATGACAGCTTGATCCTATTTATTTGATCTACTCATCTCTTTATGCTCAGCCAATTAGTGTAGCTTTATATGTTTGACATATAGTAAAGCAATGTTGACCATTCATGGTAATTTATAGAGGGGCTAAGTCTGAAAAAATGCACAGACGGGGCATCCGATGAAGAATGAAAATTAGCTGGAACATCTAGAACTCCATCTCTGGACCACTTCTCTCTTCTGTCTCCACTCATTACCTAAGTTATCCCACCTAGTCTAATGGTTTGAAATATCATCTATATGCTAATGGCTCAAAACTCTATGTCTCCAACCTGGACTGTTTCCCTAGAGTTTACACTCACATCTCCAAGAACCTACTTGACATCTTCACTTGAAAAATCTAATAGGCATCTCAAATTTAACATGGCCAACATTGACTTCCTAACATCTGTCTCTACTCAATAAAGTTCTAGCTTGTCCCAGCTGGTGTGTCTCAGTGGTTGGGCATGGCTCAGTAAATGGAAAGGTTGTCGGTTTGGTTCCCAGTCAGGACACATGCTTGAGTTGCAGGTTTGGCCCCCAATCAGGAGCCTACAGAGGGCAGATAATCGATGTTTTTCTCTCACATTGATGTTTCCCTTTCCTTCTCTCTCTTTCCCCCTTTCTCTAAAAATCAAAAATAAGTAAATAAGTAAGTAGGTAAGTAAGTAAGTAAATAAATAGCTCTAGCTCTTTCGTAACCATTCCCATTTCAGTTAAACATTTATGTAATCCTTCCATAAATCTTAGTTGCTTTTTTTAACTGTTTCTCAGTCTCCACATCATTGCATCTGCAAATTCTCATCTCTCTGAATGAAATTATATCCAAAATTAACAACTTCCCACTTCACTCTTGACCTTGTCCTTCCTGGACATCATCTTCTCTTGCTTGCAGTATTGCAGTCACTTCTAAACTAGTCTCCTCCTGCCCATAGTTCTCCATAATTCATTTCCTACCTAGAAAACATAATTATTTTCCTATTATTCCTCTCTTCAGAAGCAGTTCAATGGCTTTCTCCATCACTTAATGTAAAAACCAAACACTATGTTGAACAGCCACCTAAATAATCTGGTTCCCTATCTCCCTGATTTTATCTCAATATATTTCTCTTCACTCCTTCTGTTCCAGCTACCTTGGCTTCAAAAAATGCCAGGCATGTTCCCTCCTGGTGTTTTCCCATTAGCTGTTCCCTCTGCCTGGGAATTTGTTGGTTGTCTCCCTAAAGGTATCCACACGTCTGAATTTCTCATTTCTTTTAGCTCTTTTTTCTTTATTCTCTAGTAAATTCCCCCAATGAGAGCAGCCCTGGACACTTTATCTAAAAATCTACAGTCTGACATCATTTCATACTGTCTTTCCATGCTTTATTTTTTCTCTTAGCACTTATTATTATCCAACATATGTCTAAAATACATATTATATTGTTTACTTTATGGCTCTTTAGTGTGACATGATTCCAAGCCCAAGTGGAGGAATTAACCTTAAAAAAGGGTCATAGTTGTGTATCTACTGCAGCAGGTCAATCTGGAAGCTTGGGGAGTCCATAACGCACTCCGTGGGCAGTTCTCCTTACTACCTACATATCATCTCCAGAAGGCTTGGCTGGCGAAGCCAGGATTTTTTGGAACTATTAAAAAAATTCTTTACGATTAAATAGTTTCTGTGCTTTGAACACTTTGACTACTGAAAATTGTTGGAAGTAGGAAGATAGGAGGGTGGAGTGGGGATGAAAGAGAGAAATATGCACATCCAACATAGTTTCCTCTATTACCATCTTACATTAGTAGAGTAAGAAAACTAAGTGATTATCAGCTTATTGTTAAAACTAATGAGCTGATAATCACACATTATTATTAATAACAGTGCACACTTTACTCATATTTCCCTGGATTTTACCTAGCATCCTATCCTACCCAGGACATCTATTACATTTAGTTGTCATGTTTTCTTGGGCCCCTCTTGACTGTGATGGTTTCTGACTTTCCTTGTTTTTGATGATCTTGATCACATTGAGAGGTACTGGTCAGGTATTTTGTGAAATATCCCTCTGTTGAGATATAGCTGATGGTTTTTCTCATGATTAGACTGTGATGACAGTATATCACGGGGAAGATCACGGAAGTAAGGTATCATTTTCATGACACCCACTCAAGGGTACATACGAGCAGCATGACTATCACTGTGGATGTTAGCCACCCAGCCAAGGGAGTGTTTGTAAACTTCTCTACTGTAGAGTTATTTCCCTCCCCCCACCTCCTTTTCATACTACATTCTTTGGAAAGAAGTCACTATTCATAGCCCACACTTAAATAATGAAGTGGTATAGGTACATAAATGAGTTGAAATTCTTTGACACAGAAGATTTGTCTCTTCTCTCCCATCCTGAGTTGTAATGACCTAGAATAACTATTTCAAATCCTGATAAAAGGAAAATTCCACAAAAAAGATAATTTAAAATTTTTCCTGTATAATTTCTCTTTAAAATTAAACAGTATTAGTATTTTATCTATAACAAAGCAAATATCCTGGTTCAGGTAAACAGAAGTAATAATAATAATATATACTTTTTAAATGTTTTTGTTGATTACACAGTCTATGACAAAAGAATTTATAAGAATTTACTTGAGCCAAAAATGTCAGGACGGAAGATCTCAAATGCTCTAGAGAAAGATAGTTTTTGACTTTCTTTTATACCTTTGGAATTAAGGGGGGAACTAAAGAAGATTTCATGAAGGCAGGAGAAAGCAAGGTACAGGATAGTTAAGATTATTTCCTCCCTTGAGTGTGGTTACTCCTTCCAGGGGCCTGGCAAAGAGGATTACTTCTGGCATTTCAACGTTATGTTAACCAAGCTAAAGAACCATAGACAGAGCTTGCTTACATCATTTATTAAAGAAGTTATAGGTCTGAGGAATGACTGGCACCTACCATGAACGTCCAGTTAGGAATTTCAGATCATCCCCTGAGGTAACTTTCAGTGAGGTTTATTCCAGCACCCCCTTTTCATCCACAAGCACATGTTCTCAATCACCTAGGGCCAAAATTTGTTCCCAGTTACAAAGAAAACTTGCTATTGGAACACAGGATGTTTTTACCTCTTCCATTGTCACATGGAAGGTTTTGCATCTTTGTTTATGATCCAGTCCTGCCTTTTCTTCCTGTTTATCCTCCTCCTGTGGAAGGTAGAGCGTAAAGTGAGAAGGAGGAAGCATTGAACTTCTCCAAAGGGAGCAGACTGTCAGTAACTATGGGTGTGCCTCAATTCGGAAGTCCTAGATTTTGCCATCCACAGTTCTTCCCTTTTCTCAGATTAAATCAATAAAGTAATAATATGAAAAAAAACCTCATGCTTCAAGGACACTGATAGAGTATATTTAGTACATCAATTTTATGCATTCAGCAAGCATTTATGGAGGGCCAGCCGTGTGCAAGGCACTAAGTTTGGTTCTGAGGACAAAGCACTTGAAAAAGGAAAGGTTTGTGTTTTGGCATAGTTTTAATTTTGGTTAAGAACATAGGCACTGAGTAAGAACCCAAAGTGTGCTAGAAATGTGAAGAATTTTAGCATGTTATGAGGGTGTAAAATGTGATCTGGCAGTGGGGAGATGGGCTGACTAATTTCGTGCAGATAAACAGAAGGATTCTTTGAGAAAGTTATGTTTAAGTTAAATTATGCGGGATGTGTAGGAGTCTGGTAAGAATGGGGAGTCCAGTTGGGGAGGATTATCATATTAAGTTTTACAGTGTTTCTTCCAGTGATGGTTAAGGCTTTCCTTGCTTTACACGGCTCAAAGAAACATTAGAAAAAATCTCAAATAAGACTAGAGTTTAGGATATTTTTGAAAAGCTAGTTGTTAACCTCTTTACCCTGAACATTTATTATAAATAGTTAAAGACAACTCATACTTCAAAAATTCTATTGGAAAGAGCAACAATGCGGTACCTTTATAAAGGTTGTTTACAATAACCATTTTCTCACTCAGGTGTGTGCTTGTCAATATGTTTGCTACAGAGGGAGAAAAAAACCTGAGATAGTGATTTCCCAAAACATGGCAACAGCCTAGTCATAAAAGAACATTCTATTTATTGTTATGAATATGTGAATTATTCTAGTGGTTTACTGTGAATATATGTATTTTTAAACATTTACGAGAAAACATCTGCTACAACTAGATGAATGATCAGCTGCAAAGTATATAGCAATTTTGTTTTTCAGGATTGCTTCCCAAAGTACCCCCATTTCCTCCTTCACTTCATTCAGGTGCATGCGTAATGACGTAGGAGGTCATTACCAGAATTTTCTGGGTCAATAAGAGCAAATTCTTGAGGAGGGTCCTAAGATAAAGTTTTTACTTCTCTCAGAATTTTAGCATTTCTTTGCGATTACTCCATTTCATTTTCAAAGAGTTCTATTCCCTGCCCTGGCTACCTCCCAGGACATGTCTTCAAGGTTAATGTTTAAATGTTAATTAAGCCTAGCCATCTCTTAAGAGATAACTAAGTAAATAGGCTAGCCATGATAACAAGGTTTCTAAGACTAAACATAAAGGAATGTTAATGCATCTTTCATAATGGAAACAATACATTTATAATCTTTGACTTAAAGTAACTATGGTGACAAAGCCTTGTGTTGCCTCACCTTCACTTGATTCCTTTCACTGGGGATCCACCTCTGTCATCAGCAGAGGGTCTCCTTGGTTAATGGCACTCAGTTTGTCATCACGAGAATACAAAGATTAAATACCTTGAATAGAGAGTCTAAATTTCTTTATCTGCCTCAGAAGTGTCTTTTCAAGAAGGAAGACTTGGTCAACAAAGAAGAGAGAAGTGTTCTCAGTTTAAACCAACTTTCAAAATAAAAAAAAACTGACTTTCTATTGTACCTGAAGTGTTTTTGTTATCAATGATTACCTGGGAAGTACTTCAAGTCTTTATAACCATAGTCCTTGATGTTGACTAAGTGCTTCTAAAAGAATTTCTGCAGTTGCTTGGGGTGAAGAGATCAAGAAGAAGATATCATCAGGATATAAGTTAGAATACTAGGTTTAGAAGAATTGCTCCAAACATCTTCTTAAAGAGTAAATGTTCAAACCACACCATTAGAAACAAAGCAAAATTGAAAATTATATACACAATCCATTTTATAGAAATAATATAAAATATATAAAGATAAAGGATATATATATGTAAAATATATAAAGATAAATATATAAATAGATAAAGATAAAGATAAAAGCATGTGAAAATGTCAACAGTGGTTATCTCAGGGGTGGGATTATGGGTGATTTGCCACAATAAGCATATGTAACAAACAATCAGGGGAAAAACAAGTTTTATATGATAATGTAATTTAAACAATAGCTGCAGCTTTGGAATCAGGAAAAGGACTCACTGTTAATCTGGGACACTCTCAGAGGAGCTGGGCAAAGGAGTATAAGATGCTGTTAAAGTGGTGCTGATTTTTCACCTGGAGAAAAAGAGTAATGAATCAGGAAAACTGGCTTCAACCATTTGAAAGACCAGCAAGTAGGGGAGTATCAAGACATTTTCTAAAGACTGGAAGTTCTATGGAGTCAGCATTTGGATTAATTTAAGAAAGATACTTCTAACAATAAGGGAACAGATTGATTCTCAAGAATTACTACAGGCACTCAAGCGGAGGTTGGGTGGATGTCAGACATATGGTTATAAAAATGATTGCTTCACTGAGTGAGAACTAAGACTATGAGGTTTTTAAGGTCCTTTCAACCCTCAGATTTTATTATTTTAAACATTGCTAACATATTTGCCCAACACTCTAGAGGTCAGAAGTCTTGGTTTTTCTTTTCCTCTTTTCTTCCTCCCAACCCACTCCCACTTCCCTCCTGTACTGACAGAAAATGCCTACATGTGCAAGGAGTTGCTGGGGCAAGTTGCCTTGGAGAACAATGCTACAAGAGAAGTAACCTTCTCATAGCAAAGTACCTGATTTAAAAAGAATAGAAGTGACAGAATGTAGTGACTTGTCTAACTTACTACAAAGTGTCAATTATGTACCATAAATACTAGGACAGGATTTCCTGATTTGCAGGGGTTAAGACAAGCCACAAAGAATCAGATGAGCTCACATCTTCACAGCTCATCTGACCACATATTTACACATGACCTACAATATCCATCCTCTCTATTACATCAATTTGCACACTATCTTACTTTAAAATAATCAGAGATGTTCTTTGATTAAACTTCCTAGACATCCCAGCTCCTTAGTTAAAGACACCCCTTGTGTGATCCCTAAGGAGCATGACATCCCCAACTCTCCTTGGACTCAGGTAGGAAGCAAATATTCTCATAATGTCATTCTTTCAGGAATCAATCAAGTAGTATTAGCAACTTTGTTCCAAATACCAATTACCACTTATCTTCTAGTAAAAAGAATAAAATACAGATATTTAGAATTCTGGGCAATTTACATATGTAGAAAACATATTCTACTCAAAGGTACAAATACTAGAGGGACGATTCAGCCTTTTGGATACGTTTCTTTGACAAATAATAAAATATGTATTTCTTTTACAGTTGACCCTTGAATAATGCTGACCTCCTGCACAGTCAAAATATGCATATAACTCTTCTTTATTTAAGAAAGGTAATTCTAACACTCCCCGCCAAACTTAACTACAGCTGTCCTGCATGCTCTGGGCATTGGTTCCAGGACTGGTCACAGGTACCAAAATCTGAGGATGCTCAAGTCCCTTATATAAAATGGTATAGAACACAAATATGGTAGGTTCTTCATCACATTTGCAGATTTCCAACCACAGATCAAAAATGCTATTATATATATTTAATATAACTATGGAAAAACGTACATCTAAGTGGACCCTCGCATTTCAAAACCGCATTGTTCAAGGGTCAACAGTATTTTGCTTCTGGAACATAATGACGTGTCATAGAAGAGAGAACTATAACTCTTAATTCTGAGTTTGATAAAATTTGAATTTCTAATTTCAAATATATCATGTTCAAGTTTTCATGGTTACTTCTCATGTTCTGATTTTGATGTGTAAAAGTACTGTCCTGAACAAGACAGTGTTTATGAGACTGCCGGCTTGCTCTATATAAAAAACGAGACAAACTACTTCAAGGACTGTTATGGGAGTTAGGTAGCTCATACACATCCGGTGCTTAGATCAGCTTTCTGCACTCTGTAAGAATGCGACATCTGTGTGCTGTTGTCATTATTGTCCGTGGTTTCAGTATTAACAGGTAAAACTTACACTGAATAGTCCAGATTCCATTTACATTTATTATCTATATCTTCTAGGCATTGAGCTTTCTGTTTTCATTTAAAAGGCTTGGTAACTTTGGGCAAAGGAATTTGCCCTTCTCTATCCAGATCAGAAAAAATGAGGCACAAAAGATTATGTATTTTTCTTGGATCACACGGCTGCCCAAAGGTAGAGCTGGGATGCAAAATAAGTTTTCCTGACCCTCATATTGAGACACAGAATTTTTAAAATGCCTTCATATACAATTACTCAAATGCCCTGCCATGCTTCTCAATGATAATAGGAAAATCTCCACATTAACCTATAAAATATATAAGACCTGAGTTATTCTCTGCCTGAGACAGACATGTTAAACTACTGCCCAAGATACTCAATTGGTACAGGAAAAATGTGGGCTTCAAAGTCACGTTTTTGCACAGTTGTCCACCCTGCTGTGAAGAAGGCTTATGTGAATATTAAGTAAAATAATGCATCTCAATAGAGACAAGGCCAAGCAAGTCCAAATAAAGTACATTATCTGTTTGGCTTGGCTCTTACATCATGCACATTACAGTGAATTTTGATGACTATAGATCTTTTTTGTTAGCTATTAAAATCCTATGAAAAAGTTATATTTCAAACTATGCTTTTAGTAGATAAGGAAAAAAAAATCATCAAAATGGAAGTTCAGATATGGAGTCAGAAATATTGGCCAAGAAAAGAAAGAACAGGTGTTTGCCCTTATTCCATACTCCTTGAAATTGGAATGTGGAGAACAACACCCTTGTTTTTGTGAAAATATGCTGAAGAAAATAGAAACATCCAGCCAAGTTGTGCAATGAGTCTCATGAATATATGGAAAAATGTTTACTTGTCTTGAGTTGAGAGTAGGATTCTAGTCCCCTTAGAGTTTAGAAGGCCAGCATAAGCCCACTTGAATGGTCTAATCACTCTCTCTTCAGGGAACATTCTAATTTAGCTAAAACCAGGATTTGGATTTGGCCTAGCTATAAATTAAAAGAATACTACATTGCTCTGCAGCTCTGTTCAAGAGTTTATTTGCTCTTACATTAAAAAAATAACTCAAGTTACCCTCAATGGATTCATTTAAAAAAACCTGATTTCTTCACTTTATAGCTATTTTGCCTGGCAGATGGGATCTGGTTTTTTCCTTATGCTGCACTTTTCGAACTAAGTATATATGGTGGGATAGCAGTATATTCACCCGCCAAGAAAAAAGCCACATGCATATTTCAGTAAAATTGCATTATTTGGCATCTACTGTCCACATATGTTCATTTGGCTGTTGCTAGTCCAAGCCAATTATAGTCACAAGGGAAATGAGTGTTTGAAATTTAAACAAGGAGCTTTAAATTTTGTAAGAGAGAAGAGGGCTCCTGACAGATAGATCAGTCTCTAATTCATTTTTAATGCAGTTGACAATTCCATAAATCATTGTTTCTCTCCCATTACTTGCCAGCTTCTGTACTGTAGAAGCCGGAAAATAAAACTTCTTTATATTTTTGGGTCGGAGGTTTAGAGCCAGGTAAAACTCTGAATGAGCTTTTAAGGATGGATAATTTCACCATGAAAAGAATAAACAGTATTTCCAGCAAAGAGAATAGCGTGGAGGTATGGTAAGTGTGAGGGCAGAGCAAGTTCTCTGATGTGGCTGGAGGGGCACATTGTCCAGTGGACGTAGACACGTGAGTTGGAAAAGGATGATAGCGATGGTGGATTTCTTGGTGCCAAGCACTATCAATGAAAGTTTTAAAATGAGGAATGTAAACTATAATCCTGTGAATCCTGAGAAATGGAGTATTGCTACAAATGCAAAAAAAAAAAAAAAAAATTGATGTCCTCTTCCCAGCAAAGACTGTCTGTAACCTAGATCTGAAGTTAAGTAGACAGAGAAGTAGGGGCAAAAATTATCTGGAAATATTGTTGTAAGCTAAGAACCAAAACATTTAATATCTTAGTTAGATCACCCAACAATTTTTTATTTTGTTTTTTTAAGAATCTGTTTGGAAATTGAAAGAGAACTACTGAAAGAGTAGTTCTACTATTTTCAATAGTTCTATTGAAAGAGTACAGATAGAACTACTGTGAGTGATTTTGTCTAAAGTTAAGGTCACCTGGAGATACCATTTTTTAAAATCATTGCTTATATGAACATCCAAAAAAAGTCACACACATGCATAATTTATTTGCCAAAAATAATGCTGATTGAAAATGTCACTAAATCCACATGTCTTGATTAGCATATGGAAGACAAACCCACTCTTATTTGGATTTACCAAAATTTTACCACTTTCCAAAATTTTCCACTGTAGATTTGTCCTATATAGTAGTTGTTTTAGAATTGCATGCATTGTATAGTCAAGAGCTGGGTCCCCAGAACCAAGCAAACCTGAGCTCTTTCCCACTTAGGAGCCATGTATAACTTCAACAAGTTATTAAATGCCTTTGTCTCAACTTTCTCAATGGTTAAAAAGAAAAATAAGATGCAAAATCATATCTACCAAATAATTATTGCAAAGATTAAGTAAAATGTTTGAAAAAAATGCTTAAGATGATGTCTGGTATATGTTAAGAACTTGATAAATGTCACTAGCCAATTATATAATTACTGTTATCACCCAAAGATAAACATACATAATAGGTTTGAGAAAAAACATCTGTGAAAAAACATCTGTAAAAAAACATTTTCTCTATATGCTGAGCCAGTTGATTCACTGCATTTTGCTTGATTAAATAATGGTGAAAAGGGTAATAAAAACATATATATAATACTTTAGTGTTTACGTTGTATTATCTCAGGAACAAATAATTTGGCACAAGCCCTGTGAATTAAAAAAGATAAAATATTCTAATTGCTCACAAGGAAGAAACAAATCCCCAAATCAGGATAAAACATCCAAGAGAAATCTACCTATAAATGCCTGCATAGACCAAAAAGAGAAAGAAGAAAAACCTCCCAAAATGATTAGTTTGTCACAACAAGTACTTTGAAATAATCAGAGTGAAAAAAAGTCATATCAGCCAGTGAAATGATATTGTCAAATCAAATATTTGGGATCTAACAAATACCAGTCCTATTTAATCTATTTTAATAGCTAGTTATGGATTTATCAAATTTAAATAATTCATTCCAAAAGTAATGTTTAAGTTATGCTTATGCTCTTAGCACATACATTATTAAAAAAAATCTCATAAAGATACATATTAAAATAACTATTATTTTATCCATCTTTCTGACATATGATAATTTTATTCAATTAGTGATGATTTATCTATATTTTCTCAGCTATATCTCTTAAATAAGCATCACATTATAATATACAGTTTGCTAAAAATGTACATTATTAAGTAAAGTTTTATCTTAAAACTAAATTAATTCTCAACATTTGTGAATAAAGTTTCTGTCTTGATAAAAAACGTGTACATTTATTGATTGAAATATAGTCACCATATTTATCTATTATTTAAATTATTCATTGGCAAGCCATAAGTCTATAAGACTTTGGAAGAAAGTTCTCAAATTATGCTATAATGTGCGGAAAATTGGAAAGGGTTCCATTGCTTAGCTGAATATGGCCAAACTTTCTCCAAGTTCATTTCTCATTGGATTTTCCTCAATATTTTGATCAGTGAAAGTTTTCTTTAAAAAAATCAATGCCCAATCATTGTTGGGTCTGACAGAGTAAATGTTGAAGTATCATAAAATATGTATGGATAGAATTTCTCAGAAAGGTGATTGTGCCTGATTGAACAGTTAATAGATTTTTGTGGGCATATATATTTGCATTTAAGATTTTTATTATATATCAATATTAGAGTTGTAGTGTCTCTAAGTACTATTGATTGCAGCTCATATAATATCATTAAATATTCCAATAATTCATACTCCACCGTGAGCACCATGCATTTCAGGTATTCTGCTTCCTTACTCAAGTTGAATAACGATTGTTTTAGAAGTATATACATGTTCACATCATTCTTTTTTATTTAATTATTCTAAATTTCCTTTAAAATGTCTTTATTGAGTGAGTAAAATACAGGGCAGTGCACTTGGTTAGTTACTATATGGAACAGATTCATTGATGCCTCTGAGGTCTCCATGCCAAGTGCTCTCATTCTAATGGGAAAAAGGTTAATATAAATTTTCCTTATGGCCACAAGTATGGCTATTAACCAATAATGCTTTTCAGGTTTTTTTTTTGGACATTTATGTAATAGACTTAAATGGAGAATTCATGTGTGTGTATATGGCTCAATTCTAGGAATTGTGTTTATCATTCATTATAGAAATTGATAGCTGTGGCAAATTAAGATATTGTTAAAATATGTAGGATAATCAATCTTCTATAATGTAAAATTTCAGTAATATATGCCAGAGAAGTTATAAAAACATTTAAAATTTAGATGATTTTTCTTTTTTAAAAAAGACTTTATTTATTTATTTTTTGGAGAGAAGGGACAGGAGGGAGAATGAGAGGGAGAGAAGTATCAATGTGTGATTGTCTCCCACGTAGCCCCCACTGGAGACCTGGCCCACACTCCAAGCATGTGCCCTGACAGGGAATCGAACCAGCGACCCCTTGTTTGCAGCCCACACTGAATCCACTGAGCTACATTAGCCAGGGCTAGATGATTTTTCTTGGAAGGCAGTAAAATCACTACAGGACCATGGACCTGTCACTGATTTCAGTTTCTTATATTCATATTTAACTATTGCTTCCACATACAGTGTGGCAATCTAATAAACAATGACACTACAAGTTTGGAAGTTCTATGATACTAAAACTAGAATTCAAAAGGATTTCTGTAAAGCAAGGTTCATTGACCCTCCTAGCCAGAAGAATTTCTCACAAGGCTAGGAAAGGCAACAATCAAAAGATAGCAGAGGCTGAAAGGGATGTAAATGGTGATGGCAGGAGACGACTTTGGATGGTGAATGCACAACAGAGTACACAGATGCTATATTATAGAATTGTGCACCTGAGACTGATATGATTGAGTAATCAATGTCATCCCAATAAATTCAATAAAAAGTTTTAGAAAGAAAAGCAAAAGATGAAAGACCAGAGATAAGAGACAAGAAAGTCTTGGTTCTGTGATTCATTCACTGTGGTTCCTAATTCTCTGAGCCTTGGGTTTCTTGCCTCTAAAAAAAGGTAGAAGAGCTTTATGATTTTTTCCAGTTCTGTGATTCTGTGGTTCTAAGCATTCAAGGTCCTCTACTCCTTAACTGTAGTTCTCTTGTTTTGTTAGGTTATGGTATCTCATATTAGGACTGGAGGGTGTATTTTAGCCTGATCCTACATGAATTGTGATTCATATCACAATTTATACATTTTTACATTTATGTATGTCATGTAGAACTGGAGGTATTTATAAGTGAGAAAGATCATTTTTAGTGTGTATTATTATTGGGGATAATTTGTAATTTTTAATAAAGTTTTAACAGACAGTGTCTTAAATGTATAATTCAAAAGGAAATTTTCCACAATCTTTTACCACCAACAACATAAAAAGGTCAGAGAGGGAGAGGGAGAGAGAGGAGCTGGGGATAATTCATATTAAGCACTTAATAAATAATATCAAGATCATTAGCAAATAATACATAGGTCGTAATACACTCTGATATTATTAGAATCCACGTACTTCAATTATGACATGACAACAATGTATGTAAAAATTTAGTGAATCTCAAAAAAAGAATATCCCAGTGTGCTATTAAACATTCTCTCTTTGGAATGCTTAATGCATTTAACTACATTTTGGTCTTTTATTTTCTAAGACATATTTCTGTATAACTTTTAAAATATTTCATTTAAAAATAATACAACTTATTTCATATTTTCTTAATTGTCCTTACTGTTAAAGTATTTTAAAGGCTTCATCACATTTTACTTTGCATTTCCAAAGTTCTGTTTGAGATATGCTTACTGACTGATAGCAGATCCATGGGAAACTATAAAGTATCACAGGCCTTGCTTAGAAGTCTCTCAGGCAGTTACCATAAACACCATAAAAATGCGTGATCAGAATATCCAGACCACGGAAGTTTCTGAGGGCTTTACTCAAATATACATTTATTAGCATTTTTTCATAAAAAGTGTTCCTTGGGATACTAGTTTTTCAAAATGCTCCTCAAAAAAAGGAACTCCTAGTTTAACAATTTGGAATTCTTTGTGTACTGTGTCTTCGTATTGGAAACTCAGAAAGTGCAACAGCATATCAGAGCTCCTAACAGGTATTAGAGTAAAACACGCTATTTATCTCTGTTTAACCCAGAGTGTCCTGATTGCTGGTGTTGTTACCACTAGACCCAAATAAGTCTCCTCTCCCGTCTCCCTTTTTTTGTTTAGTAAACATTATGAATGTGTAGTTCCATGGAGTCCTCATTGGGAAACACTACTTAAGGCCTCATGGCTTTGGGGGCCTTTACACCGTAGCCTGGGAACTGTGACTGCCTCAGTCCAGACTGGAGTCCAGAATCTGGGAAGTCCATGATGGTTGGTGAGAACAGAATTACGAGTTCGATGAACATTTAGTAGAATGCAGCGAGTTTGATGATTGCTTACTGTTTTTTCAGGGTATTTAAAAACGTGATAAAGTGGATAAGCTACCACTGTGGTACACTTAGGGGAAAAATGGCTCTACTTCTAGTCACGTGATCCCCAGAGAAAGTACAACTATTTAAATATGAAAGTGCCTCTGTTTCAGAAATGCCAGCAAATAGGAAGAGACATAGAAATCGTATTTTCAAATAAAGAATTCACAGAATATGAAAAATGTCTCAAATGAAGGCAGTACACAAGTTAAGTCACTCATGACCAACAATTTGTACTGAGGACTCATGTTACTCAACTGGTGTCAAAGGTTCTTTCTATATTGAATAAAATAATCCTCAGTAATTGTAGCACAACAATGTGAATGCACTTAATGCCACTGAACTGTGCCCTTAAAAATGGTTGAAGATGGTAAATTTTGTTATGTGTATTTTAGCACAATTTTGAAAAATTAATCTTATCTTATTTTTAGACACCACTAAAATAGCAAGGGGTTTTCTTTACACTTAAGAGAATTACTTGCCTTGCAATCAAACTAGATTTTTAAAAATGTCTAAAAACTCTCTTCTATCACCAGGAAACATTCATCTTGACAAAAAAGAAAGCAGTAGTAGATGCCAAAATAGATGTGATCGTTGTCAGAATAAGACAAATACTCTTTTTCTCTCTGCTTTTATTACTTAAATGCCCATGCTATTTGAGTAACAACAACAGATTTGAAAGTGGACTTTCCTTTTATGTTGCAAAAAATAAAATGGTTTTCTATAAATGTGAAATAGTAGTTCACAAATTAAAAAACAATATTTCTTTTCTTATAGTGGTGCTGAGAATAAAACGTGCTATATAGATTTTTTAAGGTTACATAGAATACATTTGACTTATCAAAATTTGTATTAATATAAGATAATTACCATATTTGTAAGAAACAGACTTTGGAAAAGATTGATAAACTATAAAAGGATTGATGAAGTATAAAACGCACTGAAAAGCTAAGAATGTTTAAAAACACTGCTCTCATTGGCTACTACCATCCACTAGACTGCAAGTTTATGAGGGCAGGGAACACATCCATCTTTTCCACAGCTCTTTACTCTTATGCCTCCACCAGTATCCAGTGTTGTTGACACTTAATAAATATTTTTGAGTGAGTTAGTAAATTCAGGATAGAGTTAAAATACAGAAAATTGCTTTTTAAACAATGGTTAAAAAGTGACACTAATGAAGGCATTTTTCAGTCAATAAGTACATGAAATATTACCCACTGACCATTCAGATAGCTAATCAGTCACAAGTTTCATTATTCATCAAATACGTGTTCAACACTGGCTACCAAATTCATCCAAATCTTACATATGGAATTTTATTCACAAACCAATGCTCTACATTTCAAGAAACCAATATTGTCAACACTTAAGCACTTAATATCCAATTCTTCACATGAATCTTTTTGTCTGATGGATTGTTGTTGAATTTTTCTCATGAAGTTGGAGCAATAAAATTATGTATTATGGATTCTCTTATACATTTTTAAGTAGAGGCATTATTATAAAAATTATACACTTTTAGGATAGCCAGTGGAAGAATATTAATAAATGTTAATATTATACTTACTTGAATTAGTTAATATTTTTCAAAATTTAAATTAATATTTGCAAACAAACATTAAAGTGAAGAATGATTAAATGGTGTTTTATATGACTCTGACAGAAGATTTAGAGATGAAAAAGTATGTCAATATTTGGAAGAATATAAAAAAGAGATATCTGCATCCTTTAATTATACTTCCTAGGCCTTAATTATTGATTTTTGTGTTATTTTTTTCATTTTGAAAAACTAAAATATAAGCAGAAAATAGTTTCTGCATGATTAGCTAAAAGGGTCAAAACTTTGGAATCACTCTGAAATGTATTTTAAAAACTCAGTGACTTCGATTTTTTTTCTATTATAGAACCATGAAAAGTTATTTCAACTGAATTGCATACATAACTCCTAGAGTGTGGACAGTTGCTATTATTTGTTCACTTCATCAAAATGCTTTTTTAAATTCCTGCTACGTCTGTATTACCGGGTCCTGGAGAAGCCAAGGTGAAAGAGGCTCAGGAGAAGCCAAACCCTCTTTGCTATTTCTAACAAAGGAAATGCCATTCTTGCCACTAACTCTTGGAATGATTTCCAAGTTCTCTAAAAATAATTTAGCTTGTGTCAAATAGCTGTCTCATCTGGAAAACTCAATAAATGAGTGTAGAAGTTAGAAAGAGTAGGGAGAAAGTTAGGTGTTAAACTGAAATGGTATATCCCAGGCATGTTAGATGGAAACTCCAAATTAGCCAGCACACTTCCATACATCTGCTCAGCTTTCTTTAAACTTGAGCTATATTATTGCAGAAAAGCATAATAATCCCCACTCTGATCTTGTATTTCAAATGAAAGAGCCTGAGACATCACAGCATAGGCACCTTAGTAAAGGGGTATTATGGGTGGATGGATTTCTTCTGGGGTCAGCGTTTGTACATTCAAAGAGAGATTATATAGGGAGGAAAAGTAGGAAGAGTACTGTGAAGTATTTCTGCCCTATGACAATGATTCTAACTTGATATTGGACTTTAGTTTAAAGAGGACATGCCTATTAAATCATACGTCACTTTTAAACAATAGTTGAATTTTTAAAAAAAGTTATGTGCAAATTATTTTTTTGGTACCAAATTACATTTAACCATACTTGAATAGCTGTTTACGTGTAGAAAGCTCAGATAAAGCCTCAGAAAAGTAAAAAGGATGTTTTATTTATTTGCTCAGAAATGTGAGTCATTATATACTATTTTATTCATTTGAAACATTTTTGACATGGCAGTTATTAAAAAAGATTTTTAAAATTCTAATTATATAACTTTGCAAGAAAATTCCATTTTATAATTTTTAGGCTGTTAAATTATTTAAGATGAATATTTATTGTATATTGGTCCGTGAATAAAATGTCATTGCCTATAATGATTTTTGGACATCTGCTAGTGTCCTCAAGCAGAAGAACTGGAATATTTTTAGAAGGAATGACTTATCACATGACTATTAATATTTGCAGGATACCACCTACATCAAGATTTTTCAAGGTGACCAAACATAAAATGGAAATATTCTGGATTTTAAACACTTTTCTATTTTTTAATATAAAAGACAATCTATAAAAATTTTCTATAGAAAAGTGGCTACAGTAACTTGTATTAGTTCCTGTTGACTGATACAAAAATGAAGGGGAAAAACTCAATTTGTCTATTGGATCTTGTTATAATGCAAATACAGGTTTATGCTATGACTTTGATTCCCTATTTTCATAATTTATTTTAGAATTTGGGGTGTAAAGGGGGATGAGAGAGACAATACATGGACCATTGGACATTTGCCAAGAACTGTGCTTAACATTTTATTTTATTTATTTAATTTTTAATTGATTTCAAAGAGAGGAAGGGACGGAATGAGCGAGGGAGAGAAATAAACATCAGAGAGAGGGGAAGGGAAGGCCATTGCCTCTCATACACGTCCCCACCAGGAAGGAACCTGCAACGGAGGCATGTGCCTTGACGGGGAATCGATCCACGACTTTCCCTCTGTGGGACAATGCTCCAACCAACTCAGCCACACCAGCCAGGACAACATTTTACATAAGGCTTCTCATTTTCTCATTTGTAAATAGTTAAACAATATATAAGAAAAAAATTCACCCAAAAGAAATCTCTTACTCTTCTTTTTTTCTACCAAAACCAAAGTTCTAGAGTTTCTCATCTGTTATAATAAGAGACAAGATCTCTAGTAAAAAAGAGAAATGAGGTTTCTAATTTTTTTCTCCCTTTTATCACAGTCACTGCTTTCTCTTTTGTCTTGAAATGAAGGGAATCCAGCAGCAGTGGGTAACAGCCCAAGGGAGATTTCTGCTTTTATATATTTTTATTCTCTTTGCAGGTCAGATGGGATAGCTGAGAAAAGATTGAAAAATACAAGGTAAAAAATGAGCAAATATTTATAATAATGCATAGTTTTCAATGATTTGATAAAAACCATTAAAATGAATTTAAATGTAAACATAAAACTATAATTTCAAATACTGTAGATGGAGGGGTAAAACATGGTAAGTTAATTGTAGCTCTTTTAAGATCAAACCAAATTTATGACCTCTTAAAAGGTTGTCTAATCAAGTCCTTTATATCACTTAATAACATTAAATTTGGCTTGGTTGTCTGTTATTGGTATATAATAATAGAGATATATGCTATATCTCTGCTAAACATGCTGAGATATAGGAAGATAACTGTTAAGTAAAAATCAGAAAGCATACAGAATTGATAACACCAAGTATTTTTCATAAATCCTTTAGTCAACTCTATCCTAGATCAGCTTTGATTTAAAAGCTAGTCTAGACAATATCCATTAATCATATAATTTCAATATTCTCTATTGTTATCTCAATAAAGCATGAGTTAAATGAGTAACAACATTTCTAATCAAGAAAATGACTTATCTAATATGAATTAACCAGTAGTCTGAAATTTTAAATGTTTTTAAACTACTCGAGAGGAAAAATACAATTATATTTATCGCCACCATCTTTCCTGGGCCTGTCTCAGTGTTCATGCTTACAAATGGCTATAAAGCTAACCTAAACAATGAGCATTTTGGATCAAGATTCTGCATGTGGACTAACAGCCTCATTCTGGTCAGGCCCTACTCCATGGGAAATTTGTATCCCCCAGAGAAGGCTAAGCAATCACCTTGACCATTCCTACTGATTTTTTCCCCTGTCTGCTGACCAGTGATGAGGAGAACACCACTAAACATTTCGATGATTCATTGTGAGTGTGCATGTCTCACTTTTGCCCAGATCTTTATGTGGCTAACGTCTTAATAGTCTCCTACACCAACAGTCATGTTTGAAATACAATACATTAACAATCTGAAGCAGACTTAGCTGTGGAGCAGGATACTGAGAATAAATAGATGAAATTCTAGACATTTCTAAAGAGGATCCAGCTACTTAATGACCACTGAGGTCTTCAGTGAATAGGTGTGAATATTTCAGTGCAGTCCAAGCTGAACAGAGAGGCAGTTCTTACTTCCAAATTTAAATACCTCCTGTGCATATAAAAAAAGGAGTTTCATTTATTGGTCCAAAATGTTACTACGATTGGGATCTTGAAACAATATTCTCTTTTTCTTGGGCATGTTCTTCAGCAAAAGAAAATTGGGACGGGTCGGCTAGAGAATGGAACGTGTGCTCGGAGGCCGTGCAGTGGAGACGTCCTGTTTTCCGCCCCACAGCAGGCGAGGCTGGGCTGAAGATGGTTGAGAACTACATTTCTCTGCCAGAGTCAAGATGATAAACCACGGTGAGCCTTGGCGAAGTTCTGTGCACCCACTGAAAAGCTGAGAGTATCCGGTTACTGAGGATCATCCAAAACATTTTCCTCACAGTTTAGACCCATTTTCTTGGAGGGGCAAGTGCAGCTTCCATTGAGCAGCTTACAGTGGGCTCCGTGGACACACGGGCACATCAGAGCACAGTTAGGTCCATACCAGCCTGCCTGGCATTCTTTGAGGGACAAAATAAAAATAAAAGCAATTCAAATATGCTTTTCTGTCACGCAGTAGTTTTACTACTATTTCTTGGAATTGCAAAAGTTAATGATAGACTTGTACAGAATTCTGGTTAACCATGGGGTATCTTTTTCCCATGCTAAAAAGCTATATATTAAAATCCAGCTCTTTAGTGGAAAACGGGAAGAGGCTGGAGAGTGTCAAGGAAATTAGTGATGAAATTGAGAAGAGAAGAGGACAGGACCATAATGGACAGCAACTTAAATTTTTATAGTGCCCTCTCAGAATTAGATTATTCAATAGAGCTTACAGCAATAGCCTTGTGAGGGACTCAGGGGAAAGTGGATTACTTGTTTTGAGGTCAGAAAAAGGCAACACTCACCTAGCATATACAGTATATGAGATTTGTCTTTAGGTTGAAAACATGATTATTTGTGCTTACGTTGTTGAAAATGAAATGGCTTTGCATTCAACTCTTTCACCTCTTAAAATATGTCAAAATGGCCAGAGATCCCCTGTGTACCTACTTCTGTAAAATCCTGTTATATGTACTGGAAGGATATAACTACCTTTAAATTGCATTGAATTGTGATTGCAACCAGAAGAGAAACGAAGAGAGGGGATAAAGACAGTTAGCTTTATCAAAATAACTAAATATGGACAAAGGGTACCCTGAGGCATCACACCCAAGCCTGAGCATTTGGTCTTAGTCTGATTTCCAGCAGAGAATTATCAGAGAATTAACAGGTTCTATTTCTATTGTGAGAAAGCCCGGACCAGCCCATGCAAACAGAATATGGGGTTGAATCAGTCAGGTTAGACTGGGAAGTAACTCAAGTGACTACCAATGTTAAGAATTAGAGAAACTTAACTTTTCAATAACGCCTCACCCCTAGCTCTAAACAGTTTACATGATGGGTTCCTAATGTGGAGGTAAGCTTTCTCGTTGTAGAGAGAGAGAAACTGAGGTTTGGTACGGCTTAAGGGACCTTCACGAATGTTATATCCCTGGCAAATGGCAGAGCTGGAGTTCTACATTCTCATCTTGTGCTCATTCAGTCTGCGCTACCATGTGGAAAGACACACTGTAAAAATATACGTAAATTAAAGCCCAAATAAGGAATTTGGAAGCTGGAAAGTGGAAAATTTAGGAACATCAATATATATAAATATGAGAATACAGGTACTACAGTGAATTCTGAGTCTGCAGTCTTAATTTTGTTAATTTCTTCATTGCCTCAAAATTCTCTTAGGCAGGTTGGAGATTCACCCTAAGTGCTCCCTCAATTAGCACTTGCATGCTTGTTCCTTCATTTGTTTATTGCTCTCTTGGATAATGAAGGCAGGCTACAATATGGTCTGCCCCCCCACCCCCCGTGCCTTCATTAACGAGTTAGAGTTTAAATAAGAGATACATGGGAACTTATTCATCCATTTTGCAGTCAAGGTTTTTACAGAGCAAACAGAAATTCAATCACCTCCTAGGTGAAGGAACAACAGGTAGGTAAAAGGAGCTTTGGCGATGATGCAAATGCGGCTCTGAAATGAATCTTTTCTTTACATCATCAAACTTAATCAAAATGACAAAATAAAGAAATCCTAAACACACCCTCCTCTGCCCAGTGTGTAGGAGAATTGCTTAGTTTGGTGGTAAGACCTAGCTTTCTTGTTTGAAAAAGAGTTGTGAGTCAGGATCTTTCCTGAGCTGTTCAGAATCTGATTTTAATTTATAAAAATACCACATTTTTATGTTAATAACGATGTGTATTTAAGACATCTGTTTGAATGTCTGCAAATGTTAATTTACCAAGGGGGTGGGGAAATAATCCAATAAAAAGCTGCTACATTCTTTTATGAATTAACATTATGGCTGTTTAATAGGTCCTTTACCAGAGTTCAAATTAAAATGAGGTCTTTTATCTTTATAGTGCCTGCATAGACACAGCTGCTCACAGTTAACATCGCAGATGAACTGTGCCTAATTGAAAATAAAAATGCAAATAAAAGACCCTGTCGTACATCTGTGTAGGTTGTGGGGACCCCAAAGAGCTTATGACAAGCAGGACCTTGAGGTGCCCACTGAGAATGGGCATGTTAATACATATGTTCCAGTGTAACATGGCAATTTTTCCTGTGGATAAAAAGACTATGTGATAGGAGATTTTAGTCCACAGAAAGTTCTTAGAGTGAGGCTTTCATTTCCAGCCTGGCCATAAGCTCTCTTGGTTTAGTGGCGAGTTTTAAGCCACCGCTGAGTGTTATCCAACAGAACTTTCTGCAATGACGAAAACATTCTATACTGCTGGGTTATATAATCTACTGTAGCCAGTAACCGTGTGTGGTCACTGAACACTTGAAATATCATGTGTGACTGAGGAGGTGGATTTTAAATTAAACTAAATATAAATTAAATAGCAACCTGTGGTTAATGGACAGTGTATGTTGGACAATGCAGATAGACAACAAAAGCAACTCCTGCTCCTTTCTTTCCCGTAAGGGGCAGTATAGTGGGGATGTTAAAAGTCTGGCTCCAGACCCAGATTGCCTGTTTCAAATCCCCAGGCTGCCATTTACTAGCTGTGTAACCTTGGACAAGTTACTAAAACTTTTTCTGCTGCAGCTCCCTCATCTATAAAATGGGAATGGCGATGATAGTAAAGGCACCTACCATACATCAAAATGCCTGGCATATGATACACATTCAGTAAACATTAGTGGCTTTCTTCCTTCAATATTTAGGTGAAACCACAGATACTATAAGTATTTTGCCTTCAGTGAGCATTTTATTGGTGACATGTATACTGTGGCTTCACCAGATGTCATGCTGATACTTATTCTGATGGATTTAGTTTAGACATGACAAGGTTCAGGAACTTATTTACCACGACTCCATGAGAAATGCTGAGAACAAAAGCAAAAATTCCTTCAACAAAAATTTGCTGAAGATTATCATGAACAAGACCTTGTTCAAAAATTTTTTGATAAAAGATAAATAAATGTGGATCACACTCTAAAGAAGCTTGCAGTGCAGTGGAACACAAGGTTAGAGCTTTAAATGAAGCGGCTTTACAAAAAAGAAATGTCAGCATCAGCAAGCTCTGAGATGGAAGATCCCAAAGGATCCCAACTCAGTATTCATAACCTGTTGTCCTTAGTTTAAAAGTCTGCCTAAAAGGGAAGAAGGGATAGGAAAGAATATAAATCTGTGGATGAGCCCATGGAGGTTCATTATGTTAGACTACAAACAAACTTTCACACGTACAGTATGGTCTACTAATAGCATCATCACCCCAGGGCTGATACCAGACTGCCTGGGGTCAAATCTTGGTTCTGACTCTACTTTTCTCTGCCTAAACTCCATGATCTGTCTCAGCATTATTGAGTTCCTAGGTTACAGAATCATAGGTTAGTGCTGGAAATGATCTCAGAAATACGTAGTCTCAACCCTTCTTTTTGGCAGATGAAAAAAGTAAATTCTGAGATGAAATGCTCTACTTTTTTGACTCATCATCCGTGGCAGGTCAGTCTTTCAGGGAGATTATGAAATATACGGAACCTGTTCATCTAGTAATCATCCATTAAGTTTAAATAGTGATGAGGCAAAGATTCACTCAATCTACTTTCTCCTGTTCTTAAGATATCTCTAAAGACTTAGAATTTTACATTCTGGGCCTTTCTTCCTGTGAGTAGAAAGGGGGAAAAGGTGTAAATCTCAATTCCCAAAGAATAGCTGGGGACTGGGCTCTGAAGAATAATACCTGGACTGTACCTTAATTGCCTTAATTCTAGTGGCTTTCCTGAATCACCTTTGTGATTAGGGTGTTCACTTGTATCACCTTGAGTTACCTTCAAGGTGTCCTCTTTCAGCTCTAGTTCTGGTTTTGGGTGCTTGTTTTTCAACAGCTACATACCCTGATTTCTCACTCTCAGGCAAGGTGACAAGCAGTGGGTAATGTTTTAAATATAAAAATGCCTAGAGATCTCTGTATAACTCATGAGTCAGAGGCACATCACAAGGTACTTGGCTCATACCAGCTTCACATCTGGCTCTGGTTCTTCCAGGTAGACAGAGGCATTTTCCACTTACAGGGTGGCAGGAGATTTTGCTTTCACAGTTGCAAAGATGATGGCAATTGTCTCCAAACGTTGCAGGTGAACACTCTACCACAGAAAGAGAAGTGCTACAAAATTAACCCCTTGAGCCTTCAGGGATATACCTAAATTGGGATTAAAGATAGAATTTCCTCAAGACTGAGCCCCAAGTAGCCAAGTGGGATGATAAAAAGAGACTTGTTGGTTAGAAGGAGAAAGTTTTGGAACTCTCAGAGAGAAGCTTCACTTTATACATGATTTCACACTCAGGTCTTAAAATTGATTTACTTTGACATTGTTTTGTTCCTGTTAGAATGTATGTAAGCTTTTTGAAGATACGAACCGAAGGCAGGAGATCAATTCTACTAACTAAGAGTACTACTTTTAATATTTTTCCTTAAAATGTTTTTATTTATTTACTATTTCACTGGAAGACTGTAATCTCCACTATATTCCCAGAATATAACACTAAATAATAAATTAATAAATAAATAAGTGAATCAAGTGTGAACAAGAGGTACTACGTGTACAGCTCTAGTGACATACGCGGATATGGTGTGGGACCAATATATGAATCATTTTTAAAGGTGATAACTCTGATTCACATTAAGGTGAATTACCACCATCATTATATTTTTATAATTATGATTGTTGTAACCATATGCACAATAACATACATAACAATAATATGAGATTTTGAGGTGTTCACTGAGAACTGGCATTGCTTTGATCGGTCTTTTCGAACTTTGTAATATCCCACTTTGAACTAAGTAGCCCAAGTCCTCACCTCTATCTCTTCATCCACATCATGACTGCCATTACTTTCTGGTAATAACTGCCTAATTCATATCTTTAAATGTTTCCCATAAAGCCCTTGTATCTATTTTAATAACTTTGGTCACAATACAGATTTTTGAAAGCATTTAATAACATATTTGTCATTTAGTTTTAGTGGTATTCTGAGACATATACAATTTTATTTAGAGTAGAATAAAATTTCCGAACAGTCAGCAACAAAATCAGGACACATTATACTGGCTAGAGAATGGATTCCTGTCACTTTAATGTTCAGGACAGAAGCTTGGGTGATTATTCTGTGTTTCCAATTTGGGTTTCTGTTTGCCCTCAGATGGAAAGACCTCATAGTCACGCAGAATTCCCCCATTTCTGAGCTTAAAAATGCTCTGACGATACCTTTTCACACTGGCTGCCGTGGAACCCGGCGGGGCAAATGCACTGCCCACTCATCACATCACAACTGGCTCCGTTTGCGCAGGCACAGAGGTGAGCAGAGTTCGAACCATGAAACCCAGGAAGGCATGCTGGAAAACAAAAGTGCCAGGATGCTATTTTGGCTTTAAGATAAATACAAGGAGAATGAAAGGATATTCTCTAAGTCATTAGTTTCCCAGAACCAAAGAAGGAGAGAGGAGCATAAGATTAGAAAACAAGAAAAATTATACACGGAAGTATAATGACAACAGCTTAGTCACACAGGTAAGTATTATTAATGCCATTTCTACAAGTAATATAGAAGAATCCATAAAAAATTAAAATATTTTCAGTAGATAAAATTTGTTATGGTGTGCTATAGTCTGGCAAAGACTTTGCCAAACCCTGTAATACCCAAAACACTTAAAAGAACAATGTTTTCAAAATTTTGACACATAGTAAATGAGGTGAGAACATTTGTTTTGAATTAAATTATTTAAATAAATAAGAGAGTATCTGTGATACTCTCTTATTTATTTATATAGCTCTTGATATTGGAAGTCTTGTGAATGGCTGACAGAAGTGGGTACAAGGGTGGGGGGAGGAAGGAAAAAGAGAATAATAGACAAAATATGAAGTATATACAATAGGTTAACATCATATAAGGAAGTTAGATTTTAAAGTGACTGATATTTAATCTTTAAAATATTTCCATAGGTGTCCCATAAAGTAGAATTGTTTCTTAGTAAGTGCAGTATAACTTGTTTTTCTTCAATAGTTGGAGAAGATAAATATTTTTGTGGATGAACATCAAATGAAATAATTGGTTTATGTTTAGAGACAATGTAATACAAGCAAATTCATTTCTTTAAATGGGCAGAGAAAATTGTCATTTGCCCAGGGACATGATCGCTCTGAAAGGGGTGTGTGAGCACTAAGCTTGCCTGCAGACAAATATTCCCATTTCCTATCTTGAGTTTGAGTTTTCTCTAAGGCTATGTTCACTACTCACCAACGAGAATGGGAGGGGGATGAAATTTCCTCAATCCTTCCTTCCTTCCTTCCTTCCTTCCTGTCTCCCTCCCCACTTTCCAAGCATCTAGAGCTAGATATGCCTAGACTTTGTATGGATGGCGCTTCTCCACCACACATAGAGTTACTCAGGATAGATTCAACATTAGAAAAAAACTCACATTCAGGGTGCAGAAAAAGGAGGTAAAACTGAAAGGATATAAGAAATGAATTAGTTTATATAATATATACTCTTTAACTTTTTGATCTTATAACTCTTTTAAAAATGAGTAACAAAGAAAGATCCAATGCAGGATTTTCCCTGTTTGTTCTTGTATAGTTATTATTGAGAATACCTAGAAAAATCTAATCTCCTTTGTTTTCCTTGTTTTAAGTATATATAAAGCTGAGCTCATAAAGTTTGCCTTGCTCAACTTTTCAATTTCTCCAAATAGTATCAGCCTTCCAGGTTCCCTGGCTTGAAACTTTGGAGCCATCTTTGGTTCCTTCATTTTCCTCATCTTCATGTCCTAATTAATTGTCCAATACAGTCAATTGTTCTTCCAAAAATAACCTGTTCATTCATTTCCATTTATATCCCAGTCCAGATTTTAAAAATCCTAGCATATTGCTATAGCTTTCCACGTGGACACTGCCAATGGCTCCTTTTCCTAATGATCAATAATATTCCCACTTTACAGATTTGTGTCACTAGAGTAATATCTCTTGTGTACTCAAAATCTTCCTCGATATCCACCACATGTAGGGTATGTAGAATATAAAATGTATGTAGTATGAAATTTATGGGCCTTGAATGGACATTTTTTCTCTCTTATATCTCTTATTCTGATTTTGAAAATAAAACATACAAAAACCACAAGGTATTTTCTTCCACACTCCCTGACCCAAGAAACTTCAGAATGGTTGGCAAGAGTTCTAAACATTGGAAGACTTAGTAAACTTTGTTCTTGTGAAATATATTTGTCACATCCTAAGCACAAGTTGAAAAACATGGAAGTAATTTCAAACATTGCTATTATCACTTCAGAGGCTTTTGCCACGTGTCTTAATACAAGTGCGTGCATGTATCTTTTACTAAGTCAATAGCTCAGATGTCTTTTATAAGGCAGGGCTAGGCCATATATAACTTACTCTAGAGCTAGGCTCTCACATCTTAATCTTTTAACTGTGTTTCCATCAAACCTCCCTGACATCTAAGATAAATTATTGTATAATTCTCCATTTTCCTGATTTTAGGTGAAAATATTGAGTCCAGACTAAGAAGGGGTACAAATAAATATGTTTAAAAAGGACTTGAAGAAGATCTTTCAGAGCTAGGTGTAGATTGACATAAAATAAGCAGTTTCCTTGTTTATATTTTGTATAAGAAAGTAGACTGATTTTGTTCAAAAAGATGGTAGGTGACACCTTTGGGTGTGTCTGTCTGTATTTACTCCAGAAGATCACAGAACTACAGAATTGCTTTTTTGGAACAATTGTTCCAACTACTTAATCATAGCAGTGGTCAACATCTAGAGTTAAATTAGAACTACAAAATACACTGTGAGAATAGACATTAAAGTGTTAATAGTTTATCTAATTTGACATAATGTAAATATATTACTTTTATCATTTAAAATATAATTTTTAAAGCTTAAAACTTATCAACACTGCAATATGCCTGCTCATTTTCTCTGTTTACCATGGTCACAGTCTTTTCTGTAGTCACCTCTGAGGCACTTGCAGCCTCCAGAGAACCTGTTGCAAACTCACTTCTGGCACGTGCAATTAGAGTGGCAGCCGGGGCCATAATACCTAGAGGCACATTCTGAAAAAGAAAGCACCCAAGCTTCAGTTTTAGTTAAGACGATTGAATTGTGATGAGTTTGAAGATAAAAGAAACCACAATATACAAAAAAATCCCAAAACTGTAGAATTAATGAAAAAATAAAAATCAGATAAATCATTAGCTAACCCAATCAATGTAAAAGAGAGAAAACACAAAAACACACATTTAAAAAAAAATTATGGAATGTTTATCAGAAAAATAAATATAAGAAGTACAACACAAATAAACATAAAAATGTAAATAAAATGGAAAAGTTATAGAAGATAACTTACCAAAATTATCCCTAATTTGAGGCAGAAAACCTAACCATGCTAATTATAATAAAAAAAATAAAGGGAATAGGAAAATAGCTCTTGAATTAAAAAAAGTCCCATAAGACCTAGGTTTCACAGGACAATTTAATAAACCTTCACAGTTCAGATGATTACCTTACTATTTACACTATTCCAGAACATTGAAAGGAAGGAAATTTTCAAGTACATTTTATTGAGTAGGACATGAATTCCAAAATCTGACAAAAATACATTAAAAAGCTCATCACTTTCACTTATGAACACTGATGCCAAATTCATAAAAAATATAACTACACAAAAACCAGCATCATATTATAAAATAATATATCATATCCATATGATATGTGTTTCCATGTGTAGGGTCATTTAATGTTAGAAAATTCATTAATAAATCCACCAATAATCATCCACCTAAAGATAAAAGTTGCATTATTAATTCCATAGATGCACAAAAGACATTTGAAAAATAAACTCACATAAAAATTCAGTGAACACATTGAATAAATTAGAAAATTAATAGCTATATCTTAATATAACTATTAAAATCCAGTATTTAACATAATGAGAAACAAAACGCTTGAACAAGTGGAATTAATAGACCATGTTTGTTCTTGCACTGGATGAGTTAATATCCTAAATATGTTACTTTTCCCTAAGAGAGTAAACACAAAGGACAACAAACAGTATAATAAACCTGATTTTTTTTGCATGTAGACAGTTTTATTATAAAGTTCATTTGGAAGGACAAATAAACAAGAATAGTGCCAGAAAATCTTTGAATAAAGAGCAATGAAGGGTGGCTAGCCGTATCAGTATCAAGATACACATGGGAAGACTCCGTGCTTCCCAGAGGCATGGAGCATGGCGTGAGCCGAGCGGAGCTGGCATACAGTCTATCCACTCCCATTGTAAGGTGTGTGCCTGTATGCCACACTGCCAAACCTCATTATAGTGAACTCATACTGAAGGATAGTGGGTGTCATAGCCATTGTCACTGTGTCAGGACCACAGGTCTAAAGAGCCATAGCCCTGTGGTGGAAACTATATAGGTAAAAATTTACTGTCAATTGTTTTTACACAAGGTGCCCCATGTGTGGGCCCCCAGCGGTGTCCTTACCCACACTCTACCTCGCTGTCAGAGACTGCTCTCTTTATTCTGCCAAAGCACAAAATTCGTATGATATAAAAGTGTGCTCTAACTGGGGTGCAGGCTGTCCAGTGCTGCACCAAACAAGCAAGTGTGGTTTGGAAAGAAAATTAGAACTCTCGATATCTATCCTTATCCACTTATCTATTTAAATCTTTATATATGTGAAATCACACACACACGCACACATGAATGACCCCCAAAAAGAAACCAGAATTATCTGCTGGAGGGCAGGCCCTTGTAGTAAAGGCTTTTCCTGCTAGGTGAGTATTTTAGGAACTCATCTGTATCAGTGTGCCAGCTGGCATTGTTGTGAGGGGTTGCACTCAGCTTCAGTGAAATTTTTTTGAAGACTCTTTCAATGTGTTTGCCCATTTCATGGTTGGCGATTTATGAGTGCACCTGCCCACACCATGCTGAGTGTTCAGCAGTTTTTGACAAAAACTACATGACCCCCATGTCCCACCCTCCCCATTCACCTGATCTTACTACCCTAGGCAAATTTTTTTGTTTTCCCAGCTGAAAAAAAGTCCACAAATGGAAATGCTTTGAAAATTTGGAAGAGGTAAACCAAAAAGAATGGCACAAACACTAAGAGGCATTAAAATTGATGAATTCAAAAACTGTTTTGAATAGAAGAAAAAAGTCTCAGTAGGTGTATTGCATCAAATTCAGAGTACTTTAACGGTGACAGAAGGTTCAACATGTAAGAATACACAATTTTATATAAATAAATTCTGCTTTTGGATCCCCCTTACACACACACACACACACACACACACACACACACACACACACATAAATGTATTAGTTGAGAGACACATGAATATCACTTAAGAGTAAAAACACATTTATAGTGATAGATGACTACATTCTTTGTGATGAAATAAAGTTTGGAGACCTCTGTTCCCAGAGTCCTCCTCTTCATCCCCTGCAGCTGGGCCCACTCTTAATGTGAATGGGGTCCACAGGGCCCCGCATATTCCACCCTGCCTGCCACAGGGCATCAGTGATGACTGAAGCTCTTCAGCCTCATGCCAAAAAACTCAAGGTTCAGCAGATCTGCTCTCTGCAAAGGCTTCATGCTTAAAAACTGACTAGAGAGAGAATTCATTTGGGTCTTAGAAGAGCTCTTTTATATGAATACTATTCCAATTACTTAAGGGTGTTAAGAGTTTTCATGTGGTATTCTGGTAACAAGGTAACAAAATATCCACGAGTATTAACATAACACTATTTTTATTGGAAATGTAATCATAATTACAAATGGCTTGCATGAAATTATTGGGAAATAGTCTCTTTGGGGGCCTCTCCTATATTTTATCAACCAATGGCAGTATGCTTGGGATTTTTATTGAATGAAAATCAACTTGCCTTTTTCACAGTGAGTCCCTGTCCACCCAAGGCCACAGGTACAGCTTCCATCCACAGGATTGCAAAGGCCATCATTTTTACAGGCACATTTTAGCTCGCGGTTTGGGCCATATTGTGATGGGGGGCATCCTACAGTAAAAATTTAAAAAAATAAATCAAACTGAATAAAAATGTCACAGGAGCAAATATTTTTTTTCTGTTCCAGATACAGTAAAGTGTATTTATGGAGCAAAAGAATATGATGATGTTCAAATTAAACAAACACTCATATGTATCCTTAAGGTAATAGGCACATCACTGTCATTCATTCATGTCTTCATTCACTCCGTAAATATTTATTGAGCTCATAAGTATGTGCCTAGAGACACCCTAGTGAACAAGCAGAGGTCAATCCCAGATTATCAAATGAAATCTTTTATATATTTAGTCTCATAATTGATAATGAAGACAGATGAGCCGTTTGTTTAATGTCTTTGTGCTGAAATAGGAAAAGCAATTCAGCACACAATGGTGGCTGTGGCAAACGGAAATCCACTGCCAAGAGGAGTCAAGACAGGAGGGAGTGGAGCTGACTGGGAGTAAGGAAAATTTAGCCTTTGTTGCCAGGGGACAAGTAACTGAATGACGAATGAGGGAAAGTGCCACCAATGGAAGAGAAAAGGCTCTCTAAGGCGGGACTAACCACCACTCACATTTAGTTGGTTTTTGCCAAAAGAATATGGGCCCAATATAGCCAGCTAATATAATTTTTAAGGAAAACTTAAAATCCATATTTTACATAAATTCATCCAATCTTTGAACATTGGCAACTAATTAAAATTGCTTTACAGCATGTGGGAGCCAAAACTATGTCAGCCAATTCAAACACATTTGTGGTTAGATTTGGCCAAATGCCTGCCATTTATACCTTCCAGTTTATAGTATTTTTACAAAATGATATTTTCCACATGAATTATCTTATTTAATACTCACAAATATAATATCCCTCTGATGTGGGTACAGTATTCTTATTTTATACTTGAGAAAACTGATGCTCAGAGACTTAGGTCTTGCTCAGGCTTAGGCAGCCTTAGAGATAAAAATCAAGATTCAAATCTGGAACTTCTGACTTCTTGTCAACCATTCTTTCTATTCCAATTAGCAGGAGAGTCATTAATCACCCAAAAGTCATTCGGTTAACACATAAAGAGCACCTATTGAAGTCTATCTCTATGATGCTTATTTCCTTGACTTCATTGGACTGAACAGGTGCACTTCATTTTAGTACCAAAAGAAAGAAGGGTCTTAATTTTGTTTATTTAAATAACAATTTCAGTTGTAGAACAAATGGTTGAAATATCATCACATGTGTAATAGGTTACTTTAACTGTCAATTATTATTTTTTAGTTTTTGCCTTACAAGAAAGTTAAGTAGAATCAATAACACTGAGTCCTATACTATTAAAACCAACTTTTATGTTTCCCTTTCACCCACTTAAAACAGCCTCATCAATCTGAGAGTTGAAAGGCATTGATGAAACTGGTGGATCTATGAAAAGATAGCAATTTAAGATAATACTTAAGACAAAAAAAACATAATTGGAAAAGTGTGGAAGACTTAGAAATGATTCCACAGGTCTAAGTGTTAGACCAATGTTTACACACAATGGTTTATATAACTTTATTGCTTTTTTAAATGTTCATGTAATTATCCAATAAATAATTCAAACATTAGTGTGAGTTCTGGCCAAGATGGAGGTGTAGGTGAAGACCCTTTGCTTCCTTGAACAACCAAAAGGAGGATAACAACCAATCAGAAATCAATCAACAACCAAAAGCGCCAGAAAATCAAACTGCATGGAACTTCAACAAGAAAGGAAGTAAGAAAAAAAATCAACCAGAACAACCAGACCAGTAAGACAGTGTGGGCTGACTTAAGGAGACTCAGAAGTGTCTGTGGGCTATGGCAGTTGCACCGGTAGGAGAAGCTCCCAGTCTCACATGAGAGAGTCCATTGAAAAGTGGGCTAGACATGAGTAGGTAAGCCACACTTTTCCCTCTCTGGCTCCTCCCCCACAGGCAGTGCCACAGCACAGCAAGGAGGGTTGCCCTGCCTGGGTGAATACCTAAGGCCCCAACTTGAAACAAAAGGAAAAAAAAAAACATCCATCCAGAACAAAATGAAGAAACAAGAATTCAAAAAAAGTGAAGAGACTCTTACAAATCTTTGGGACAACCTGAAATGTTCCAATATCTGATTATAGGGGTGCCAGAAGGAGAAGAGGAACAACAAGAAATTGAAAACTTATTTGAACAAATAATGAAGGAGAACTCCCCCAATCTGGTGAAGGAAATAGACTTCAAGGAAGTCCAGGAAGCCCAGAGAGTCCCAAAGAAGTCAGACCCAAAGAGGAACACACCAAAACACATCATCATTAAGTTACCCAAGATTAAATATAAAGAGAGAATCCTAAAAGCAGCAAAAGAAAAGGAGAGAGTTACCTACAAAGGAGTGCCTGTAATACTATCAGCTGATTTCTCACAAGAAAACTTGCAGACATGAAGGGGCTGGAAAGAAACATTTGAAGTCATGAAAAGAAAGGACCTACATCCAAGATTACTCTATTCAGCAAAACTTTCATTTAGAATGGAAGGGCAGATAAAGTGCTTCCCAGATAAGGTCAAGTTAAAGGAGTTCATCATCACTAAGCCATTATTATAAGAAATGTTAAAGGGACTTATCTAAGAAAAAGAAGATAAAAATAAGAACAGTAAAATGACAACAAACTGGTAACTATCAACAAATGAACCTAAAAGAAAAGAAAAACAATGAAAACAAAAACTAAGCAAACAACCAGAATAGGAACAGAATCAGAGAAATGGACATCACACAGAGGGAGTTCAGTGGAGAGGGGGAAGGGAGGAATGGGGGGGAAGGTACAAGGAAGAAGAAGCATGGTTAGTAGGCATAAAGTAGACAGGGAGAGATAAAAAATGGTATGGGAAACAGAGGACTCAAAGAACTTATATGTACAACCCATGGATGTGAACTAAGAAGGGGAATGCTGGAGGGTTGGGGGTAGGGTGGAGGGGGGATAGAGGGGAGAAGTTGATTAAACCATAATAGCATAATCAATAAAAATATTTTAAAAATAAAAAATTTATACATTACATAAAGGTATATTATGGAAAAAAGTATTTCATTTCTGTGCTCCAGTCTCACAAATTCCCTTCTAAAAACATCACTATTTCCATCTCATCTTGAGCACTCAATGAATGACTTCAACCTAGCTAGCATCCTTGAGCCTCATACCACGCTCAATCTTTCATCTTTCCATAGATTTTATTTTAACATGCATATAATTAACTTATTAACTGTGTTTATTATTTATCATCTGTTCTCCACAAAAAAAGCAGTTGCATTAGAACTGGGATACTGTGATTTTATCCATATATTCCATAAACTTAAAACAGGAATTGGAATTCAATAAATATTTGTTAAATTTAGTAGATGGCTAGTAGACCCAGAAGTATTCCACGCCTATTAAGGCATACATATGTATATCTCTCTTATCCTTTCAACATTTTTTTACACAAAAGGTTAACAAATAAGTAATATTGTAAAATCTGTTTATTCTGTAAATAAAATTTTCCTAGGTTCTTCTAAATTGGTACATAGAAGAGACCTGCCTCATTTGTTTTAACAGCTGCACAGGACTGACTGCATCTACCAAAATTTTATTTACCACTCCACTGTTGATGAGCAAGTAGGTTGTTTAAAATATTTTGCTACTGTAAACAGCACTATAATGGATATCCTCATGGAAGTCTTTATTCGTATGTAATATTGTACCTGAAGGGTAAGTCCAGATAATTTTCTCAATAAAATGATGTATACTTCTAGTTCCTGACATATATTATCAAATTTTCTTACAAAGAGATTTTCAAACTTACTAAGGAGTATTATCAATGTGCCCATTTTTCAATCTTTAGTCAAATTGCTGTATTTTAAAGATCTGACAGGTGAAGTGATACATAATTGCAACTTTAATTTGGATTTCTCACATTATGAATGATGCCTATCATCTTTTCATAAGATCTATTGAGTGTCATGAATTCTTTCCTTGATATGTATGAATTCTTTATTTATTATGAAAATTAATGCTTTGTTAGTCTTTCTTCTTTATCTTCTGATACTTTTTTTGTTTTATGCCTTAAATAAATTTTTAAATTTCTTTTCAATCCAAACAACATGTTTTTTCTTTTTTTTCTTTTTTTCCTTTCCCTTTTGTGGGTTTTGTGTTTCTGTCAAAATTTATATTTGACCTTAAAATAAATTTAAAAAAATGTAATGGTAATTCTAGTGCTGTCATGGTTTTTTCATTACTTTAAGTACCTTACACATTTGGAAGTAATTTTGGTGAATAAAGTAACGCAGAGATCCAACTTTACTTTTGTCTAGGTTGTTGGTTGTTAGGTTTAACTTACTGGTAAATAATTCATATTTTTTCCATGTGTTATCTCAATAATTCCTCATTTTCACTTTAAATATATGTTATTGTTTTTTTTGACTTATTTTCATAATTTATTATTTACTATCACAAGCATTTTAGAATATAAAATTTCTTCTCTTTAACTGAATTATATTTACCCCATAGGTCATAAATGTCATTGCTGATGTTTTCAAATTTCTAAAACAGTGATTTTGTTTGCACTTTTTAGCTATTTATTATTTAAGGATATTTCAAAATGCCACTGTGGTACAGTGTAATGTGATTTCCCTCCCCCTTAAGAGAATTAGTTTTATCATTAGTTCCTGTTTTATTGCTTTGTGATCATCAAATGCCATAAATTATACTTTTTAGAATTGCTTGATTTTCTTTTGCAATTTTTGTAAATGCCCAATGCATACTTGGAAAAAAGATATAGTATCTTTTTCAGGGTACAGTTTGGTTTAAAGCAATTAGACATACCTTATTATGTTCAAGTTTCTATAAGATTATTTTTATGTATATGTACATCCACCACAGATGAGAATAAGTCTACCAAGACATGATTTGCTTGGGGAGGAAAGGTAACCAATCTCTCAAAGGAGAAGGGCCTTGAGCCTGTTCCTCAATGGGCTTTTATTGGGTTCTATTTGCACAGGAACACAGGTAAAGCTCATCAATCAGTGTCAGGCAGTAAGGATCAAACAATAGACAGCATTCAATGAACTATAAGGGCTTATTTTGAGTCAGGGTCAGATAGCCAAAGGGCCATAAAATTTTGGGAGACAAATTCATTTTATGCTTGGACCCTTATCAGAAAATTGAGGGCACTCTTAGCAAAGGTTTCACAGGATTTTATACATTCTTTCTTAGGCTTGATCACCCCAGGGAACCACCCATTCCTGCCCAGGGACGCACCGCCCTCTGGCGTTGTTTCAGGCTTAAGTCAGGCAGGGGAATTAAGGCAGCCAAGAGATTAGGAGACTTCTCGCATACAGAATGAGGACTCAGGCTATGTCAAAGCCGAGGGGTGTGGGTCCATCACCCCCTTTTTCTATAGTACCCCAAGTCCTTCCCTGAGGGCCCCTTTGTGACCATGCCTGTCTTAGGTCATCCCTCTCTTGAGGAATCTTACCCATAATTGGCTAAGCAATCATCCACCCCAGGGCCAAGCAGGGTGAAGTAAAAGAGGGCAGAGGCAGCGCCCCTGCCAGGGAGATAAGCTTTGTCTCCTTAGTGGCTTATGGTCCCAAGGTCTCTTACTCAGCCTTAGCCATGGAGGGTTAAAGCTTCTGAAACCAGGCAGGGCAGTTCCCAACACATGTGTATATAATAATATGTTTGTTTATGGGCTAACATAAATAACTGATAAGATCTTGCAGTCTATTTCTCATTCTAACATATGACTTCTGCTCTATTAATTTTGATACTGTGTTACTAATTTCATGCATATCAATTACACTTAAATCTTCAGTGTGAATTTTACCCTCTGTTATAAGTGCCCTTCCCAGTAGATGTTTGTTGCCATAAACATCAACATTGTTTAATATTGAAGTCAGGACCTCTGCTTTATTTTTGCTCACATGTACCTGGTGTATCTGTACCATTTATTTATCTTCATTTTATTTCAGTATTTTTTGTCCTAAGATGAGGAAGATGTTGCTTCTCTCTTGCTGGTTTCAAGGTTTTTTCTTCTTTAGTATTCAGAAGTTTGATGTGGTGTCTACTTACCATCTGCTTTAGGGGTGAGGGATGGCGGGAGCTCGTGCTCTCCACATGCTTTGCGTTAACCCTGCCAGGGGTGTCCCATTTCTCTCTGGCAGGGCTGAGAGTGTCAGCCCCACTAGGTCTCTTTCACACCATCCTGGCATAGGGAGAAGATTGCTTCATTACATCCACATGAAGCTTGGAGAGCAGATCCTTCCGGTGTTCTGGGTTGGAGTTAAGGATGCAGTTTTATTTTGCAGGGTTTGACTGGGGGAGACTGATTATTGTCTAAGGGTTTTTTTTTTTTTTTTTTTTTGTCTTGCTAGGCTGCCTTTTTTTCTGGTCTTTTAACTAGAAGAAGCCTTTGTCTAGGGGCGCCATGCTAGGTTTCAGGCTCTTCTGCACACAGTCCAGGATACATGAGACGAAAAAGAAAGCTCAGGGAACTCAGGGAACTCACAGTCAAGTTGTTCCCAAAGACCTTGCTGTCCTTAGTGAGTCTGCCTTCTCTCCACATTTCAGAGATTCTTATATTTACTTTCTGTATAGTTCCTCAAATTGTTACTGTTTTAGGAGAAAGAAATAGGGAAAAGTGTATATACTCCATCTTTCTCTAAGTGAAAGTCTTGTAATTTTATATAATCCAAGGAATCTTCTTTAGACAGTGCATATAATATTATATAATGAATTTCTTTATTTAGTACATATAATATTATTTAATGTAATGAATTTCTTTATTTAGTGGATAATGATCACCCAGTATGAGTGATAATGGAATTAATATGATTCTACTTTCTCCTAATTTTACTCATTTCTCTCTTATACCTGATTATAGCTGGCTACACTTAATTCTTAAATTCTCAATTATAACATTCCAATGCCAGCATTTACCATTACACATTGAAACATACTTTTTGAGTTGTCACATATGAGTAGTATGTTTTGACACAGATCTATCTATTTATGCCATTCCACAACCATTAATAAGGAAATAACATGAGTAAATTTACACTCCTCTACCTTCTTTCCCCTTCCAGCTTAGGCTTGTCAAAGTTATGCTAAAATCTCAATATTGTTATGATAATGTATAATATTTACATATTTACCTTATATCACTTGACCATAACCCTCACATTTGTTTTAAATGTAACCCTAATTAAAATAGATTTAATGCTCACTGATAGTCTGTTTATCAGAGGTTTTTCTATTTATTACTTGGTAGCTCAAATTTACCTTTTATTAGTTTCTTCAAAATATTTTATATCTACTATATTCCCAGAAAACTTTTTAAATTAAAATAGTTGTTTAATTTTCATCATGTTATACTTAAATGACTGTTTAACTGTCATTTAACTAATAGTATAAAATATGCTAATCATGTTTTTCCCAAGAATATCATAGGCATTGATTAACCAGATGCTAACAATGAATTTCATTATGAGGTATGAGGCCAGATTGACCCCCCCTTCATATGAGAACTCATATTTTTTTATTATCCCAGTGGAGTTTCCCCTTGTTTATGATAATCATAACAATTATTTCCAGGGATATAATATATTCATTCAATCTGTAGCATCAGATCTTCTGTTATTTCATATCAAATATCTTGAATATTGTATTTCATCAATTGACTTCTTCATTTATGTATTAGTTTTCTTTTTCATTTCATTGTTTGCATTTTTCCAAGCATATTGAAGAAAGCATATTCTCTATGTACCTGCCTATCCCATCAGCAAATTCCATCCTGTTAGTACCTGCGTTCAATGAGGCCTTCATTTGTATGATGTGAGTTTTAATTTTTTTTCCCTTTATGAGCTTGGCCAGCTTATGTATCCCATTTTCTTTTGTTGTGTTTTCATTTATTTCATGAACCCTGTATCTCTGCATCACCCTCACATTTTATAGAGGACTCTTTTAAATCATGTCCTTTGGATTCTTAGAAGAAATTCTGGTTAATATTTTGAGATGTTTTGTAACAGAACTTTTTCACTCTATGTTGAATGGCTTCATATTTTGTTTCCAAAATGAGGAGAGATTTTTGTTAATGTATCAGCTTAGATTAAAATTTTTTTTTATCAACTTAGTTTTTTATGTCTTGGCTATTTGTGGAAGGGTAGTATGGATCTGGGCTAGAAAAATGATGTCAGCTAGTAGGAAGGCTCTTTGGCACAGAGTAAAACATCATATGACCCACAGAGTCTTCTTTACCTCCGGGCTGAGTTTAAAAGATGTTACGTCTGTTCACTTCTTGGTTTTATCCAATTTTTCCTGCGACTCTTAAGATGTCCAGGTGATTCAAGGGAGCTCCTGCAGCCTGTCCAGGCACCTAGTTCTTGTGATTCAACAAAGGGTCGTTCGCTTTGCCCTTCCGTGTGAGCCACGGAACAGCGGCCGCACTGCTGGACCCGCTCAAGAGCTGTAGGGGCCCAGCATCCTTTCCGCATTTCACTGAACTTGACAGTTCTGTCCTTGTGATTATTATTATGATAAAAAAGAAATACAATTTGGGACAAGAAAGTCGCAGTTTTAAACAGAGATGATGTTTTTTTTTTGTCTCTTATTTTTCTTACAGCTTTCAGTGAACTTCTGAAAGTTGAAAAGGATAGAAAATTCTTCAGTTCTTATAATTAGACATTTCCAATACAGAACTTTTGGCAGTTTTACAAAAATTTGCCAAAATTATTTAAACATTTTCTCCTAGTCAAGAGTATGCAGAAATTATGCTTTGTTTTTGTTTTCAATTTTTTTTGACCTCTGGTAGACTATTTCCTATATAGCTCTATAGGAGCATGTAGTTCATGCTATTAAAGCCACATTTAAGAAGAAAGTGTTGTAAACAATGCCTCTTTAATTATATTCCCTGGCACCAAATCTGCCATCATAGTTTAGTATAGTTTGAGCCTGGATAAACCAGGTGACCCTGCTGTCGCTGTTCCCTTGCTGACACCTGGCTCCCATGTGGCCAGGTGAACAGTGGCACCTTCCAGTCACCAGGTCACACTGTCCTGAGCCACCGGAGTACCTTTGGACACAGTCCTTCCTGTAGTGATCTTCAGGACAAGCTGCAGGAAGGAGAAAAATAAAGCAGAGCAAAACAAAAGCAGATTTTTCTTATTAAAACCTTTGCCAGTCAGGAGTTTTAAAAACATGTAAATACATGACCCTTTCTTTTAATCAAATAGGTTTTCCTGACTTGTCTTCAGCTGGGATTTCAACTTAAAAGTTACTTTGAAAAAAAAAAAAAAGAAACTGTCAAATTGTTGCTTACTTAGTATAATTTTAGTTGACAACTGGAATTCCAACCAAATATCTAGTGTCAAACACTTACATATATGATATAAATGACTCTTACAAACTCAGTGTTGCTTTACCCATAGCTGTCTTACTGTATGTGTGCGCTGTGTGTGTGTAATAATCTTGAGTGTGTTTTCCCTTAAAGTTCACCCTGCTATTTTAGCTCACACTTATACATCGATGTGTGATCCATTATGCTCACATCTCCAAATATTTACTTAAGTCTTTATTAATTTATTTGTAGATTTTTTGTAAAAACAAATCTATTAAATTATTTTTGATACATTATATGTATTAGTTAATTATATCAATTACTATAAATTAAAATGAATGTATTAATAAATTAACACATTCATTAATTTGTTTGCTTGTTTTGCTGCAAGTTAATTCCACAAATTCACTGAGAGGCTTACCAAAATACAGGTAATGCCCAAAGGTAAAATAAGTATATATGAGAATCAAGTGAAGGAAAAGTATGGTAACAAGGTATACATAAATGAATATCGTAATTCCTCGAACTTGTTAAGAGGTAGACTACAAATTCGGCCTGGGCCTCCCTAGCCGCCAGTGTAAAGAAGGAAAAGTGCTCCAGTACAAGATCACAGCTTTGTGCAGACAAAAATACTCCCAATATTCAGGGAAACCATAGCTTTTGAAGATGCTTTGGCCTGAGGAAATTAGAAAATTTCTCCTAACAATTCTCTTTGAAGAACAAACACAAAGGAGCCAGTCAGAAGCTTTAGAGATGTTTATGGGTTGGCTTCAACTCAAAGACAACTTGGCTGTTGAGTCCTCAGAGGCAGTATCCACTAGTTTTCAATTTTCCGCTACTAGAAGCCAGGACTTTGTCTTATTCGCCTTTTATCCTCAGAAGAGTGGGGTACTGAGGCAGGGTAATTAAAAATATCCTCATACAAAGAAGACTGAACAAGGACCTGCCTGGGGGAGATAAGCATTTTGGATAGTGTTAGCATACAACAACTAAGCATCCTGCCTGATCACAAACTGTTATCATTCTCCCCCTAGTAAAGAAATCTCGAGTTCACAATCACAGTATTTCTATCTTTAACTTAAGATTTCTTGATGGGCTTTTTTACTCTTTTTAATAACGAAATGTAAGTACAGAATAGAGCAAAAAACACAAAGGTGTAGAAGGATCACGAAGTAAACGTCCCGAACAGCGCAAAGAAGAGGTCAAAGAACACAGAGCTGCCAGAACCCCTCCAGCCTTGAGTGCTCCTACCCACTGGCTCCTCCGTCCTCCTTCAGGAGCATCTAGATATGGCCATCTATCCAAATTCTCAGAAAATGGCAGATCTAACGAAAGCAAAAGGTATTTGTGAAGGCTATCCCCAAAGTGGTCAAGCCAGGTCTTCCGTATTATTTTTTTTTAATTTTTCTTTTTTTTTTTACACCTGGTTTCTTAAACTTATGTCAATAGTTTTTGCAATAACTAGTTAAAGTCTTTGGATTTGGGGGAATGAATTACTTTTTGGTAAGTAGAACTGCTTGATTTTGAGCTGTAAAATTGCTGAGGAGAAATAAAACTGTAGAACTTTAGATAATGAGTTTGACATAGTAAACACAGGAATCCCCTGTCTGATCTGATCTTGCCAGATTTTTAAACCCTGACTTCAGCCAGCATTGATGGAGCAAGAGAAGTTAAGACCAAAGGGCTCTCGTTGACTGTCTTCACTGACTTCAGCTCTCAATTAGTCTCCTGAGGTAAATGTTTCTCAACGTAGAATTTAGGTCAGTTGGTATTTGCTTTTACTGTAGTAAATTATTAACTAAAATAATTGTAACAATATTTATTCCCTAAGTGGCTCCTAAAAATTCTGCTTTAGCATATCCACTTCATAATAGGTAGAGCGACTTACTTTGACTGCAGTCAGCCCCAATGAAGCCAGGAGGACAGTCACAGGTGCCGACCATGGTGTCACAGTTGCCACCATTCAGACACTTACAAGTCCTTTGGCAATATGGACCATTATGTGCCCTTTGGACATTCTGTTGGAGGAGGACATACCATATGTGGTACTGTTGTGTGAAGTAGTCAGTGCTTAAATTCATGCCCACAGACATGTGATTAACTCAACATTCCAATTACTGTTCTTTGGTACTTTCAATCACCTCTTCCTATTGATTCAAGGCATGGACTTACCTGAGGATATGAGATGATATAGATCCCTTAGAAATACAGATGAGGACCTAAAGTTCGTGAAGTTGCTAATTAATAAGATATAAGAAACAACTTTGAGCTTCTTTGGAAATCTATTCACTTTTAGAGGATACTCAGAATGAGAGACAATTCAATAAACGAGGCTACTAGGCCTGTCCAGAAAGTATCCAGCCACATGCTATGAAAAGTAGGGATATTTAATTGCAGAAGATTCAAGAAAGATTGTACATAGAATAATGATGCCTTGGTCCCCTTCAAAGTAGGCACCTTAAGACCTCACACAGTCCTCCCAGTTGCCATTAGTTGCCCCAAGGCATTTTTTCTGAATCTTATTGATGGTCTGAAATCTCTTCCCTTTCAAAGGTGGCTTTAGTTTTGGGAAAAGCCAGAAGTCACAGGGCACCAAATCTGAGCTATTGGGGCTGAGTCACCTGGGTGATGTGATGTTTCACCAAAAAAACTCTGCAGGAGAGGTGACACACAAGTGGGTGGGTTGTTGTGATGATGCTGCCAATCACCAGTTGCCCACACCGCAGCCTTCTGAATCCTATGAATAGTTTCTGCAGAAGAATGAAGCTTATGGAAAATTTGATGCAGGTTTGTTGCTCTACTTGCTCAGTCCTTTTGAATGCAATGGCCACACAGTACACATGCTCACTCAGTGGCGTCTACCACCCCAACTGACTAGTACAGTGAAGTTGTCAGTATTCATGCACGCACATTCCAGTCCAGTCTCTTTAGCCACCAGGTTATATTCATGTCATGGAAACCATTCTGATTATATCAACAATGTCTGGACTTTTTCTGGACAGACCTCATATCTCATTCCAGGCTAAATAAATTTAATAAGGCTATTCCATTCCAGCCTACATAAATTATTATTTTGATTAATATTTAAGTGTTATAGTTTGTCTTATCTGGAATAATCTGGGTTTAACACAGTAAGACTTGAAAATGGCACCACGCAATTCTCTATTCTCTGTTTCTCAGCTTTCTACTTTCATATTTGTGAATGTGTAGCCTACCCAGATTATACCTGTGATAGATCCAGACTTCAAGATAAAGAGAGACTGAATAGCACTAAGAGGGAGCTGAAGACCATTTTATCTATGCAATGATTAGAAGATTGGGGGTGTTTAGCCTGGAGAATAATCCAATTAAAATGTGAGTAAATGAGCTGAACAATTTTCCCAAGAACACATATAGATGGCCAACATATACGTACAAATATGCTCAGCTTCACTAGAAATAAGAGAAATTCAAATTAAAGCCACAATAAGATAACATCTCACACCTGGTAGAATGCCTAATCATCAATACAACAAGAAATAAGTGCTAGAGAGGATGCAGAGAAAACGAAACCTTTGTACACTGCTGATGGGAATATAAGTTGGTGTAGCCTCTATGGAAAACTTTAAAGTCTTAAAAATCATAGAGTTTCAAGAGATTTCAGGTCCATCTTGTTCAACTCTTATTTTAAGATGACAAAGTTGAAGCCTACTTTGTCAGAGAGAAGTGACTTGAATATTTGTTGCACAAAATTCTGTCACCAGTTAAAGATAACCTTCTTTATTCTTATCATATACTTAAAATATGATGTCATAGCAAGTTTTGAATAGACTGTGACTTGAACCCTATATCTCCCACTTATTAGTGTTATGGCCTTGAGTAAGTCCTTTCTTTGAACTTCTGCTTCTTTATTCCTAAAAAGGACAACAACAAAATCACAGATCTGCTGTGGGAACTAGAGTGAAAAAGTAGAGCATCTAGCAAATTGCCAAACACATAAATCACCCAAGTCAGTGGTAGCTGTTATTGTCATTTACAGAGGCAGAGTCATGGGTGAAGTGAGCACATGGTATAACCCTTTCCTTACCTGCTTGACCTGAGTCAAAATGTTTGATATTTGCCTTAGCTCCTTTCTCCCGGAAAATCTTTTCACTTGGAAGCATAGTTCTGAAAGCGACTAAACTAGACACTGTGACACTTTCTCCCTTTCCTCTTACTGTGTATTTTTATATAAACGTTAGATAGTAAAAAATATTTTTAAGTATTTCATATGTAGCAGGATTTTAGAGATAGAAGTAAAAAAAATGTGTTTTATTGAGTTGTTTGTAATTACCATATCTCTGCTGTCCTAAAACCCAGTGTTCTCACCTGAGTCTTACACTCAAAGAGTGGCTGCTTCTTTCCTCCTCTCTCTTTCCCCAAGAATAAGTAATTTAATAAAGAGAATTTTAAAATAAAATTCTCTGTGAGGGAAATAGAAATAAAAACAATTTAAAATTATTCATACCCATGATTATCTCTCTATTATAGCTGTTGTATTTCTTTATTCCTCTCTATGAAAAAGAATGAATTCACTTCACCTTCCCTTTTGTCATTCCCTCCTTCCCAGGGATGTCAAAGGCAATGGACCCTTTACTGGTACATGACATTCTTTAGTCCTCCTAAGAAGTTGTTTTTCTGCCTTACAAAAATTCAACAGAATGCACCTACAAACAAAATTAGTGATTAAAAGAGAGTCCCCATGTCTTCCTCTTCTCTAATTTACCGTGATAAAAAAATTCTTCTTTCATGTCCCTATGAGTCAGTGTTTTACAATGTAAATTGTTACAGTTTAAGCATTACTATGTGTGATGCTTTAACGAATGGTTACTTGGTATTAGAGTAAATACACATATGGCAAGCTGAAGGAACGGAGTTTGAAACAAGGAAGCCTAGTGTGTACTACTGGCAAGTTGCTTCTGCAAAGGAGGTAAATTTATAATAAGAGTTAATTGGTATAGAGAATTCTGGAGTCACATTACTCTAAAGTGAAAGATGACATGGATTTCTGTGCAAGGAAGAAAAAGAGCAACACTTGATAAAGCGAAACTTACTCACTCATTAATGAGAAAAATGTTAAACTGTAAATATAATTATGGGCATCAAAGAATCAAGTGTCCCAGTTGAGAAGAGAAAAGAGCTTATATATAAATATTTGATAAATTTAAATAACTGATATATGTGAAGGTTTATATTTTGAGATTACTTTCATGTGAGTCAGTTACTTTGGAGACATAATTTCCCACTAATGCATATCCATTTGGCAACTATGTTAACGGTGGTTTTGTATTTGATATAATCATCTCTTTCTGTTGCTTTTTTATATAGAAAAAAATACCTCACTTTTAGCCTTCAACTTAATTATCCTTTTGAAATAGGGACACTGAACTTGATGAACTTACTAATGAATACACCATCTGTTGAAAGACAGAATATGCGCTAACCTCTTAGTCCCGCAACTCATTAAATTTATATCAAGTGTATGGTATTTGTTTACAGAAGTGCCCATCACTTTATTTTCCTGAAGAACAAGTAATTTTATGAACAAGTGCACTCCCTTGTACAATTCTGTAGCTATGTAAAAGTCTGACTTCTGGAATCCTATGTACATCCCTTGCTCAGATGTTCACTAAATTTAACAAGGAAACATCCCCAGGATGTACTGATTTCATTCGACCTGTTTGAGTGAAATTTGGTCTCCTCTCCCTCATTTCCTAAAGTTCCATTTGGGTCATTACTTGGCCTTTGCTTTCTCCTTTACTACTCCTCCTGGGAATTTTTTTGTCTCTGGCAAGGGTGTTTAGTTATTTTCCATTAGAGGGTGACTGTTTCTTCCCACCCTTGCTCTAACCCCTCTCCTTGAAGGAGCTCGATTCGAAAGAAACTTGGATATGAATTCACAGTTCTCATTTGTTTAGGTATTAAAGGCTACTCTATACTATGATGATGTAAATAAATGCTTTTGAAGTTTCTCTCGGAATTTAGAACAAGCAAGGTTGTAACTGTGTCCTGAGACACCAAGTTCCAAAGCAGGTGAAACACATAAATCTGTATTTCACTGGGTCTCTTTTCCTTGTATTTGACCAGATTGCTGATACATACACTAGTCACTATTATGTAGTTTTATTTTACACTTAAAAGAGATTCTAAGATTTGGTCTGTCTGAATTTTTATTGCTATGAGCAAAAGCATGAGAGCCAGACTTCTATCAACATCTCAATGTCTTTCTCCTGGCAAAGGTGAGCTCTTCTGTGGCTCATGTTTCTCCAAACACTCTACACCAAGTGTGGGGGCGTTTGATGAACACTGTCAACAGAATTGCCCATGGTTTGAGGGGACCTCAGTGGCTTAAATTCTCTCAAAGAGGGAACTGTGTGTATTGCAGGTTAGAAAAATAAAAGATTTCCAGAGTCTGTAGTCACCTTACCATTCCTTATTGATGAAAAAATACATAGCATGATGAGTTTACATCCACTGGGGAAGTTTGTTTTTCCCACATGCTGTCCACATGCTGAGACTGCCCTGCCCTTTATAAATTATGCACAAGTGGCGAGATTCCTGCTGCACATTTGTCTGCTTCCTCTGACCTCTACCAGGAGAAAATTTGGATTCTCCACTCTGAACTTGAGAACATGAAAGCCCAGTTGTTTTTGGCTGCTAAAACTTTTGCTTTTGAGCCAGCTACACCTTTTATGGATATTTTCTTGAACCTTTTTCGTAGTCCTGTAATTACAGTAGATGTTGCCAAAGAACCTCAGCAGCAACTTCCAACCACGTGTTGCCTGGAACCAAGCCAATCTGACTAGTCAGGGAGCAGCTCCCTGCCTCAGCCTTGCTTTTACAAGATGAAGCAACCCTCCTTCAACCCTTCTGAAATAGAAGTGCTACTAACTGTATGTAACTTGATAACATTTTATTAATATGAAAGATCCTTGATATATAGAAGTAGTTCTTCCTGAGCAATGTGGCAGAATCAAATGTGAGATTATCGTTTCTTTCTTTACTACAAGGGTACTTAAAATTTACCATAACCAAAAAAAAAATAAGAATTTTACTAATTTTATATTTTAGTTCTTCATTTTAAGTTTAAACAACTGCAGTGGTTATAGGTTCCAAACTCAATACAAATTAAAACCACTTCATCCATACTTAATTGCTTGTTTAGCTGGTAATATTTAAAATTAGGACCAAAAAAAAAAAAGGGAGAGAGAGAAGTAAGAGTCAAAATATAGATTCTGTGGATTGGAGAAAATTAAAATCAATAGCTAGACGATGAGTCTAGGTTTTATAAGTGGCATTTGGGAGGGAAAATCCAGAACGCATCCACTTATTGGCAAAATGAGGAAAGGAAAGTAAAAGGAGCCCGCCATGGGAGCAACTAGGGAGAGAAGAGTAGCAATGGCCAAGTTGGGGGAAAAATAAAAATGAGGCCAACTGATTTTACTCTTAAACCTATAAAAAGTACATTACAAATAATTACAAGCTTAAAAATTAAGTAGCTGACTGAACATTTTAACATGTCCTTGGGATTTTTCATTGTGTGTTCTCCTATGACCATTTTCAATGTTAAAATGTCCTAACAGATCAATATAAGGTGCTTGGTCTAGGGACTATTCTATTTTTATTACATAACGATGAGCCAACTGGCATTTTATCCTTTAAGCAAATCATTATTTTCATTCCAGAAGAACAATTTGTTTAATTTGATTGTTCCTAAGCAGATCCTGGAACTTATACTATGAATCACTTTAATGTGTTGCCATTTGTTGTATATTGATTTATAGTAATCAGTTCATATTTTCTTATTTCTTTATCTATTTATCTCTTTTTGGGAGGATATTTTGAGTAGTAGAAAAGACAAAACAGGAGAGCAAGTTACACAAAAATGTATATGCTTTCAACCATTTCAATTAAAATTCCCGTAAGATTTGCCATGAAATGGAAGCATGAATTAACATTTTCTTTTTGGCCTTTGAAGTGATGACCCCCCTTATTGATGTCCCTTCAATAAATTACAACTAAAGCAGGGAACACACTCACGGAGATGACAGTGGTTTCCATGGTAGCCAGGCAGACAGGTACATCTCCCTGTGACTGGGTGACAATTCTCATTCTCGGCTGAACACTGACATACCTGTTTACAGCCCTTCCCATATGTGCCTGGTAGACAAACTAAAAGGAAGAGGAAATGTAAACCCAATGAATTAAATTTGTCTGCGTAAATATAGCTCTAAAAGTGAAAGCAGGGGGAAATTTATTAAATCAGACCATGGCCTACAGGAGTGTGCTGCCCTTTGGGATTCAGGTTTCATTAAATTTACTTGGGGATTACTTCACTGTTTGATTTTGTTTTGTGCGGTCAATTTGTGACCAACTGTCAAGGGCCGGCTGCAATTTTCTTGTCACTGAAGAAAATCATAGGGTGATGTCAGGTAAAATCAACTAAAATAATAGTATAATTCATGAGGGACCACATATCTGGATAAAGATATTTTTTTCTGGTGCAGCCGGTTTAAATTCTCAAGGTTGTTTCTCTCTGCACATTAGCATGTACTATATGTGTGTCACTTGTCAGCTACTCTGCTGGGTTGTGCTGCTTCTTTTTTACAAGCTGGATGGTAAAAGCTTTTGCTCTAACTTCTAAATAATATTGTGCCATTTTGTTAAGAAAATAAAAAGGCTTTCTGGGTATTTTTGGCTTACAGAATGGAGTCAAGTAGACATTGTGAGTCCCATGGTTGTATCTGAAGACAATTCAAACAAATTGTTGAAAAAAAAAATCTGACAGGTTTGTTATTGTATATCCCGCAGACCGAAAATTGAATAATAATTTCTGGATCAGCCTTTTCATCCATCCTTTCGGGGGCTGGCATCATGAAAGACCTCACACTGGAGAAGTTATTGACTGCTCTGTTCACGACATCCATGTATTTGGTTGACTGTTCCTGGGTCACTTCTTTTCTTGGCATCCACTATCCTTAAGATTATTTCATCTGCCAGTTTTCTTTAAGTAAAAAATGACAGCAGTGGTATAAATTCCAATTTTAAGGACCATTGGTTGCTTGTTTAGTGTTAAAAGCAAGGTCTAAGGGAACACAGGGTGATGAATCAACAAGGTGGGCTTTATTTTCCCTTTCTGACTGGAATATGTATGAATACAAGAGCACTAGGCGGAAGCTGACTCAGTTTCTGAACAGCTCTTCATGTAGTCTGCTGCTGGTCTGGGCATTCTTTCATCTGAGAATCTCTGATTGTTCAGATTCATACCAATAAAGCGTTTATCCTGAACTTGTCAGGTATTCCAAAAAGCATATCTGGCTTTAGTGCCTGGAAAGTTTATTAGCTTTTTTGTTAATAAACAAGAATAACTGATTGTGGCATCTCAGAGGTGACTGGGAGTGGGTGTGTGTGATATTCTTACTTCCTTCACCTTATTGTCAGTAAACAGATGAAAGCATCATCTACATTCCATCGTGATGTGATGAAATGAATTCCAAATGGGAGGTCCATAACATGAAAAGGCAATAAGCTGGCAGAAAAATTAAAATACATTTTATCAGAGACCTCTGATCACTTTAGAAACCAAGAGGGGCAGTTGTTACAAATACTTCTCATAATATTCTTCCCATCACTGAGAGCTGTTTGTTTTGTTTTCTTCCTGCCACAGGGTTATGTGAGCACAAGGCGTGGTCCTCCCGCAGCAGATGTGGCCACGAAACCCTGTGCTCTGCGGAGATTCAACATTGAGAAGTCGAGGTGGCTGCGCTGACCACAGTAAGGTTTGTGTCATAAGTTCCTGTGCCCTGATCTATTTAGCGATTTGTCCATCTTGAGGGACGGGGCCTACTGGCGCAGCGCTTTGGGGGAAGGGACATGGAACTGTCTGCTTTGAGAGAGAGCCATCAGGAACATCGTGCCGGTCTCTAAGCGTCCATTAAAGGGCGTGTGGTCTGGAGGAAGTGCCATGAACTTGAGGTCGGGTAGGAGCATCGCTGCCATTGACCTTATCTCTGGGTTTAAACAAGTTATTCAAGCTCCAAGACCTTCAATTGCCTTTATTTGTGCAGTGGGCCTAGTAAAATCTGTCTCACAGGTTATTGTGTGGAACAGCCTGGTGGACGTGGTGGGATGCAGAATGGTATCGTGCCTCAGTGTAATTCATTTCCTTTCCATCGAAACTTTTTAACAAAGATAACGTTTCTTCATGAGCAGACATCATTAAAACATTCAGAATAATTATGAAAAAGGTCATCTAATATTTAAAGGCCATTTCTACATGTATCTGCTATCAGGAAAAAATATTTCTAAAATAATAACAAAAACCATTGCGATCACATGACATAAATTTTCTCTAACACATATAATTAAAATTTATCCAGAATCTCATTAATCATTCAGTGTCTTGAGGCTTCATAAAACCATTCACAAATGTTAATCATGCCTCCATCTCAAGAAGAGCTCAGGCACATCTTTAGCTTTGATCCTTGAACTCCAGAGGAATCAAATTTGCAGCAGATACAAATGATGTACTCATGACATTCTAAAGCTCTGAAAGTCAGCTCTCAAATAGATGCTAAAGATTATTGTAGAAGTTTATAAGTTATATTGCAAAACAATAAAATAAAAATAAAAGCAACAAAAGCATTGTGAATGTTATCCATAAAGAATATTTGGGAATTATTATGGTATTGCTTGGATCACATGTGCATCATGAAAAACATTCATCACTTGTCACCTGGCTGAGTATTGATGACAGTGACTAAGACTACAGAGGAACTCAGTTACTGCAGGACCTGCATCATGTCCTCTGAAAGAGAAGGTCATGTGTTAGTTTATTGCTCATGCTTCCAGAGGGACTTCATGAAGGGGCATGGTTTGAAAAACCTGTAGAATTCTGGAATGTTTTCATTTAGCCAAGAAACTTGAATACCTACCACAAACAAGATTCACAACAGTGAACAAAACCAATATGATTCTCATAGCCACCAAACTTGTAATAATGGGGAGATGAACATCATAAAATAATCACTGAAATAAATATCTAATTCCGGAATGTTATGAGGAGGCAGGGTGCTGAGAGAGAGAATAACAGCAGGGATCCCAATTTAGACTGGCAGGTGTGGGGAAGAGGGTACTAGTTCCACCTATTCTCCTTGGGAAAATCACCATCTCATTGGATCTGAAACACTAGAGAGGATGCAGAAACGGTAGGGAAGAGGAAGACTTTCCAGAGGGAAAGACTGAGGTACGTGAGAGTTACGGGTAAGATTCCTAAGTAGTATGTTGGCAACGGAACGTGTGCACGTTAGACAATAACAGGCGTGCGTTATTTAAAATGTTTCTGCATTAGTTTCCTATGGCTACTGTACAGAGTGTCACAAATTTAGCAGCTAAAACAGTACAAATGTATTATGTTACAGTCAGACATCTAAAATCAAGGTGTTGACAGGTCTGTGTTCCTTCTGGAAAATTCAGGGGAGGCTCTACTGCCTTGCCTTTCCCAGCTTCTAGAAGCCACCCACCCCCTTGGCTGTGGCCCCTTTCTCCACCTTCCAAGGAAGCAACTGAGTTGCTTCTTTCTTCTGTGACTGCCTGGTTCCCTTCTCACAAGAACTTCTGTGATTGCCTTAGGTCCTCCCAGTAATCCAGGAAAAATCTCCCCATCTCGAAGTTCTTAAGTAAATCACTTCTGTAGATTCCCCTTTTTCCTTTTAAGATAACATATTGACAGATTCCAGGAATTACAGTGTGGGCATCTTTGGGGGTCCACTATTCTGCTTACCATGCTCTCTGTATTCCCAAATGTTTCAAGCAGCTGCTGATTTATCCCTTAGAGACCACGTTATCAAATAGGATCATGTTCTTAACAATGGACTCATGCACAACTCTTTCAGAAATCACTACACCATCACATTTTTAAAACATTATGATATGAAAAATATACAGAGAAACTATAACCAGTTATTTTTTTAAAATAATGTTTATGAATGGATCCAAAGGACTGGTTTTAATCATACTGAGAAGGACTTAGGATTCTTGGGAAAAGGTCAGGACCCAGCAAGACCCTGGGAAGCAGCTTGGGTACCAAGATACATCTCCAGCGAGACTCAGGAGGAACAGACTTCTCACTGGCTAAAACTCAGAGAAATGAAGGACTAACCGCAGGTCACGGTGGAAGTTTCTACATCATAAATAGCTTGCTTCTCTGAGTGTTCTACCTAATAACTTTATTTCCTTGTTAAAAAAAAAAAACTTTAGGGACTCTTTTTTATAAAACAGCATTGCTTTTATGTATGAGGCCTCCGTTAAGTAGGTGTTATTGTGCATGTAGTAAGACAAGTAGATATTGAACCACTTGCCCAAATAATATGGTTAATAAGTGGCAAAACCAAGAACAAAACCACGGTGTCCTCAGGAGCTTGAAGCTTTTCCCCCACTCGCTCAGGGCCGCTTCTTAAGAAGTGAGAAGGATGTGATATTATATAATATTAAAGGGATTACAAAGCCAGACAACAGACAAAGTTGTGGTTTAACTTACTAGGTAGAAAAATCAGCCTGGAAAGTTTTATACTGAAAAAATCTTGTTTGCTTTGTTTACTAATGAGCTATTCAGGCCACTGGAAGAACTGGTCAGATCAGTTTGAAGTAATTGAGCAGATGCCCCTTCTTACTTAAAATCATCTGGGCAACCGAATGGCCACAAAGCCTCCGTGTGTGTCTTCTGTGCAGATTTAGGGTGTGACTCCATATCAATGCTACCTTTTACCCTTTAACCAGGAAATGTACTCAAAAATAATAAATTGACAGGTACTATTTTTGATTTAGGTAAAACTTATATCGTTTTGACTATGAGGCTATAACCTGAATATAGATAAACACCCAAAAGATTTTTGAAGGGGAAAAATATATTTTTGATTTGTTGGCTTCAGACATTCAACTGATTTTTGTTAAAAATCAAGGAGTTGGCTTTGCCTAGATTCAAGCTGATTCAAGTTAACAAGAGAAATAAACACTGACAACCTCACAAACTCTGTCCCTCACCTAGTTTTACCATAGGGTAAATTTTCTAATAGCACCTTTTTTTTCTAAGAATTAAGGATTATCTTGTTTAAGGTGACTTCTGAGATGTGATTCATAGCCTCACTTTCCCCAGTAAGATTCAAAGACAAATAAGGTATCACTTAGAACATTAATACTTTTGTCTTTATTTGATTATCTTACTTACTGCCTCATTTTCCATGAGCAACATATTGGGCTGACAAACATTTGATAAGATGGCCAATAGAATTCAAATCATACATATAAGAAAATGCAATGAATTGACTTTTTGTTTTGAAATCCACGACCGTCTCTGCATTTGACACACTGTAGAGTCACTTCTTGTGGGGAGACTCTGTCTGGCCTGGCTGGAAGATACATTGTTCAGTGCTGACACCATGGTCTCTCCACTGTGACAGTTACACACTTCAAGGCCATCTACAGGAGCACAGTGTCCCAAGCTGTGGTTGTGATAAGCTAAGTAAGCGGACGAAGAAGAGTGTTTTAGATCCCCATGACCAGTACTTACCATTCCACCAGTTAAAAGAATAAAGCCTACAGCTTTTAACATGGGCAGAGAGGTGTAATCAAATTTCATCAAGTACTTTGCTTCTCAGAAATTGGGAGTGACCTTCGGTAGTTTATGACAGCATATTTTGCTCAGGTCTTTATCAAAGGCCTGGTGATAGATCAGCTGTCATCCACCCGTTCCTCAGAATGTCTTTGTATTAAACTAATGGTCCAGCAGAGCAGCCAGCCTGACAGGCAGGTTATTTATTTGCAATCTGGTAAAAGAACTGACAACTTCATTGTTTTAATTGTTCATTTTTCATGAGTTGATGCATTAGCTCACCCGGATCTTTGTGCCTCGGTGAGAGAATAAATACAGGGAAGTCAGAGCATCAGAATGACTGGGTCCGTCTTAAAGTTCAAGAAGCTGCGGGTAGCTTTGGTGCTGGCTATGATTACCAGCATCCCGCAAGCATTTGGGAATTTTTCTTGTCTTATCTTTGTTCTGCATCTCTTTCCTCTCTTTCAGGAAGACCTATGATGTCAGCTACTGATCTGATTGTTTCTTGAAACAATGTTCCCGATTCTCATAGTCTATTAAAGGAGAAAACTGGAGTGGGCCTTGAGTCTGCCTGTCTCCGTCAGGGTGGGGGCCTGCCAGGGACCTCAGTTATCAAGATATCATCAAGAGCAGACATAGCTCAGGTCAGAGCCTCTCAGGATCACCAGCAAGTCTTTTTGTTTTGTTTTGTTTTTTGTTTTCCAAAGTAGTCATGGACTGGCCTTATTGTGAGAGATTTGATTCTAATTCAGTGACTTTTTTTGTGAAGCCTAATTATATATATATATATATATATTTTTTTTTTTTCCTATGATGAACTCCTGGTTGAGAACCATTGATCTAGAGTCCAGCCCAATACCCTCAATTTAGAGGTGAGCTATCCAGTAGATTGAATCATTTACCCAAAGTCATAGTTAATCAGTAACACAGCTAAAACTAGAACCCAGGGTCCTGACCACTTTTCATTTTCTATTTCAGATTCTATTCTCCAGAAACTGCTGAGACACTTTGAGGAGATTCTGCCAATAGCTCTTACATGTACTAAGGAGTCAGGGCATAACATGGAAGTGATCATTTGCACTCAAGGCTCATTTCAAATGCTGGGCCTCAGACAGCAGAAGACATCTCCACATTCCAGTGATAAACATGAAGCAGTTTCCTGTTAGGCTACTGGTACCCAAATTATACTGTTACTTTATTGTTTTCACTTCACATTAAAGTTGAGAGCATCTCTAGGAGAGAGGCATTGTTTTAATATTTTCAATGTGCCTGACACCTCATGTAGAACCCAGAACACAGAAGGCACTTAATAAATGCTTGTTGAAGGAAAGAAGGAAGAAAGTTTCTCTAGTCCAATATACATAATTGTGGGAAAGGCTGACCAAACATAAATATAGAATGCTGGTTCCCTGTATGTAGTGTTTATACATTCATTTGCTTATTAAACAATTTTTACATTTACAATTATTCAATTTTACATTTACAATGACTCATAGGGTCTTATGCTTGGTACTGATTTTGTAAAATTTAATAAGACTAGTTTATGTTTTCAAGAACCTAGCAGGATGTTTCAGAAAGACATATACAAGATTAATATAGAACAATCTGACAAGTGCCACTAATAGAGAGACATGTAAAAAAATATAAAGCATCTTAAAGAAAAGTTAACTCTATAGGGCAGAAATCAGGGTATCCTCAGAGAGGTGACATAAAAGTGGGCCTAGAAGAGGAGTAGAAACTCATCACTCAGAAGGAAGAGAATAAATAAAGAAACCTTTTCTTGAAAGTAACAGACACAATTGCTTCATGGCTAGAAGACAGGGTTTGGGAACATGCATGATGTCAAAGAGTTTTGTTGGTCCTTAAAAGTGAAGTGTTTTAATACCACACTGATGGCTTAATCTGGTAGTTGTGTGTTGCCATAGAAACATCATGATTAGACTGACAACAGTGCACACATGGATTGCAGGCTGGGAGCCCAGTTGGGGGTTATTGCCAGTGTCCTGGAAAGAGACCACATGAACCTGAACTGGACATCTGAAAAGGAATAGAGATAAGGGATTGTACCCAGAAGTATTTTTTTGAGATGGAATAAATAGCACTGAATAAAAGATTGTAGAAAAGACCAAAGGAAAGACTCTATCTCTTCCTAAATATTTTTCATGTTTTTTGCTTGTTTTTGCCACATGCCAGTTCTCTTCCAAAGAGGCCAGAGATGGTCACATTCCAGTTACAAATGAATTGAAAAATACTAACTTCGGAAGGCCACAGCGAATAAGCAAATCTGAATCAGCATGAAGCCATTCTTATGTTTTAATAACAGGCCTTCTCAGCCCACCTGGGCAGTCAGAGCACCGGCTGGAGAGGGCAGACGTCCAGTGCAGGGACATTTCTAGAGCTACAGAATATGGGTCCCCCAGGGACTCAGGATCACAACGCTGCATGAGCATGTGGGCCAGAAAAGAGCAATGATACCAAGACAATGGTACTGCAAAAGTCGTGAAAGCCAGTTCCCCTGGTTTGTTTCTTTCAGGCTTGCGTTTTTGTCCCTGTGCTCATGTATAGCACCATCCCTCAGGGAATGTTCAGAGTATTTCAGTACAAGTGATGGTGTTTCTTTGCGGGCATCTCAGGTACCATTGTCAGCATGGTATCTCACAGGGGCACTGATGATGGCTGATGCTCCTTCCGCAGAACTTGGTGGTTGTCATCCTTCAGATGTTTAATAACAAATATCTTGTGATGACATTTCTTCTTTACAGTGCTCCAGATAAAAGCCAAACAATAAATCAAAAGCCTAGAACTTTAAACATTTCCATTTAATGTTGATGGTTTATATTAATGAACTAATACATCCATTCTGAAAACCAAGGGTAAATTTATTTATTCATGCTGGGTTTTTCATTTTTTCTTAAGTTTTTTTTCCAGCTACTAAAAGGTAAAAATAAGTAGCATAGTTAAAACTGTGGTTAGGAGATTCTAAGATCCAGTAGATGTTCAGAAGGCAGGAACTCAAGTGAGGGTGGTGGGGAGAAGTTTGCAGAGATGAGAGCAGGTAAGAATAACCAGATAGCAGGTATAAGAAATTGGCGTCTTGGAGACCTGGGGAATGGATCAGATTTAACAGCTGACATCTTCTGAGAACTTACTGTCTACCAGACCTGTTTTGAGTCCTCTACTTGTATTATCTTATTTGATAACCAAAACAAACCTGTGAGGAAACAGCTAATATTCTTTTCATTTTACAGAGGAATCTGAGGAAGTGAATGTAAAGTCACTCCCCCAAAGTGTACAGAGCCACCGTCAGCACTGATAACTCAATATCGGTTTCTTGAACATTACATTGTACTTCCTCCCAGGGGTATTGCACTAGTGTGAGTATGAACATACCTTATTGGTTTATGGGCTCTTACAGAAGAACCTATAATTCATGTTCTTACCTTATTTCACAGAAAAGATCTGGGCTTAGCATTGGGAGTTATTGAGTCTTACCCCTGTTACTCTGGGAAAATCACCTCCTCCCTGAGGGCCATACTGGATTTTATCATTTCTAGAGCTCTACTTAATTTTCAATTTCACATAATTTTTACTATGAAAATGGTCCATAAAACACCTCTAATGATAGAAATATGGAACATTCTACTTCAGTATGAGTGTATAAGTATTCAAAACCTTAGTAATTCATAAGTAAGAATATATCATATAATTTTTCTGTTCATGCATGAATCAATTAAATATTAAGTTTGAGATACTTTCTTATCAATCATTATTTCCTTCAAGATCCACAGAGTTACGGGATAGGATTGGTATACAGAAAGAAGGCCAATCCACTGAGTTGGTGGATGGCACCAACCACACCTGATGCTAGAACTCTCCTTGGAATGGTAATGAAGGCTATCGGTATTACCCACTTAGAACTCATAGACGGGATGATGAAAAATATGGTGATTAGACAAAGAAGGAGAGACCAGGTAGGAAGGACACTTAAATGGTAGGCAAGAAACCCTAAAATCCAAAATACTCCAGTATTTGTGTTTATGCTCAAGTGTGTCACTAGTCCCTTAAATGCCTTTCCAAAATAAAATTTATAGAATCCAGGAACAACATAATTAATAGTAGTTAATTCCTTTTTCCAGATTTGCTAACAGAAGAGAAACTATTGCTTTTTGACTAATTATCCTATGGTGTTAATTTTGAGTATCCATTTTAAATGAACTCTTAAGGTCAATGAAAATCAACAAAGGATATTCACATGTACTAATGAAACTTCTGTATCAGTGATCAGTTCAAACCTAACCTGACAAACAGGTGCCTATTGGGCCACTTTGAATCTTATTCCCCCTTTATCACCACAGAAAAATAAAGCATCAAAAATAGACACAAAAGAAGCAATTAATGTTACTTAGTGTGATGCAATAAAATCAAGTAATATAGTACAGTAAATAGATTATTTACTTATAAACATCCACCAAGGCTTCATTCACTTAATTTGCAAATGTTAATTCAATGCTTACTATGTAGAAGGCACTGAGTTTATTTAGGAAAACTCAGAGTTGACCAGATCTCAGAGAAATTTTTTTAAAAGTCACCCAGTTGTCCAAATTTCTTAAGAATAAGAACAACAAGATGCTTGAAGGAAACTAGTGTCTTTTATGAATTGTTCATCTCAACTCCAGCTCCTTTGACTGCCCACTCTCCAAAACAAACTCCAATTCAATTACTAATAAAATATTGCAACCCTTTGTGAAGCTCTTTCCCTTCCTAATAGCAGTTCACTTGGTCCAAAGTAAAGGAATGAAATGAACCACTTCATTTTATCACTCTCTCCTTCCATATTGTTCTGAATAAGTCATGTTTTTTTCTTAATAATTTAAAAGCATTTTCATTTGTGCCCTGGGAATGACTAGAAGAGCTTTTAATATTATTAAGTCTAGATCAAATCAATCCAGTCTAAATATGGCACAGGACTAATGCTTCTTTAACAACTCCTCCTTCTTACCAATTATTCACAACTATATTGGTGGCCTTGTTAGAAAATTCTTGACATCTACGATCAGAGGTTCCAGAGGCAGGCCACTTTCATACATTTTGCTGACAACCTTTGAACCAAGCTGCCAAGTCAAAGCTCACCATGGTCTTAAAATCCAAATGGTGATTCATTGTGTGCAAACAGGGAGACAGATTACCATTGTTAACTTGACCTTAGCCTCTAACTCTGAGTGAAATTCTTGAAGACATGGGCATCTTAACTAGAGCAAGATATAAATCAAATTACCTTCCACACCACAAAGAAATGAATGGTTGGCATCTTACGAATTGTAAAGTGCAGTGGGTTTTCCTTGGAAGATGAAGTTGAGACTGACATTACTTAACAGACCCCATTACTTAATTGAGTTTAATAAAATATGGAGGAACAAACTTTGCCATGGTCTCAAATAGTTCGATGAATAAATGGAGTCATTCTGAGAGCTTGCTAATTGCGCAGTTTTGGGGAGTGAATTTTTTCTAAGATTAGGAGTGAGACAACAAGAGGGGAATTCTCTAGTAACATGGATAATGTTGTCATAATTTCCTTGCTGCAACCAGATCAAATTAGTGGATTATATTGTTTCAGTGAACTTACTTGAAAAATTTAGATCAAGATAAGAGTAGAAGGGAGGGAATAAGAAGGCTGTTACAGGGAGACAAAGGGAAAGAATTTGTTCCAGAAAAGACAATTTTGGTAAGTGGAGGAGGTGTAGTGGGGTTAGGCAAGAGCTATGGCCAGGCCAAACATGATCACTGGGTAAGAATTTTATGAGCATGATAAATCTCATCATGTGTGAGTTAAACTGCAATTTTATTGAATGTTGGTTGAACTGAATTGAGGCAGTGTAGATCTGCAATTGAGGAAAAGAAAAACTTGGAAGTTTAAATAATAACAGATCATTATTTCATTTGGTATGTGACACCAACGCTATTTTTTCCAGTGAGTTTTAACTAGAAACTAGAAGTGAAAACTAAAACACGTATATCATTTAAAACAATGCTCATAAAATCAAGTTTTTAAATTAAACTAAATTAAAATTAAATGTTGAAAAATGTCTACCATTGATAAGAGATAACATGGATCCTAACCTTTTAGAAGGTTGTATTTATTTTACTTTCTGGGCCACATCTGAGATGGGGAGAACATTCTGTGTCAGCCTAGAAATGTGTGACAGTTTGATATTATTGCTCTTGATAGCACCATAAAAGTCCTGGTTTTTCAAAAAAAAAAAAAAAAAACCTTTTGAAAATTGTTCTAGAAAAAGTCAATTTTCTATACAAACAACAAATAAGGTCTTTGGAGGGTTCTTCCCAGAATGCTCCATAATTCAGTGTCTCCAATGAAAGATGATACAACCCAGAAACACTAGAGACATTTCTCCTTTTAATAGTTTGCCAAAGTGTAGTCTCTTGTGAAACCTGAATGTTTTAAACATTGGCACAAGCTAGTTATTTAGAAACATGTGAACGTTTCTTTGAGTCTCTGGAGAATACAACTTAATAGAAAGTGGCATTCCTGTGCACCTGAGGATGCTAACGGTATGTGTGTTCACTTAAGGGTACTGGTAGGTTGCAGGTAGGATTCCACTAATGCATTCGTGCACCTCTTACCGTGATGTTATTCACCTGCTGTCAAAAGTGTGGGCTGAGCCCTGGCTAGGTTGCTCAGTTGCTTGGAGCATCATGCCTTGCACCAAGGGATTGCAGGTTCCATTCGGCCAGGGTGAATGCCTGGATTGGGAGTTTGATCCCTGGTTGGTGTGCTTGATGGGAGGCAGCTGGTTGGTGTTTCTGTGTCCCATCAATGTTTCTCTTTCTCTCTCTCTCTCTCCCCCCATTTCTCTCTCTTTACAATCAGTGAATGTGTCCTTGAGTGAAGATTTTTAAAAAGTGCTGGTTGAAACATGAAAAACACATGAATCACCTGGTCACTTTGTCTACACTACCTGGTCTAATTTTTTTCCTCTTGAAGTAATTGAGCTAATCGGCAGTGTTTGTGTTATGAAATTGAGGTGTGGGTGGGGCCGGGAACGGCTCTGTTCATCTCCATTGTCGCCTTTGACTCCAACCCAGCCAGGGAGACATCAGATGTCCCCGAGATGGACTGACAGTGGGGCACACTTGGGGACAATTCAACCCCCAAAAGCCCACCTAAACAAGCAAAAAATGGAAAATAACAAGTCAACTTTTTCTTCCTCCCTCCGTCTCTCCCTTCATTCTTTCCTCCCTTCCTTCTAATTATAGCTCCTGCTCTGTGTACTGTTCCAGTGCCTGGTAAATCAACACACTCTTATTTGTAGGCTTCTAGACATAAACTTTTAAATCACTGGGAAAATGTTAGTATTATTAAAGTAGTTTCCCCAATCATATTGAAAGCATTTGCCCCTCTGTCAACTTAACATGGAGCATGCTGCGTCTCTTACATAGAGCATGAAGAACTTTAGGCATAATATCTGTTCTAGAAAATACACAATAGTAGAAGGTTCTTTTACACAACTGATAAGAAATTACTGCACAGCTGAAGCTTTATAATCCAAAATCACTTTTATAATAAAAAAGTTGTAATGGATGGTAGAAATAAATTCAAATTTATCTACACAAATCTCTTTCCTTTCTAGTTTGTATAAATGTATTTTTATTAAATTATTACTTTTATAATAACATTCACACTCAGGTATTCATCCCATATACATAACTCACTTTTCACAAACAAAAACCCTATCCATGTACATAACTCACTCATTTTCCTTAGTCATATGTATTTTCCTTTCTAGCAATGCCATATTTTTCAAGTTCATAAATTGACTGCTAGTAATAATTCTGCCTCATTTCATCTTCCTTATTTGAAATATATTAGTTAATAACAAAAAGTGGAGCTTATATAGAACAACCTAAAAATTTAGGCACCTCGAAGCAAAAAATTATCAAGATAAAGTCACATTGATTCTTATCTGGTTGGAACAGAAGGCAGGAAGGAGGGGGCTGTTTCCTCAATTAGTAACAGCCAGAGTCCAACAAAATTCCCGTAAGGCCCCGGAAGGATTCTGTGTGGATTATCAAACTTCTGTTCTAAAGCTTGAAGAATGGTGACCAAAACCAAAAGAAAATGAGAGAGAGAGAGAGAGAGAGCACCACTAAGTTGAAAGAAATAGTGATATTCCAGTATATTTAATGGTTGCTCACCATTCTCTTTTTCTACGTCTGGAATTTCACATTTACACAGATCCAGGGATGTTCCATAGTAGTGAGCACAGAAACCACCTAGGAAATATCCTATGTTTGAAAATACATTTTCTGCATACCATCCCTAAATTATTCCCTTGAGAGAAGCTCTCCTTCAAGTCTCTGAATGTTCTCTATATGCACTCTCCACACCCTGGGAGGCATATTCAACTAATATTGAAGTTCAGAGTATCCCCCTTCCTGTGTAGATGACTGGGACAAAGCTACACACAGCAAGGTGGAAGGTGGAAGGAGGAAAGACGACTCAGATGAGGGCAGTAAAGTGAAGGGGAGGGCGTGTGAGGTAGGGAGGGAAGTCCACTAGCTTTGCCTGCTTTGCAGTTTTCCAAGGTGGGTTTGTCTCTTGATGGGATATTTCAGGGCCACATGGGATATATATGGCTGCCTCCAAAGGGACCGGTTTTCCATCAGAGGAAAATGGATATACACCAGCCAACTTTTGTTGTAATTATTTTCAACCTGCTACTTCAGCATGCATTTAACACAGTAATAAAAATATTTCGTTAGAAAAATACTTGACATTTTAATTCTGGACATTTTGTTCTTTGCTAAAAACTACAGGGAAAGGGTGGGTGTCGTCGTTTAGAACAGAGAGAAAAGAATAGGCAAATTGTGATGGTTGGTCTGTATGGAGAAAGGGAGAGGCAGGCTCAGAAGGTGAAGTAAAATTCACTTCAAGATTCATTTTTTCTCACTGAAGTTCTTTAAACTCAGATCATAAGACTGATGAAGTAAAAAAGAAATAAGAAGTTCAGCAATTCATTCTCATCTGCGTGTTAGAAATAATATCCTTTTACAGAATTTTATATTAATTTTTTAAATGATATATAAGTATTTGTGAAAACACTAAATACGTATTTAGCACTGGTTTTATTATCACTAGTTTACGGAAGCCACATCAGTTTGCCCAATGATGTTTTTTTCTAGAACTATTAACAAATGATCATCCTGCTCCACCTTCTGATGAAATCTGCAACACAAATTTTCATAGGTTTTGTTTTCAGTTTTAAACTTATCTCATTAGTTGAAGTGATCATAGATTTAGCAATTTTTAAAACAACTGCCAAGCTATTATTTTTCCTTGAACAGACTGGCAAGGATGACAAGGTTTGACATACCAGTGTAAGCCAGGGGCTGGGCCGAAAGGCACTCTCTCACATAGTGTGACTGCAAACCAGGGAAAGCTGCTGTTTTTGGAGGTAGACACAATTTGCTGTATCTATTAAAATTCAATAGACAAGCTCTATGCAGCTAAAGGATTTGCATAGAAAGCCTCATATATGTGAAAATAACTAAATGTAAGCATTTTTGCCAAGGTGCTTTTTAAATAGCAAAATGCTGAAAATAATCTAAATGTCCATTGATAGGGGATTTATCAAACAAATCATCTTAGGGGCACACAATAGAATATTCTAAGGCCATATGGAAGAAAGGTAAATCTGTGTGGATTGATAGGAAGAGATGCCTACAAGATACAGTTTAGTGAATAAATGAATAAACAAAACACAGAATTGATGTTTGGTGCGATTTTATCTGTGTAAAAAAATCTGAGGAGTGAGTTGGGAGAAAAAAAACCTGGCAGGAAGCTTTTCACTTTATATACTTTTGCATCCATTATCAAAAAAAGTTTACTTATTTATTTTGATATATATGATATATAAAACAAGTTTAAAGAAAAAAATAATCACATAACATTTATTTCCGCTCCCCCACCCCCACCGCCCGCTTTTTTTGAGTCCAGGTCCCAAAGAACAAGGAAGAAGGGAGGCATGGCCCTCTAGCGGAGAGTTTTAGCAATGCCCTTCTCTGAACATCACCATTCTAAAGAAAGCTCACACTTAAAAGTAGAATCAGCTAGAATTTTATATCAGGTAATATCACAAAAATATACAAAAGCCAATGCCCTTGAATTTAATTCTTACTTTAAAAATCTTGAAAACACCCTAATAAAATCGGAATGCATGACGCATTTTCTGTGTGCAGCATGACAGCACCACACGTTGAAATCAAACAAACGCCTTTCACAGGAAAGGTCGGAGCGCGATGCGGGAACACCCGATAGCACGGATGCTTCAATTACAGGAGAGTCTGGCTTATAATAATTACAAAAGCTTGTTGCTAATTGAAAAATCAGGCTTTGCTTATGCCAGTCTTTAATCTAGGATCTATGTAGGCAGCTGTCACCTCAAAACTGAATCATTGTACGTGAATAATGAAGGTGCTTATTTTCCTGGGTTAATCTAAAACATTTCTAACAAGAGAAACTATTTCAAAACTATATACGGCTATGTCAACTGCCAAATTCCCTCGGTCCTGTTGAAGGCATGCAGAGTTTCCTGTCAACTTGCGCTCTGAAGCAGAACAGTCTCCAACCCGACCACTGGGCTTGCTCCACATTAAGTATTGGCTACCTTGGAAATGTACCGTCTCTCAGTGTAAAATTCCCCAAAGGGCAATTCAAATCACATTTAGAATTTCCTATTTACATTGCAGCGGCCATGGCAGAAGTTTGAATGTCACAGTACAAATCTGGTACCAAATGCTGAGTGTGTTCAGAGGATTCAGTTTCAGAATTCACTTCACATGAGCATGTTTTCATCAAGTGAAAGGGGAAGGGGTGTTACAGGATAAGTTCATGTTGTGAACTCTGGACTTAACTCTTTATCATCTTGAACAAGTAAACTAGTGTTTTTGCCCTTGCAGAGACAGAATTTACCAGGCTGCTTACCAGAGGAATCTTGCCTTTAAATGTTTATCCAAAAATGTTATTAAGCAAGAATAGGCTACTAATATTTCCAGTTTTATTTCCTGTGTGAGACAAGGAAATTTCATTACCACAGCCCAGTAATTAGACGTGGTTTTCCTGAAGAGGCAATTTTTTTCCTAGACAAATAATAAAGTTTGCTAATTATGTTTCTTTCCCAAGCTGTGTCCATCCAGAGGAAAAATGGATGAGGCATCACTTTTATCTTTTTTTAATACATGAATTTATAGGGGTAAATTTTTCAGAGTAGATAACCTGATACAATTTTTCACAAACTGTTTTATGTGCTTTGTTTTGCTATTTTTGTTGCTGCTATAAAAAGTAATCTGCAAAGGGAAAATGTTATTCCAAATGGACACAGTCACACACATGCATACCATCTTAATCTCCAGATTCCAAGTGCATCCAACTGAAGTGAACTTGAAAGAGCTCGTCCAGACAAACCTGGAAGGTACAGCTGGCCATGCAAGTACTGTTTCATGTCACTATTTAATGACTGGGTAGTTGAATTCACATCTACCCAAGGTTCCCTATGTCAGACATGAACATTTATTTTCAGTAAATGATGATATGCATAGCAATTTATTACAATCTAACTTTGAAACAATTTATTCTGACCTGTCTATTTTCAAGTTTGTTTAAAAATAAAGTGTACCTAAAGGCAATGTGTATTATCATACACTTTTGGGATCAGAAAAAAAATACACTTATTATTTGGCTTTGCATGGTTATGGAAAAAATAACATAAGCATCCCTTGGCTGAGGCTGCCTTTGAACAACACTGGACTGGAGACGCGTGTTGCTGCCTGAATTTGCAAACCGATCGAACCCACCCAGGGCCAGGACGATGTGCGCCACCATTACAGGAAGCACAAGAATTCACAAGTATTATCATTTGGGGAGAAGGAAATAAGACATGGTTTGTTGTTCACCACCTACTAGGGTAGAAATTATTTTTCTGGCAAAATGCTAAATGTGTTATAACATTTTGAACCAGTCACGCCCCCTGGATTTTGATAATTAGGTAGCGTAACAGATTGGCATATTAGATTGAAATTTATATAAGTATTTTCCTAAAGGAACATGATACATCTTTTTAGAGATCCAGAGTTCATTCCATACATTTTGTTTCATTTTTAAGTACCAAACCAAATAAGATAGATGCTGAATGTTCAGATACAAACTACATTATAATAATTATTATTTGTGAAAAAGCCTAAATATGGCCTTATGCGTTATTTAGTGCCATCTTATCTACACACTGTTGCCACCTTGTTGAGAGAAATCCAATACCTGCCCTGCTACACACAGTGGGCACCTCGGTGTAATACAGAAACAAGGGCTTGGAGCGGACAGACTTGGCTTCTCTCCCAGCTCTGCGAACTGAAGATGGCAGTGCTCACAAGACATCGTGCTGCCAGGTAGGAGAGAGTGTTTTCACAACAGCTGGCCTAGAGCCTGGCATAACAATCAGGAGCTTTACTCCTGAGTGACAAATGGGTTTGCTAAGGGACAGAGGTCAGAGGCAACAACCCGGAGCTGCCAGGAGAAAAAGTGTGAAAGTTACAGTTAGAACTCACACTGCTTATGGAAGTTCTAAGCTCAGTTGTCCCTTCAAGCACAAGGAGCCTTCCATTTCAGCGTTTCCCAGTCTGAGTTTCCCTATAATCGTATTGTTCCCGCTGAAAGGAAGGATTTAGCCAAGTTGCTCATTCTGTAGAATCTGTAGTATGTAAACATTTGAGAATTTTGTGTGACAGGTCCTTTAATAACAAGCCAGATCATGTCGCTTCTCTGCGCAAAGCCCTTCAGTGGGTTCCCCGTTTCATTCAGCTAAAAGCCGACGTTTTACAATGGCCCACAAGGTGGTATATGACAATCCCTTTGCTCCACTTTTTCTGATTTCAACTCTACAGCTGTTTCCGTTTGTCTCTCCCACTTCTGGGCTGCTGGCCTCTTACGCTCCTTAGCTCTCTCAGAGGGACTGTAATCTTGCCTTCTCCAAGAGGTAACTTTGACTACTCTTTACCCCTCTCTGTTGTCTACCATGCACCATTTATTTCACCTCTTCTACTTCTTTTACCAATAGCACTCATCACCTTCTATCAGGCTACAAAATATACTATATGTCTGGACTATAAGACGCACCCCCCCAAATCTGGGAGGAAATGGGGGTGCGTCTTATAGTCCGAATGGAGCTTACTTGGCTTGCTGGGGGCAGCGGTGGATCAGGGTCACAGGTTATTAAATATTTTACCTCATTTTTTTTACTTCAGTTTTTTTTCCTATTTTCCTCCTCTAAAACTTAGGTGCATCTTATAGTCCCAAAAATATGATACTTTTTATGTTTATTGCTTAGTATCTGTTTTGGCTTGCTGGAATGTAAGCTCTAAGGTGCAGTGCTCTCTGTTCTGGTTGGCCTGGCTCAGTTGGCTGGGTGTCGTCCTGCAAACTGAAAGGTTGCTGGTTCGATTCCTGGGCAAGGCACAGGCCTGGGTGATGGGCTCTGTGCTCTGCCCCCATCAGGGCACTTGCAGAAGGCAGAAGGCAACCAACTGGTGTTTCTCCTTCACATGGACATCTCTCACCCTCTTTTTCTTCCTCCCTTCTCTAAAGCTTTTTATTTTCTCTAAAATAAAATAAAAAAAATAAGAAGCAGTGCTCCTTGTGTCACTCATGGGTATATCCAGGAACACAGATCAATGCTTGACCTATAGAAAAAATGGGCATAAGACATTGACCAACGATGCATGGCAGTGTACACTTGAAGAGAGAGTTTTAAAAAAGATGCAAATCCTCACTGGTAATCAGAGAAACACAAACAAAAATACTTAGATTTCCTTTGAAAGTCTGACACAAATTACACAACAGTTACAAAAGCAACTCTTGCATGCCTGGTGCACCCTCTCTAAGGGCAATTTGACATTATTAAACAAAGCTGAAGATGCAGTAACCTAGACCCAGCAAATCCACACCTAGAACAAACCCAAAGACACTCTGTCACATGTGTGCAAGGAGACACGCAGAGATGCTTGTTGAAATGCAGTCAGTAATGCTAAACAATTTGAAAAGAACTTGTGCTTCCCCCTTTAGGAGAGGAAATAACACAATTATGGCACATTCATACAGCAGTCGGCTCCAGTCAACACACATGAATTAGCTAACTTCCAAAGTAACGCTGAGTGAGAAAAGTTGAAGGTTGAAAAGCACAATGTGATGTTATTTGTTGGTCAGAGATTAAAAGCCTACAAAATAATACTATATGTTGTTAACTGAATACATGATTAACTCCCTAACTGGGTATAACACCCTGCATTTTATAAAACACCAAACTCCTTGCCTCGGTGTGAAAACTTTCCCTTACCCGGTTTTTGACTTGGCTCCAAGTTTGGATGAAGTTCAGTGGTTCTGCCCCAGGTATAAAGAATAGCAAGTTGTGCCCCTGAACTGTTTCCACGTTGGTTTCACATAAACAGACTTGTTTTAGTTGACTATTAGGGAGGGCTACCCTAAATCTCCAAAACGGCACACAATGTTTGCATTAAATAACCTAGGTCATTAGAGTTCAGCCATGACTTTTCTAAAAGGCTGTTTTCATAGACTTTATCTTGTTCCATGTGACATATCTCCAGCAATAGACCATTTTAGTTATTTGCAGATACAGCTTTCAATTTTGAAGGGAACAGAGCCATGCTGTGTTCTTATGTGCTGGATTATCAGAACAAGACCAACATTTTAAGATATGATCTAAATATGTGAAGCTTTAAGTACATAAACACTTAACTTGTACACTTTCTAGAATGCCAGCAACTTCATTTATTATTTGAAACAGGGCAAAACAACATATCAGTTTCCAAATGCTTGATAAATACCTGTTGTTTTCTTCTGATATGTTCCAATTTTTCACTGAACGCTTTACTTAGAGTGGAAATGACCACGAAGGTTCCTGGCTCGCAGCATGAATTCTTCTCCTTTAAAGTGTGAATGTGTCTCTTTTGTAGTAAACATGGACAGAATGAGATTAGGTTGGTCCTAGAAAAACTTGTTCAGAAGAAACAGATTGTCTGTGTTCTTCAACTTCATCCAGAAGCCTTCCCTTGTTGTCGCTCCTACTGACAATGACTCTCCTCTAACTTTCTCTGTTAGTTATTAGTTAGCTGTTAGCCACCTTGGTTCCAGAGGTTATTAATTTCAGTCCCTGAGTTAATCTCAGAGGTTTCATGATTATGCTGCAATTGTTGGTAAAAATGAATGTGCATATAGATTTTTCTGTAGAAATTTTTCATAGCTTTTGACAGATCCTCTAAAAAAAGTTAAGCACTGAACAAAAGTTAAAAAATAATGTTTTAAGAACTGAGCATTGGTCCCAGCAGCGATTTTCACAGAGTGCAAAAGATTCTAATCTCTCGGCTCCATCTCCACACGATTCTGACTCAGCTGATCTGTGATAAGATTCAGGAATCTGTGTTTTTTAAAAGTACTTCAATATGTCTTGATGCAAGTGAATCCTGATGCAAGAGTTGACACTAATCTGCAGAATAAAATTTAGATGTTTTTAGAGTTGCCTTCATGGTCTGTGTCCCTAATCAATCTTTCTAGTCTTATCTTATTTGTTCCACTACTCACACTGCCTTACAAACATACCGACCATTCTTCCACTCGCTTATTCTCGCATTTAAAGAAGAGCTGTTGGCCTCGTTATAGGGGCCGTGTGCTAGGCTTCAAAGATGCAGTGGTTGGCAAAGACTGTAGTTACAAGAAAAAACCAGCTTTTCTTCACATTTTATCTCCTCCTTTTTCACCTGGTGAGTATCTACTAATCCTGGGAGACCAGTGCAAATATTAACTTAACTGTACTACCATTCTAGATCTTTGGGGCATATTTCTTTTTGCTTTTTCCCAGTGGAGTCCAAGCATTTTTCACACCTTAATTATACTCTTATGCAAATATTTGTTCTGATTTTCGGATTCTGTGCTACTCCTGATCAGGTACCATGTAGAAGTCTTTAACATATCCGCCTGGCTCCCTCCAGTTCCAATGCCAAATTTCCAATGATAATTGGTGAGTGGATGAGGGAAACATCAGGTTTTCATCCCTACCAAGAGTATATGCATTTTAGTGAAATACTGTTGAAACCTAAAAAGTCCATGAATCCATGAGGAGAAAAGTAAAGGAATATCATGGTCAGAATCCTCAGCGTAGCGGCACACTAGGAGGCAAGATGCATTGGTCAGTGAATTTTCATTGAATCAGGCCAAACATCTGAAGAAGCAGCTCCCCAAGAGAGTCTGTTGTCTTACAGAAGGATTGGAATACAACCTGGCATTGTCCCCAAGTGACTAGAATAATCCTCAGCTTACAGTAAGCACTGTAAACTACCCCAGAACCAGTCTTCCCATCATAATTTTAAGGGAACTGACACAGGTGGAGCCACCAGAATTCTACCAGATTTGGGAAAGAAAACAAACAGGGAAAGACTAAGTCTACCTAAGGTTGGTTTTATCCATAATGTCCATCAGGAAATCTATAAGTTGCAATGAAATAAGGCAGCATTTTCTGAATCTTGGAAGTGAAGTTCAAGCCACAAAATATGTCTGGTGAAGAAAATTCACTCGGTAACAACTAAACCAATACTTACTCTTCTATTAATTCAGCAGCTACGTATTAAGCATTCCTTTCACAGCCAGGGATAAAAAAATATATAATTGAAACATGATTTTTTTTTGCTGTAAATGAGCGCCTAAATTTATTCATGAGCTTGATATTTTAAAGTATTTACATGTGCCTAAGAATAAGCTTCACTACAAGTAATCTGTATACCTTCATTGCTTTTATTTTATGTATGCTATGAAATTAGTAAAATTTTAAATGCTGGAAAGCATATCTCACATCAGTAGAAATATTGTGTATTTTCTTTTTAAACCATGGTTCTTTAAGGACATGTTATTTGAATTCTGAAACTTGTAGATTCTTAACCTTTATTCGGTTTGAAGCTAGCTTCATTGCTGAATAGAATATTTTTCCCACATGTTGGGACATTGGTTTTCCATACTTTGTATATACGTATACACACACACGGAGGGGGAACATGTGGGCACCAATCACTCAAATACAATACACTTGTGTGGTCGTAGTGTGTGGTGAGGTTGCCCTCCACAGTTTTTTTTTTTTTTTTTTTTTTTTAAACTCCTCATTCTAGAGATCAGAATCCAGAGGTCAGTAGAATGAATCAAATAGGTAGATAGGTTTTTATTTTTCAAACTAAATATTAACCTCAAATTGAATCCACATTTAAAAATTGTATTACTTCACATGAAAATTCTGATTTCTGGCTTGTCTCGAAAATAATCACAAGTCCTGCCTGCCTGGGACCAACTTTCCTGCGTGGCCGCGGTCAGTGGAACAGACCCGCTAGGTGGCCGGCCCCTGTGACAGCGCAGAGAATCCTCGGGCCATCCCTATGTTCTCGGACATCTCTGAGAGCCTGGGAAGCTTTCCAAGTTTTAGCTCCCCTTCTTCAAAACTGTATTTCTAATGTCTGAAAAAGTGGCCTCATGTACGCCACCCACACGCACTGGACTGCCCCTTCCGTATGCAGCAATAATCCGCAAAGGCCGAGCTATTCCTGAGCGACTACAGCATCTCCTGCAGGCGGAGAAGGAAAAAAGAAAGAGGAGACACAGCGGCTGAGGGGAAGGGGAGCTCACACAGACGCTCACAGCTTCCTGCCCCAGGAGGGCTTCCGGACACCGTGCTCACCAGAACTCCTGGGACCCTTTCCCATCTTCTTCGGCAATTTGTTTCAGAAGTCAGAAGCAGGCCCTGCTAAATTTAGCTCTATGTAAGGAAATATGTGTTCATCTACACCTGAATGGGGACAACTGACCACAGAGGCCATTCCCAAACTTTAGCAAGCATCCGAATCATACAGAGGGTTTGTTAAAACAGATATCTGCGCCCCACCTCCAGAGTTTTTGATTAAGTACATCTGATGGAGCTGAAGAATGTGCATTTGTGACAAGTTCCCACAGAATGCTGATGCTGCTGGTTTGGGGACTTCTGTTTGAGGTTCACTGGCCTACAGAGAACTATAGAGAATTTTTAGATTCCTCTGGCTACTGTAAATACCAGATTTATGCAGAAAGGTGAATGAAGGTGGTATCTGCTAGCAAGCATCTTGATGGCATTCACTGGTCAGAAGCTGAATCCAAGAAAAATTATGCAGAATTATTAAAATAAGTACCTGTACTGCTACCTCTAAGTTGCTACCCCCCATCAACCACCTGTGAGAACCCATAGATCACCTGCGGAATTCTAACAGAGACAAACAAACAAGAAAAATAGAGACAGTACTTAGATTTCTTTCTGTAACTAAGAGACCATTTCTTTTGATGTGTTTTGAAAATTGAAAGGGATCTTTAAAACCACATGGTGGCAGTGTAATCACGTGAGTGACAGTTTCATGGAGTTGGAGTTGAGTTTCTGCATCCATTGTATGTCAAGAGATCATTCTGAAAGCTAAGCATCTGAGATTTTGGCTTAACAATTATTGGCCCATATAGTGTAATTGACAAGTTGGAGTCATTCAGATACCTCTACAAAAAACCGCAGTCAGAGCTTTCAATGCTTTTACAATGCCTCACATAGAATACATTTTCTCCCTCTGCTGTTTCGTAGTGTGAAAACAACTTCACAAGAACAAGCAACGGATCATTTCATGCATGAGCTATGTAACAAATTCAATCCAAAATAATTCCTTCAGTTTAGCAAATTACTGTAGGGTAGCAAATTCACATACAGACTGTAATCATTTTTGAAAAGTGAATTTATTTTTTCTCCAGCATTGCTTAATTTTAGATATTTGCATGCCTATAAACTTCTCACAACCAAGTAAAATTGAACTTTTCTAGATTTGTTCACTCAAGTATCTACTCTAGACTTCTTTTATGGTGAGATTTTAAGATGACATTAAGTCTTTGGTGTATTTTCATTTGACTGGTTTTACAGATACAATACAGATATATTAATCTGTATTTTATAATCTATATAACCTCTATGAGGAATACAGGATTCTTAAGAGAACAAGGTTCTGTTGAAGTAAAAAATATTGTTATTCCACTCCCTGTCTTACAAGAATATACCCTGTTTTTTTAGCAGAGATGGCAGATTCCTAGGGGTAAGGGGAGGAGGGATGGCTTAATATTAAATATTGAAAACACTCCCTTATTTGCATCTGGATACGATGCTCTGGCTGCCCAAACAATGGAAATAGCCAAATAAAACCATTGCAAATGCTAACAGAAGGGAACAAAGAACCTAGAAACTGTGTGCACCACAGGGTTTGGTTCCAGTTTGCTGACAAAATCTGCTTTTGCCCAAAGATGATGGGACCCAAAAATATCAGCAACCAGACTAAAGTGGGAAAAAAGGAAACATTACTTGTTCCACACACTGTCCCTATGCATCCTCCTAAGCACGTGCAGAATTCTCCCACCACCACAGAATTCGGGATTCTGGTTTTGGCTGCTGAGCTTACATTTTGGATCAACGGTTCCCTCTGGGCATTCTGAATCAGACAAAACAAAACAAAACAAAACAAAACAGAAAACAAACAAACAAAAAAAACTCCCAGGGAAGTGTATGTACTGTGATAGAGTTTTTCCCAAGCACAGAGATCTGAGGGGGAAGTTATCTTAACCCAGAAAAAGACATGACTCAAGGTCTTAAACAACCTCCCAAATGCAGAGTGGAAAAGTCAGGAAAATGGTATTTTGAGGGTGAAGCTGTGGTTCTGACATGGGGGACACGGGCTGCACTTAATTGCCACGTGTGCTAGGTGGAGTGGGAGCTCAGAGAGCCTGCCAGCGCCGTCGGGCCTCACCGTACAGCAGCAGCGTCTGCAGTTTCAGAGGTTACAACTCCCCTGGTCCTCATTGCCATTCATGGGCTGCACACAGTCTTCAGAAATTTTTACGGGCCCCACATCATTGGGGTTTTGAACCTGCTCTACTATTTGACCTATTCCATATTCAGCCAGCCTGTTTCATATAGGAGCCCAAATTTTATTCTCTTTTAGAATATCAAGATCAAGTTTTCAAAGGATGGTTATGAAGACTTAGAAAAACTACACTCTGCAACAAAAGTCTGTCTCGTGCATGTAGTCAGCCTTATGTGGGGCCAAGCCTGCAGGAGATGGGAATTATTATCCCCACTTTGCATATAAAGAAATTGACACTTAAGAAAGGTCAACTGACCTGTCCAAGGGTCACACAGTTACAGATGGCAGTGCTGGGACTCCTACACAGGTTGGCTTGGTAGCTCTGAAGCCTATGCTCTTAGTTATTAACAGAACTGACGGACTTGTCAGTTGTACCCTGCCTACCTTCAAATAGCTATTCCTTCCCCCCACATAGTCTTTCCATAGGAGGACTGAGAGGAACAAATGATTTTTTTTTGGCCAAGCATATATCACAAGCAGCTTATAAAAAGTAGATTCTTTCTCCGTGTAAATGTTACTTATTTTTAATACTGACACATATGTTAACATTTAAAGAACATTCCATGTAATATTTATATACATGATATGTATTAGCAATATGGCATTGGACAGTTGTAATTTTGTCAAAGCTCAATTACTAGAATTTCTATATGAGCTATCATTCTTTTTGACAATTCAATCAGGCTTCAAAATTTCAAAAGAAGTTTAACTTGCTTCACTGATTGATTTATTCATTATTTATACCATGTCTATTTCCAAAAAAGGATTTAAAATAACTTATACAAAATGAGAGACCCATAAAATAGAATCATTAAAGCAAGGATGAAAAAATAATAACCATGCAATAAAATGGACAAGAGAGTCGTGCTAAAATCCTTAGATTAAAGAAAATTACTGTAATCAGACATGCTTTATTCTTGACTTCCCAGAGAGGTAAAGCAAAAACAAATGAACAAATTAAAATATGGTTCTCTTAACTGATAAAAAGAATACTGTTGTTTTTAAAAATACACACCTTTGTATTCTTAAATTTAAAATGTTTTAATTTCTTCTGTGTGTGATGTGAAGTTGAAGCAAAACTTTTTTCCATACATAAATGTTTAAAGGACCCACTGTCATTTATTGGAAAGACCATTACATGCCCGCTGCACAGTAGGATGACCTTTGTCATAAATCAATTGACCTTGTAGGAAGAGGGTAATTTTTTAATAAACTTTTTACTAGGTTCCATTTACTAGGTTCTATATATCTATATCTGAACCAATACTACATTACCTTAACTACTATAGCTTTATCTAGTTATGACAGTTCTCCAGCTCTGTTCTCATTTAACACTGTCTTGGCTATTCTTAGATCTTTACTTTTCCAAAACATTTTAGAATCAGTTTGCTCCTTCCAAAAACAAACAAACAAAAACAAAAAACAACAGGGATTTTGATTTTGATTGAGTTAGAAGTATAAGAGACTTAGACTTGAATCTTCCAATCCATGACCATGGTGTATGCCTTCATTATTTAGGTCAAAAATACTTTATGACTTTAGCCCTGGCTGGTGTGGCTCTGTGGGTTGAGTTCTGGCCTGTGAACCAGAGGGTCACCAGTTTGATTCCCAGTCAGGGCACATGCCTGGGTTGCAGGCCAAGTCCCCAGTAGGGGGTGTGTGAGAGGCAACCACACACTGATATTTCCCTCCCTTTCTTTTTCCTTTCTTTCCCTTCTCTCTAGAAATGAATAGAGGAAATCTTTTTTAAAAACTTTGTTATTTTAAGTTAGAGGCATTATATATCTTGCATATAATTTTTTTATTTTCTAATGTAATTATAAATAGTGTCTTTTAAAATTTTTACTCTCCATTTGCTTGCTTCTAGCATATAGAAATACAATTAGTCTGTTCATGTAATATCTGTTGATATTGATATAGTATCCAGTGTACTAAAGTTTCCTAGTAGTCCTAATAGTATGTAGTTTTTTAGGTTCCTATACAGATAATCGTATCATCTAGGAATAATACAGTTTCATATCTTTCTTTCCAGTAAATCTTTTTTTTTTGCTTCTTACACAGAATTACCTCAACCAAAATGTTGAAAGAAGTTGTGATAGCAGCATCCTTGTCTTGTTTTCCTGATTGCTGGGGGACAGTTTCAGCATTTTACCACCAAGTGTAACATCTGCTGCATTTATATATATATATATATATATATATATATATATATATATATATATATTTAAAATCATATTTAGGAAGTTCTTTTATTTTCCTCATTTGCTAAGAGAATGTGTGTGTGTTTGTGTGTTTTATTATATTGTGCTGAACTTTAGCACATACTTTTCTGCATTTATTAATGTGGCCATATAATTTTGTCCTATTTTTCCCTAATACTATGGTACACTAGGCTGATTTTCAACTGCAAAACCACTTTTGAATTTCTACTATAAACCTCCTTAGACAAGGCAAAGTATGCTTTGTATATATATTGCTAGATGGATTGTACATTTAAATGTGAAAAGTAACAATAAGGCTTTTAGAATAAAACGTAAGTGAACATATTCATAAACTTGAGTAGGCAAAGAATTCTTATACAGTGTTCAAAAAGGCTGAAGACAAAGAAACAAGAATGACAAATTTGACCATATTAAAATTAAGGATCACTGTTCACTAAAATACATCATTAATAGAGTACACTGTATGCCACAAAGTGGGAGAAGGTATTTGTAGCACATATATTTTAGATGGGAACACATCCAGAATACAGAGAGAGTCTACAGACCAATAATGAAAGGCAGGCAGGCAACCACTTCAAAATTTGGGACCATGCTAGAACAGGGATTCACCAAAGAGAAAATTCAAATGACAATAAGCATATGAAAAAGGGATAAATATCATTAATTATCAAGGAATTGCAGATTAAAACCACAATGAAATACCATTATATATACATCCAAATGACTAAAATGAAAAAATACACACACTACCAGTGTTTTTAAGCATGGAGAGACTAGAGTATCACTCACAAAAGTGTAATTTTCATGTGCACTTTGGAAAACTCCCCTACTAGGCATATATGTAACAAAATATATAAAATATATGTAAAGAAATGTTCAAGCCAACACTATTCTCATTAGCCAAAAATGGAAAACCACACCGATAGCTGCTGTGGTAGCCAGACTCTGAGATGGTCCGCAAGGTATCCACCTCCTGCTGTTCTCACTCTTTTGCAGTCCCCTCTCACATTGGAAAGGTTAGTTTCTGCGACCGACAGAGTCCAGCAGAAGTGCCACTTCTGAGGCTCAGTCATCGAAGACTGAAGCTTCTCTCTTAGACTCCTCTTTCCCATTCCTTCTCTTCTTCTTCTTCTTCTTCTTCTTCTTCTTCTTCTTCTTCTTCTTCTTCTTCTTCTTCTCTCTGTCCCTCATAACTCCCTTGGGAAAGCCAGCTGCCATATCAGGAAACATGCTACAAAGAGACCTATGTGGTAAGAAACTAAAGCGCTCTGCCAATGCACATATCAATGAACTTGGAAACAGTCTGCCTCAGTCAACACTTCAGAAATTGAGCTTGGCTAACAGCATGAACACAAACCTATAAGAGACCAGAGACTCTGAGTCAGAATCCCCCAGTGGAGATTATTCTACTCCCAGGTTCCCTATCCTCCAAAACTGTGAGATAACATTTATTCTTTTACTATGCAAATTTATTACATATTTGGGGTAATTTGTTGTGCAGCAATAGGTAATTAATACATCCATCTACAACAGAATTGAAAATTGAGAAATAATCAGAAAAGTGTAATACTAAACAGCAATGGGAATTAACAAACTATGATTATATCCAAAATTATAGGTGAATCTCAAAATACATTTAGTAAAATAAACTAAGCACTAAAAAGTACATACATTGTGATTTTATTTTCATAAAAATCAAAAGCCAGTAGGGAAAACTAAGCTATGTGATGGAAGTCAGGATATCCTTTCACTAGGCACAAGGGGTCCTTGGGACTATTGATAATGTTCTATTCCATGATCTTTACTGCCATGAATGTGTTAATTTAGAAAAATTTATCATTCTCAATGATTATAATTCATTCTCTTTCCTATATGTAATAATTACATTAGTTAGATTAAAAGAGAATATTTGGTGAATTTCCATATAGAGGTATGTAACAACATGATGAACTACTATTTGATGATAGTTTCTTAAAACTACAGAATCATTTTACATGCAGTTATTTCTAATAGTAATTCTTGGTAAGAAACCAAGCACAAAATTGTGAATAATTTGTATCATAAAGACAATTCTCTAGGGAATCAAATTAATGAGGTTCTAGTATACATTTTTTTAATAATAAAATTTGGAGAATCCAAGATGGTGGTGGAGTAGTTGGATGTTACACTCACCTCCTCCCAGGATCAAACTGAATTTACAACTAAAATATAGAGCAATCAACCTGAATAACCAACTGAGGACTAGCTGAAGAGAAGTCTTATTACCAAAGATATACAGATGACACATCAAGACAGGTAGTAAGAGCAGAGACTTGAAAAGGTCTGGCCCCACTCACTCGGACAGCAGCTGAGGTTCTGGAGGGATATATCAGCTGCAGGGGACCCCCCCCTGAGTAGTGTGGGAACCCAAGCTTATGCAGGGCTCCCCACCCCAGAGCACCAGAGCCAGAAGGAGGCACCCATATAACATCTAGCTAAGAAAATTATCAGGGATTCTGCCTCCAAGAAGAGACATGAGTGTTAGAGACATAGCCACCCTTTTAAAAGACCAATACACAAAATCTCTTTTGTAGCCACTCCTCCTGGGTTCTGGCAGGGGAAGGATGGAGCAAACTAGAGGCGTATGAGATAAGATTGGGGTTAGTGGCTCTGGGCAGAAACTAAAGGGACAGCTGCTCATATCCTTGTGCTAAGTCAATTTCCCCTACTGTAGATGCCATCTTTCTTGGGGGGAGCACTTCCCTCCTTACAGCATCAGCCTGGGGGAATTTAACAGCCCTAACATTTGGACTCCCTATTGCTTCACATTGTATAGCTCACACTCTGCTCAGGAGTCAGTTAACTGGGCCAGGTTGAGAGGTCTGGGCAGACTCTGAGGGTGTCAGTTAATTGTGTGGCTTTGGGGCAGGGACCACTCTTTCTTCCTTCTGCCAAGCCTGCCTGGTGCTCTTCCTCATGGGAAATCCAAAAGCCACACCATCTCAACTCTCAGCAGCCCCACCCTGCTGAGATTGGTCTCCTGGAAGCATCCGGGGCAGACTGAGTTGCGTGGTGCTAGACCAGGAGTCATTTTCCCCTCACACACCCAACTGGTACAGAGCCCTCCCTTTACATAGCCAAATTTTGGTCTGCTTGGGCTTGATGAACTCTGCTGGCCTCACCATGATGACTCCCTGAGCCCCACCAACCACCACCAACAAAAAGGTGTGTGAGTACCCAGCAGTTGGCAGATAGACTGGTGTAGCCTGGGACATTTGCTGAGCTGCCTCAGACTCAGTACTGGCACTAAATTTGAATCTGTATCAGTCTGGTGAACACTACTTGTCCCTACCTGGTGACTCACTGAGAACCTACCAGTGCAGCTCCAGTACAGCCAGAGGTTCTTTCACTGACTGAACCTAAAAGGCAGCTGACAGATGTAGGCAAGCAAAAAGGAATCTTGGGGTGTCTTAAGACTTCTGTTGAGATGCTCCCAGGCCCAGCAGAGGCAGCCACAGACTAGATCACTTTCTAGCTCCAAACAGGTTGTCCAGAGCCTGTCACAGGGAGCATCTGATATTGGACTACATCAGAGTCCCTTGTAAGAGGCCCCAGAACCAACACACCCAGTGGCCAGTTTCGGACAATATCAGAACAAGATTCAGTTAGCTTCATAAGAAGCATATCCAAAAGGAGCTCTTGGCTGATACCAAACCCTGCTGAGGTGAATTCCACTGCATGTGGCCAGTACCTGCACTGCAGCTTGTACAGTGTAGCACAGTCACACAGCCCGAGGGTGACCCCACACATAAATTAGCCAATAGCAATCAAGACTTAATTACAACAGGAGGGCCCACATAATCCACAGAAGGGACATTGATGAAGCACCCAGCTCAAGCGAGCAAGAAGACTGCACCACTGGGTTCTGCAGGACACCTATTACATAAGGCCACCCTACCAAGACTGGGAGTCATAGCAGATATACCTAATACATAAAACTAACACTGAGAAACAGACAAAATGAGGAGACAAAAAAACATGCCCCAAATGAAAGAACAGGAGAAATCTCTAGAAAAAGAGCTAAATTAAATGGAGGCAAGCAATTTATCAGAGAGTTAAAAAAGTGGATATAATCATGTTTAAACATCTCGATGAGAAGTACAAGTAACTTGGTAAGAACTACACAGCATGAAAAATGACATAAAAACCATTAAAAAAAACAGTCAGAAATGAGGAAGAATACAATATTTGAAATGACGTATACACTATAAAGAATAAATAGTAGGTTGGATGAAGCAGAAGATTGAACCAGCAATTTGGAAGATAAGGTAGTAGAAAACATACAATCAGAGCAGCTAAATGAAAAAAAAATTAAGAAATGAGGCTAGTTTAAGAGACCTTTGAGACAACGTGAAGCATAACAACATCTGCATCATAGGGATATCAGAAGAGATGAGAGAAGGCAACAGATTGAGAAGCTATTTGAAAAAATAACCACTAAAAACATCCCGAACCTGGTGAAGGAAAAAGACACACAAGTACAGGAAGCACAGAGAGCCCAAACAAGATAAACTCAAAGAGTTACACACCAAGACACATCATAATTAAAATGGCAAAGTTTAAAGAAAAAAGAGAGAAAGACAGTTACTTACAAGGGAGCTCCCATAAGTTGGCCAGCTGATTTCTCAACAGAAACATTTCAGGCCAGAAGGGATTGGCATGAAATATTCAAAATGATGAAAAGCAATGACCTACAACCATGATTACTTTGACCAGCATGGCTGACATTTAAAATTAAAATAATAAAGAGCTTCCCAAACAAGAAAAAGCTAAGAGTTTGTTATCACCAAATCAGTATTAAAAGAAATGTTAAAGGAACATAATTAAAGGAATAAAGTGGTAATAAATACATACCTATCGATAACTACTTTAAATGTAAATAGCTTAAATGCTCCAACCAAAAGACATAGGATAGTTAAATGGATAAGAATACAAAACCCATATATATGTTGTCTACAAGGGACTCACCACAGAATGGAAGATATACAAAGACTAAAAGTAAAGGGATGGCAAAAGACATTTCATGCAAATGCAAATGAAAAAAAAACACAGGGTTAGTTAGCAATATTTATATCTGACAAAACAGACTTTAAAACAAAGGCTATAGTAGGAGACAAAGGACACTACATGGAGATAAATGCAGCAATCCTACAGGAGGATACAACCCTAGTAAATGTGTGTGCACCCAACGCAGGAAAATCTAAATACGTAAAATCTGTCGTGATTGACAGAAAGGGAGAGATCAACAGTAATACAGTCATAAGAGGAGATTTAATGCCCAATTAACATCAATGGACAGATCTTCCAGACAGAAAATCAACAAGGATATGGCAACCATAAATCACACACTAGATCAAATGGATTTAATCGATAGCTTTGGAGCATTTCACCCTGCAGCAGCAGAATATAGATTCTTTTTAAGTGCATATGAAAATTTTCCTACGATAGACCACATGTTAAGATACAAAGGAAGTCTCGATAAATTTAAAAAGATTGAAATCATACCCAGCACCTTATCTGACCATAATAGTATGAAACTAGAAATCAATCAATAAATTTAAAAAGATTGAAATCATACCCAGCACCTTATCTGACCATAATAGTATGAAACTAGAAATCAATCAGAAACTAGAATCAATCAGAAAAAAACAGACAAACACACAAAGACATGGAGGCTAAATAACATATTATTAAATAATGAATAAATTAGCAATGAGATCAAGAAAGAATTCAAAAGATACCTCAAAACAAATGAAAATGAGAAAACAATAACCCAGTATCTATGGGACACAGCGAAGGCAGTCCTAGGGGGGAAAGTCATAGCATTACAGATCTACCTCAAGAAGCAAGAACAATCTCAAATAAAAAATTTAACTTTACACTGAAAGGAACTAGAAAAAGAATAACAAAGCATTAAGTGAGTAGAAGAAAGGAAATGATAAAGATCAGAGTGGAAATAAATGAAATAGAGTCTAAAAGATACAAGATAACAATGAAAATAAAACCTGATTCTTTGAAAAGAAAAACAAGATTGATAAACCTTTAACTAGACTCATGAAGAAAAAAAAAGAGAAAGGAACTGAATAAATAAAATCAGAAATGAAAGAAGAGAGATAACAACTGACAACAAAGAAATACAAAGGATTAAAAAAATATCATGAACAAGTATACGTCAACAAATTAGACCACTTGGAAGAAATGAATAAATTCCTAGAAACATACAACCTGTCAACCATGAACTAGAAAGAATCAGAAAATTTGAGTAAACAGATTTTAACTAATGAAATTTAAGCAGTAATAAAAAAATTCCCAACAATCAAAAACCCTGGACCGATGGCTCTACAGGTGAATTTTACCAAACATTCAAAGAACAAACACCTATCTTTCTCACACTGTTACAAAAAATTCAAGAGGAGGAAAGACTTCCAGTCTCATTTACAAGGCCAGCATTGTCCTAGTTTCAAAACCAGAAATAAACACTACAAAGAAAGAAAATTATAGGCCAACCTCCCTGATGAACTTAGATGCTAAAATCCTCAAAAACATATTAGCAAACCGGTTCCAACAATACATTAAAAATATCATACACAATGATCAAGTGGGATTTATTATAGGGATGCAAGGAGGGTACGACCTTCCCAAATCAATAAATGTGATACACCACATAAACAAAACAAAAGATAAAAATTACATGATTATATCAATAGAAGCAGAAAAAGCATTTGATAAATATACCACTCATTTATGATAAAAAAAAAAAAAAAAACACCTCTCAGTGAAGTGGGGATACAGAAAACATTCCTCAACCTAATAAAGGCCATATATGAAAAACCCACAGCCAACGTCATACTCAATGGGCTAAAACTAAAAGTGTTTCCCTTAAGATTGGGAACAAGACAGGAATGTCTGCTTTCACCACTCTTATTCAACATAGTACTGGAAGTCTTAGCAAAAGCAATCACAGAAGAAGAAATAAAAGCCATCCAAATTGGAAATAAATAAAACTGTGATTATTTGCAGATGACATGATACTGTACATAGAGAACTTAAACATTCCACCAACAAAACTACTAGAACCAATAAATGAATTCACTAAAGTAGGATTCAAAATAAATATTTAGAAATCAGTTGCATTTTTATATACCAATGAACTATCCAAAAGGGAAACTAAGAAAATAATCTTATTTACAACTGCCAAAAAAATACCTTGGAATAAATTTAACCAAGGCTGTAAAAGACTTGTACTCAAAATTATAAGATACTGAAGAAAGAAGCTGAAGAAGATACAAATAAGTAGAGGTATATACTGTGTTCATGGATGAGAAGAATTAACATCATCAGAATGTACATACTACCCCAAACAACAAAGTATAATACTGGCCTGAAAACAGACATATAGATCAGTGGAACAGAGCAGAGAACAGAGAGATAAGCCCACACCTTTATGGTCAGTTAAAATAGATTAACAAAGAAGGCAAGGACATATCATGGGGTAAAGATAGTCTATTCAATAAATGCTATGGGAAAATTGGACAGATACATGCAAAAAAAAAAAAAAAAGAAAAAGAAACTAACCACGTTCTTACACTATACACAAGAAAAACTCAAAGTGGATTAGAGTCTTAAATGCTAGACTCAAAACCATAAAAATCCTAGAAAAAAACAGGCAGTAAAATCTTGGACATTTCTTGTAGCAATATTTTTTCTGATATATCGCCAAGGGCAAGGGAAACAAAAGAAAAAAATAAGCAAATGAAACTATATCAGACTAAAAGATTCTGCATAGCGAAGGTAAGGAAATCAACAAAATGAAAAGAGAATCCACCGAATGAGACAACATATTTGGCAATACATCTAATAAGGGTTTAATATCCAAAATTCATTAAAAATTTATACAACTCAACACTAAAACCCCCCTCAAACAACCCAATTTCAAAAGGGCATACAGATGGCTGATAAACATATGAAAAGATGTTCATCATTAATCATCAGAAAAATGCAGGAACTAGTATAAAGGGCACATGGACAATAACAAGACAGGGTGGAGGAAGAAGGGAGGAGGGGAGGGCTGGGGGGTGGGCTGGGATGGGGCAAAGGGTGGAAAACTGTACTTGAACAACAATTAAAATAAAAAAATTAAAATAAAAAAAAACACAATGAGATATCACCCCACATAGGTCAGAATGGCTATCATTAATAAATCTACAAAAAACAAATGCTGGAGAGGATGTGGAGAAAAGGGAACCCTAGTGCACTGTTGGTGGGAATGCAGACTAGTGCAGCTACTGAGGAAAAGAATATGGCGTTACCTCAAAAAATTAAAAATGAAACTGCCTTATGACCCAGCGGCTTCACTTCTGAGAATATATCCAAAGAAATCCAAACACTGATATTTGAAAAAGGCGTATCCACTTTTATGTTCATTAAAGCATTATTTACAATAGCCAAGATTTGGAAGCAGCCCATCTCTTTACTAATAGGTAGATCATCTACTACTAAGTAGTAGATTAATAGGTGTACTAATGATGAATGGATAAAGATGGGAAGGATAAAGATGTCAGATGGGAAGGATGTTGGGGGGCTATGTGAGAAAGGTAAAGAGATTAAGGAAAAATCTCATAGACAGTGCAGTGATTAGCAGATGCTAAAGGAGAGGGGGAGGTTGAAGAGGGTGAAAGGATGGATACATAGTGATGGAAGGAGGCTTGACTCGGTCTGGTGAAAACACAGTACAATATACAGACGGTGTGTTATAGAACCGTACACCTGAAACCTGTATAATTTATTAATCAATGCCACTTTAATAAATTGAATAAAAATACAATATGATTCCCATTTAAAAAATAATCAGATTTAATTCTGAGATAAGCTTAGTGGTGGTTCTCAAACTTTAACAGCATAAGAAACACCTATGGGTTTAACTAACATGGAGTTACACTGCCACTACTCCCAGAGAGCCCGACTCAGCAGAACTGACAAAGGGCTATGAATTTGTATTTTTAACAGATATATCAGTAAAACACTTTGTAAAATACTGAAATAAAATTGTACAGGTGTCTTTGCAAACTTTGGTACATGCTCACATTTCTGAGCTCCAAATAGAAACCATAGTTTAACTACACATACATGTGATATTTAATACTTTAAAAAAAGTTTTCCCTCAGAATGGAAGGAGGCAAAAAATAAAACCTGAATATAGAAGCTCATGTTTTAAATGTCTTTGGAGAATAAAATGATATTAACTAAAAGGGATAATATATTTTACTCATTCTAATAGGTAACTTCTGTTGCATTCAGAAAGGTGATACCCATAAAAGATATGCACCTTCTGCACAATAAAATGTCACTTTAATCCAAACACCACCCCCACACACTTAAATTGCAGTCCCAATTGCCAACTTCGAATTCTCAAAGAACAAAAAATGAGTTAAAAAACAAACAAACAAAGCAAGTTTCAGTAAGATCACAGAAGGTTCTTAGAGGTTTATTTGTTCCTACAGTTCACAATCTTCACTTTGCTGTGGAAATGACTACGGCATGGAAAACGTGATTCTGACTCAGAGGGAAGAATAAGCAATAGCTCTCCAAGGACAAATATCCAAATAACCTGCTTTCATGCAAATATACTCATAAAAAACAAATCAAAGCAAAAAGAGTCCTGAAGATATAAGGCATGTAGGCAAAGTTATTTATAATCTCTGTTATTCTGAAACTGCCCAAGAGACATCAGCAAGTCTTTAAAGGTCCCTTATGATCACTGTTATAAGTACTGCTGGAAATAACATACAGCAGTAATAAACCATGGGTAGCTACAGAAGCAGGCACACCATTTACTTTACCAAATGGGGTTTATTTTTCCTCTGTAGGCTCCTCTTAATAATATAAGCCCCAAAGTGAGGTCTGTGTCTAGATTTATGAAGTCAGTGAAAATGGGGAGGTCCCCAGTCCTCAGGCACGCCAGCAACCCCATAGCCATGCAGCAGCTTGTGGGGCAGGGATGTGGCTGCCTCTGTGTCATGAACATTAACTAGGCCTGTTGGTGCTCATTAAATTCTTAATGGGGGTGATAATACTAGAACCGATGGAGGGTTATAAATGCAGTTACCTCAGGTGCAAAATTATGTATGGACCAGATTTTGAGCCCCCTGTTACTGAGCCTAGGAATTTTCTATTAGAACTTCCACACGAAGGGATGTCTAAATTTGCTTATTGGTATCTTCACCTTCTGTGGAGTAACTGGTTGGCCCAGTGAGGCAGGTAACATCACCCCCTGCTCTGGGTAAGTGATGTTTAGAATAATCAGTAGTCAGAATGCTGGCAGAAGTGGAAAACTGTATGCGTGCATGTGTGTGTACATGTATATCCACCTGTGTATCCATATCTATACATACACATTTATATGGAGGGAAAAAAAGGAAAAAAGAAGAAACACTTTCAGAACAGGCTATTTTAAAAATCAACACTCATTAATAGAGAAATACATCTGTATTAAGCCAAGTGTTATAGAAATATACATTAACCAATGCAAAACAGCAATATGGAGCTATCTCGTAATTTTTCTCAAACGCCACCTCCACAGAGGGCTAGAGGTGATTCAAAACATCATGCCTCACTTTGAAAAAATGGAACTTACCATGAGTAAAAGCTGCTGAGATCCAGTATGGGAGGGGCCACCAACCCTGCCCCTCATAAGCTGAGAAAGCAAGTGTGGGCTATAGATTGTGAAATGTCCTCAAGTCTCCTCCTAGCCCCATATCCCCGCCCTTTGTCATGTGATTCTCTTCAAGTGGCAAAGTTTATTTCTCCACTCCTTGAATTGCTTGCAGTTGGCCTTGTGACTTGCTTTCACTGCAGCAGAATGACCGTGCGTGAGTTCCGACATTAGACTGAAGAGGCCACCTTGGACCAGGCAGCCCTGGCTGACCTGCCAGCTGACCACAGACACGTGAAGGAGCCTGTTGAGTATGGCCTGGACCAGCACAACTGCCCAACTCTCCAGGAATCCTTGAAAAACCATAAATAGTGATTGTTTTGTATCATTACATTTTAAACAATGTGTTAGACAGCAATGGCTACACAGTCTTGGTCCCCACCCCCATGATGGTGAATAAGCTTTTTCTCCAAATAAAGGATATTTTTTACATTCCTTTTTTTGTTCTAGACTATAGCCATTGTTCCCATTTTTGCTCTCTCATGTTGGATATAGTTCTCAGACCTCATACAATTACAACAATTAATGGCTTTAAAGATCCAGATTTCTGACACATTGCTTTCCCTAAATGGGAGGTCTGGGCCTAACCACAGAGACACTGGTTTTTGTCATTGACTCTGTGCCTTCAAAAAGGTATTTCAAAGGATCCATGGCCATTACAGAAAGCAGTGGGGAGATTAAAAGTGATCCAGACCTGGATGACCAGGACCCATAGGAAAATTATACTGGATCATGAATACGCAGAGTCTCTACCTTTTTTTCCTCAATTGGCACTTTGAAGTGAAATCATCCCTAAAAGTTCAAGATGAAATGCATTCAGAAAAATGGTTAGTATCTTTAAATTATCATGGACAAGAACCAACTGGGACATTAGTCCCAGAATACTTCTCTGTAAATGAGCAAAGGTAGACATCCTAATATTCTTTCTTCCTAAAAACCAAACTCTAATCACTAAGCAGACTGTCCTCAGGCAAAGAAATCTGAAAATAACCCAGTATCCAATTTATTATATATCTGAATGTAACGAAGTGCAGAGCATGTGTCCCCTGAAAGTAGGAAAACAGCCCCTGCAATCCTGCCTTAAGGTAGGATTGGGGAGTGGAGGGGTGCCCATAGAGCAGAAACGACAGCATTTGAGGCACATTACATTAAAAAGGCAGGTTAACAGCCTTTCCCTTCTTGAAAAGAAGATCTACGGAGGCTGCAGAATTGTGTACCTGACTGTGAGAATGTGCAGTGACCTGTGGCATAGCTGTAGGGGTTGGGGGGTGGGGGAAGCTCATACAGTATCAATGTGAGCTACGGGAGTGGGTGCCTTTCCTGGATGCTCATGTGTCATCACAAGAGTGGCAACTCTTGCCCTGACTAAAGATGGCAGCCGAAAGAGGGTCAAAGACACTGGGGAGATGACAAAAATGGCGGACACTAACGCACCATAGGAAGAGCCAGATGTTAGATTATGTAGGAAGTTCTGAGCCGAGCATTTAAAATTAGAGCAGGGGGTCTGAAGGGAGTCTGCCTAAGGTTGGGAGGTCTGGAGATTGGAAGAAGATGGTGCCAGAGCTTATAGAGCTGCAGGGACCTGCCTGGCCAAGCACAGACACGTGAGAGGTGCTTGGAGCTGATCTGTGACCTGAGCTGCAGACTTTTGCTTTTCTGAAGGATGTAGGAGAAGTCTCTCACTTGCTATGGGGGCTCTTGGTATGGGACTTTGGAGTCTGGTGCAAGGTCTCCCCCTCTGGTTTTTTTGGCATTTGGACATTTCTGGGTTCTAGCCCTGCTCCCTGGATAGACAGGAGCAGTTGTGGGACCAAAAGATGTGAGACCCACTAGGAACTTTGACCCTGCATGGATGAGAGCCCACTCCTGAAGATAGGGTCCCATGCAGGGGTGCTCGCCTCCCTGGATCCACCCTCTGGGACAGTGTAACATGGTACATGGAGACTGAGAGCACTGCCCCCAGATCTGAAAGGAGAGAGCTTCTGCCAGAGGATGGCGACTCTGGAAGCTACAAGTGCACATTCCAGAGAGGGTAGAGATCTGTTTGCATTGACAGATAAGGAAATGCAGAGCTTCTGGGCATGGTTTTGGCCTGTAGCCTTTTAGGCAGCAAAGGGAAGTTCTCGGACTCATGCGAGAGAAGGGCTCTGAGTAGGAGTGTTCTCAGCCCTGCTCACCACCAAGGTCGGAACCCTGTTAATAAAAACCTGTTTCCTTAAGCACAAATTGTTGAGTCAGGTAGAGTCAAGGTGCCAAGTGGCCAAGTTCTGGTTTGCACGGTTACATGAATTCAAATGATAAGACACCGTGTAATTTTAAATATGGGCTCCCTAAAAACACTGGTGATCACAACATGTTGTAAAATCTACTACTTGGAGGAGACTGTAAAATCACATCAAAACAAAAAAAATAAACATCTCCATTCCCTCAACTCCCGCAGATTTATTGCTTCAGCCCAGGGGTAGCTTCCCATGAAACCCTCTTCATGGAGACAGAGGCAACAGCTGGAGAGGACACAGTTATTACTGCTTTAAACCCTGTCACATGTGCTTCCACCGCTCTGTCAGTCCACAAATACCAGCATCCCCAGTTGCAAAAAAACACAAAATTTAAACGAGAATGAATTTCACACTTGAGGCAACAGGCAGCTTTACATTTGGATATGACATTCAGAGCTATGTAAAAATGCTACTTTGCATACAGAGTATTGAACGCTTTCCCTTGGAAACCAGTTCCTGTTCTGCATGCCAGGACCTAGGGAAAACTGGCACCACTGACTGCCAGAGTCTTTCGTTTAAGTTACAGAATTCCAAGAAGGAATATAATTTCCCTCAAAGCATTTTTTATGAAGAAAGGAAAGGAGTAAACTTTTGGGGATGGGCTATAAGCACCCACAACAAGAAAACAGAGAATCTGTAATTTTCCTCAAATTGGCAGAAAAAATGACTATGGAAATTTGCAAAATCACCATGGCTGGTGTGGCTCAGTGGGTTGAGCATTGGCCTGCAAACCAAAGGGCCACTAGTTAAATTCCCAGTCAGGGCACATGCCTGGGTTGTGGCCTAGGTCCCCAATGGTGGGCATGTGAGAGGCAACCACACACTGACATGTCTATCCCTCTTTCTTTCTCCCTTCCCCTGTCTCTAAAAATAAATAAATAAATAATCTTTAAAAAAAGAAATGTAAAATCATGCTAAGTAACATAGTACAGTTCACGCAATTATCTTTTTGTAAAACTTAAAGGTCTTGGAAAGCAATATCTGGATTTTTAAAATCTAATTGTCAATATTAAGAGTTACTAGTAATTGAGGTTTTACCATGCCAAAGCTGGTGTAGTGGTTTTTATATAGTAACCCTGGTCCTCAAAACAATCCATCAGAATATCTTTACTGTAATCTAAAAGAAGGAAATTAAAGGAAATGGATAAATAATTCACCAGAGGTTACATTCAAAATACATTAATGATTTAAATAATTTTGATTTAAACAATTTTATTGCCGTTTCTTGCTCTCTTCTACATTTGTTATTATTTATTTTTTTGCTGGCTCTTTGAACACATTTAACTTAGAATTACTTAAAAACTGAAACAGACTCCTCTAGACCTTTCTTCTCTTCCCTGGCTCTTTTCTTTTACCTGACAATTCTCAAAATCCCTCTAATCTCCATTCAGATATGTAATTTTCATTCATCTTCTTATCCCCAAACTATTTCTCAACTAAATTTCAAGGTTACACTCCTCAAAAGCAACGTGCGGACTTTGGAAGTGAAGATCATCATAAGTGCGTACTTGTGTTCGGTCCTCCAGTGTGCAAACAAGTCACATGGACTCAGGAGATAACCTGTCTCCCCTTGAAGACATTCTGTACACATTTCTTTACCAGCGTGCAAACTGCCATCACCTTCTCATTTAGTTATTGTCAACGACACTTGAGCTAATGTTTATGTCTATCTATTTTTAAAAAACAAGAACTTAAGGTTGGTAAAGAGGGCAGCCTTTTAATATATGTCTTCTTTTCAAAGCAGATGCATTTTAATTCAGATAACTAAAATCCACTCAAATGCCTGACCACAAAGCTGACCTGTAATTAATCTTTGATAAGTTATTAATACTGTTTGTAAAGCTTTAAAAGGTACTACTAGGGACTGGTAAAATTATTAAAATTTGAAAAATTAGCCCTGAGTATATGAGCGAGGTATTTTACTATCTTTTTAGGTGGATTATGCCCTTGAATATTGAACAGGTGGAAATGTACCATTCGCAGAGGGTGGCTTTTGCAGACATTTGCGTGGCATTTGTAAAACCACTCATTCCCTAACGTGCATTCTTTTCCTTTGTTTTAAACCAGAATTGTTTTACTTTCATTTCAAAACTCTAAAATAGAAGAGGAAAAAGCATACAAGTATCCAAGATAGTACAATAGTAAAACTGCACATTAAATATCGTTAAACACATAATTGAGGATTGATGGCAAGAATAGTTTAAGAGAATAAATGTAACTGGGACTGGCTCCTATACCATTTCCATAGTACTGTACCATTTAAGTGGACATCACTGTTTCCTCTTAGATAATTTCTAGAGCTTGAACAATATAATAGAGGCCAATGCTTTGTAAAGTGTAAAATATTCATTGTATCATGGTATGATCATTAGGGCCATGAATCAGACTGCTTGATCACATAGTTTAAGTTATAGACATTCTCTACAGGAATGCAAACTTCCACATAATTATGTATGGGCATGCTAGCACTATCATTTTGCATTCTCTTAAATTTAAATTAAAATTTAGCAACATACAGTTGAAGTATATGGTATAGATCTGTCAGATTCCATAGAAATATAATTTCCTGGTAATAGCTAACACACATTATCCTAGTGGGAATACATAGGCAATTTCAATGATAGTACATAGTTCTTCCTCAAGATTTGAAAAGTTTTAGCCTGAGCTTCCAAAACACATTAATTATGTGGAGGCTCTCACAGAGCCAGACATCCAGGAAGTCTGGTATCTTCGCTGCCGTGCTAAAGTGGGGCACATTAAGTGGTCTGCAGACTTCCTTTCCTTTCTTCCATATATTCAGACAATTGATTAATGATGGCAAGAAAACACAGTAAGATCCACAGTATCTTAAAATAGCAGAAGGGCTTTTTCCTCCCAGTTTCTTGGGCCTGTCATTTTTATTATAGAAGAAAAGCAAATACAGGTATTTCAGACTTAGCATCAGAGCCATCTCTGAAGGCAACATCATTTATTCCAACTTAGAAATAACTATTATGATCAGTCAGGCATTTCAAATTGAGCCACTTCAAACTGTTGGAAAATTAATATACACGTTTCATTTGGTTTTCCCCTCATAGTCTATCTCCCTTTGGGCCCAGGAGATAGAAATTATCCATAGCACAGTCATAGACAGTTTCCTTCAGTGCATTCCTGGAAACCGACTATGTTAGAAAGTTACAGGGTAATTACGTATTGCTGTACTTTCAGTCGTGAGACATTTCCTAATTTTAGAGATGTCAAAAATTGTCACTGAGATATATTATATGAATACTGTATATGCGTGTGTATATGAGAGAAGGGGAAGAAGAAGTAGGAGACAAGTTAAAACTTCACAATAGAAAAATTCAGTGAGTGAAAAAAGTTACCTCTCCAGGTATATGTCAGCACAATCATTTAAATATATTCTTTGTTAAGTTTTATGTGAAAGCAAATATTCCAGGTATTTGATTTTATTTCAACATTAATAACTCCAATGGATTCCAAATCATTCCTATCATGGTTACATTGGACCTGACCTTCTAGAGTGAGAGGGATGGGGGATGAGTGAGATTTATTAATAGTCTAATGACAGCATTCATGACCAGGAGGGATAATGTATCTTGAAGAGGCAAAGAATAGTTTAGACATTCTGTTGACAGAGAAAAAAATGGGTTAATGGTTTTGTCCCCTGCATTGTCAAGCTGTAGCCCACAGATTACAGCTGTTGTTTTTACTTTACTTTCCATTCATTCTCTAATCTCAACTTGTGCATCATCCTCTTTCCACTGAATAAATAAGTACTTTTCAAAAATTACCAAGTTTTAAATCACGAATTCTTTGCTTCTTTATTTCTTTTCTTTTTTACGAAGCATATGAGATAGTGACTACCCTGTTTTTCTTGAAAATCATCTTTTTCTGGATTTAAATCTCTGCATTCTCCTATTTCCTTTTCCCATTTTCCCACCTTTCTAAAGCAGGGGTCACACACACAGCCAGGAGCCAGGCCAGTAACATACAGGAGAAAGCAGGTAGAGTCTCAGCCTGTGAATTGCCAGAGAGTGGATGGGAATAGGACCAATTAGAAAGTGCCTGCCCCCTCCCACCACCCCAAAGAGATTTGAGCTAATTTGCTCCCACATGAGAATATAGGCCCAGTGATCCTACATCTTCTGATATGTTTAGTAGAGAATTGCATATTTAAAAAAAATTTGCCTGCTCAACAAAACACAGCTCTGAGGCTGCCTATGAGTAAGAGCTGCCCTAAGTAATTTTGATCTCACTCACTGGTTTCCCTTTCTCTATGTCCTCCTAAATGTATACAGTTTAGTAAGTTTCTGCCCATAGTCTTCTTGGCTTTCCCTTTAGTATCTTTCCAGTCACCCCATCCAACCCTTCTTGATGTTGATGGGTCTCTTACCTGTACAACTCTCTTTCCTGTGAGTTGTTGGGATCTGATTTTCTGATAAATAATTGTTCACATCTGTCCTGCTCAGCACAGCTCAAGCTGTACAAACCAAGTAATTTTCAAACTTTAGTCCTTCATTTTCCACTCCTGTCATTAAAACCTGTGACTTGGGTTCCAATCATAACTCCCTCACTTAGTAACATGTGGCCTTAGGTAAATTAGTACTTTATTTCTTTGTGCCTTACTTTTCCTACCTGGAAATGGGCATAATAGTAGTCCCTACACTACAACATTAGCATAAGGATTAAAATTAGTGACTAGATAGCAGAATACAATTTTCCCCCCAGATTTGTAGAAGAGACCTCAAAACAACGCTAACTAATTTATTCAGGTCTTGCTAACAGTGTTAATCTAGTTTTGTGATTTTTAGTTGTTCAATCACTTTGAGGGCATATAACAAGTGGTACAAATCAATTTTCAAATAATAAAAGAGGTTTTCTTTAAAGAGAAAGTTATTTTTCAACTGAGTATAATTAACTGAATGTAACTATATACCCTTCTAAAGGTATAGGATATATTAACCTATGTAATCCTCATAAGAATCTGACCAAATAAGTTTTTTATTAGCCCCATTTTATTTATTTTTATTATTATATTTTTATTGTTTTTCTATTACAGTTGCTCCAATCTTCCCCTGTCGCTCTCCCCTGCCCTGTGCACCCTCCACCCCCACTCTCCCAGTCAAGCCCTCACCCTGTTCTTCTTGTCCATGAGTCATTTATCCCTGTTCCTTGACCAGACTCTTCTTCTTCTTCCCCGCCCCCCCCTTATCCTCCTCCCCTCTGGTCCCTGTCAGTCTGGTCCTTGTTTCCATGCCTCTGGTTCTATTTTGCTCATTTGTTTCCCAGACAAAACAAACAAATGAGCCCCATCAGTTTATGATGGAACTGAAGCTCATTAGGAACTTACCAAATGTAACAGAGAGCCTCGGTGGAGAAGCCAGAGTAGGAGGGCCCGCAGTCTGGTCCAAGGTCGCAGCAATCCATTACCATCCTTTGCAGCAATTCATTACTGTCCTAGATACCATCTTTGCAGTTGTCAGGGAGTGCTGCCTTCCTCCCCGCCTCTCCTGGAATGCTTCCCTGAACTTTTAGCCAAGTGTAGAAGGTTTTTGCAGGACCACTTTGAGTGCTTGATATGTGCCTTCTGGAAACTGCGAAGCTTGTGAGCTGGTATCAGACCCACATTTGAGGATGAAAGACCGGAGAGTGGAACTTCCATTAGAGGCAGAGTACTGGGGCGTCCTTCCCTCAGGCTATGTGCTGGGCTCACACAGGTCATCTCAGAGAGGGGCCCCGTGAGGAAGGGGTTAAAAGACAAGAGCAGACAGAGTGGGGACAGAGTGAAGTGCCCACGCCTGAAATTGAGTTACGCCTGGACTAGGCAAGGGAACGAGGTTTAAATTGAATTTGAAATTAAAGTTTTGATTAGATAGAACTATCCTTTTTAATTGGATCACACAATAACAATTGAGAGTGACTAGAAAAGTTGTGAGATCTTCCTGGGACTTCATCCAGAAGCAGGAAAAATGACCCACAGCAAAGCTGAGCAGAACAAAGGCGTGACGGTGTTCTGCACATCTTGGCTGAGACCACAGTCATTTGCTCCTCAACCCTCCTTGTTATTTAAAAAAAAAAAAAGGCTACATTCTCTAACGTGGCAACCAGGGCTTTTCACCATTTGACCCTTATTTCTACCCTTTTACCTTCGTCATATCCAAACACAAACCCAGTCGCATTCCAATGATACACAAAAAATGCATGTGTATCATTTCACACCATTAGGCCATTCATTGCTCATGTGAGTCACCCTGCCTGGCATGAAATTCACTGAAACCCACCCTTCAAATTTTCCTCAACTCCTTAAGGTTCAGCTGACACTTTGCCTCCTCAATGAAACAATCAGAGATCCCCCCAAATGGGGTTACTCAAAATATCCTATTACATATCTATTATTTCATCCTCTTAAAATATAATTACAATCAGTGCTTTATACACCATTGTCATCTACTAAATTGTGAATAAATTCCTTGAAGAAAGAAAGACATTTTGTCTTTCTTAATATTCCATAGAGCCCTTAGAAATGATATGCACACAGAAGGCTCAAAAACAATAACAAAATTAAAATGTAATGAATGTTATAACCTGAAACCTTTTTCACATTCAAAGCACTGTGCAAAAGTCTCAGGACAATCTATACCAGATAGACCTTTGAAAGGTGTGCTGTGTATTAACCTACTTAATCCACATAAGATCTGGTGAGATAGGTCTTTTTTAGTCTCATTTTACAAGTGAAGAAACTAAGGCAAAATAAGTGCTTACCTAACGTAACACAGAGCCTGATTGGAGAAACACAGGTGGTCAAGAGTTATAAAGGTACTTGTTTGTTTGTTTAAATAAAGGAAATAATGACATCTGGACACAGTCATATCAAAAAGCAATTCAGAAAAATAAAACTTTCCACATATCATACTGGTCCTTATATTTAAATATTAAGGAATTATGCCCTAGAATGAATATATGCCAAATAAGTAAAAATAAATATTCAGTTATGTGTAGATACAAATTTCAAAGGACAGTGGACCATGAGCCCAACCACAGAGTGTGTGTGTGTGTGTGTATGTGAAATGTGTGTGTACTGGACAGTAGAACTTCTGGATGACTCACTTTGAGAAAGGAAGAATTTATTTTGTGCTCTTTCAGATATTCAGTTTAGGGCTCCAGAAGCAAGCAGCTAAAGCCATCATGGATTGCTGTAGGCAGATAGCCAGCTATATTTACCAACGTAGAAAGAATTTTAAACACAGTTAAGATTGGGAAGCCCTATGAAAACAAAAAAACCAAGACAGATCACTCAGCATCTGCAAACCACAAAGAAAAAATTCCTCTGATTGTCATTTCTGTTAGATGATGAACAGGACTTAGCAATCATCTGAGTTACACTATCTGTCATGAGGCTCAATCTATCTGGACAGGCAGGTACACTGGCTAGTATCATGGTCCCACTGAGAACTATTATTACTGTTGTTGTGCAGCAAGCATCTTAGGCTGTGCAAATAGGCTGGGCAAGCTGCAAGCACGCAGGGAAAAAGCACCCTCCCTCCATCCTGAAACTGAGCAGAGGCTGCTATGCCACCTGGCCTTTCAACAATATCCTTGGCTGTATGGTATCAGTCACTTTTTCTGAAACCTACAAATGTGAGACCAAAAAGAGAATGACCTCAATCAAACTTTTTGACTATTCAGTTATTTTCCTAATGGAATTTTATCTGTTTATTTTAAATTTTACACCAGGAAACTATAATATTTAGTATTAACAATATCATCTTCTTTTATAAATGTGTAGCTTTGTATGAACTTTAACTGATTACCTGAATCCTCAGATGCTAATTTTGTATATTAGAATACAAATTAGTATACAAATTAGTGTACTAATACAAATTAGTATACAAATTTGTATTAGTATACAAGTTGAGTAACTTGGACAATTACTCAATTCTTCCTAGAGTCAGTTTCCTCATTTGTAAAATGGGGAAAACCCAACTCGATTAGTTGTTCTGAGGACTGGATGAGTGAATTGCTGAAAAACACATAGCACAATGAACATGGAATAGAGACTTAATCACTCAGTTCACATCAGTGTTGGATAATACATTATCACCGTCCAGCATATGTCTATATTTACTATTTAGTGTTATGTAGTAAACTCTGAATTGTGTATCATTACATAAATATTACATATTATATATTACCCAGTTGAATTCTTTCCTTTTAGTTACAGAAACTAAGAGCCAGAGATACCTATTCATGTTTCTCAGGTGGCTCTGTTATATTTAAAAGAAAAGACTGCACACACTGGAGATGAGTACAGTAATACAGATATCTAGAATCTTGAGAGGAAACTAAAGAGTGATAAAATACTATCATTGCCTGGCATTGTTAGTCTTCTAATCCTTTGAAGAGCTTCTGAAAAGGGCTTTCAGAAAAGGAATAGATACCAAAGAAGTTTTGCCATGGATTTCATTGTAAAAGACCCAACGATTCAATCCAGTTCAGTGTAGGCTACTGAATATTTTTCACTACTATAAACTGTGTTTCTCGTGTCTTTTTTTTTTTTACTGGGTGGATTATTTCTATGAAACTTCAATCTCAAACTTCTTTACAAAATTGTTAAGAATATTCTTTAATTGAATCTAGTATATCTTTAATGAGCATCCTTTGTATATTGATAGCCAGGGGATGAAAAAAACAAATGATAGCTTTAATCATGTACAAACAGATAATTATAATATAATACTATTGGCAAAACTATGGAAGGAAGAGATTTAGTACTGTATTTTTAGGGTTATAAGATGCACCAGACCATAAGATGCACCTAGGTTTTAGAGGAGGAAAATAAGAAAAAAAAAATTAAAGCAAAAAATGTGGTAAAATATTTAATAACATAAATAACATAATATTTCACCAATGTAAATGTAAACTACATTTACTGGCCAGGTAAGCTACATTTGGACTATAAGATGCACCCCCATTTTCCTCCCAAATTTGGGGGAGAAGTACATCTTATAGTTCAGAAAAATATGGTAATTTTTTTGGTTAGTTTCCATATATTGGAAAATAAAAAATCCCTGAAAAACTTAAGGAGGTAATAAAATATTTATTAGTAGAAAGACTAATGAACAATAGCACCGCATTTTAAAAGCACACACTGCTTGTGGAATGACTCAGGTATACAGGAAATGTGTGAAAGTAGTCAAAATGATGTCAGGACAGAGAGGTGGTGGGCCTTCAGTACCCAGAGTCTTTACGGAATTTTGACTACTTTAGTAAACCATTGAGCGTTATAAAGTAATAACAGATTAACTTCAATTTTAAAGATTTAACTGAGACATTATAGAAGGTGATAAGAATATGGGAAAGAGCAGCTCTTGAGCCCACTTCAGTGGCTCTGTGCTAAAAAAATCACAGCTCATTTGAATATTCACTGTTTGGAAACAGGAAGACAAATAACCTGATGACAACTCCTCAACTGTGTGCCTGTATATCACTGCAGCACGACTCCCTTCTGTTTCCACAGACGACGGAACATAAACTCATTGGCAATGACATACCCATCAGTCCTCAACCATTTCCCTATTGAAAAACTGAATTTGCACAATAGCTTTTTGAAAGGCCTGTCACTACATCAGTGTGGCCTCTCTTTCACATTTCTCTGTGGGGGCTGACATTTTGCTGATACTTCATCGGGCTGGACTGCCTGCTGAGAACCAGATTGGTGAGGGATGTGCATCTCACTGCTGGAAAGGATGGGAGATGCATTATTTAAATACAACTCATTTTACAGCAACTTTAAAAATCAGATTTAGAGCTGCTTTGGAGAGGTTGGAAGAATGATATTGCACCTCACATCTCCATGTTTGGCAATGCTTACTTAAGACTTTTAACTTTTCTTCAAATTGTTTTTTATTGGTTTGCTTTGTTTTACTTTGTTCAACATGTACTCATTTTTTTCTGCCTTAAATAACTGCCTTCTTTTTTACAACATTGTGTCATCAAGAAAATGCCAGCTGGTTTATGGTGGGCGTGTTACAGGTAGCTGGAATACAGCTTATGGGTCGTTTAAGGGAACAAATGATCCCCCTGGATCTGAGTCAACACTCCAACCGCATGAAGTTGAGAGCAAAAGAGTGAGGAGCTGTCTCCACTAAAGAAGTCCAATGTTTTTTGTTTGTTTTTGAATCTTGAAGCAGTTGAGTTAAATGATTAATTCTTTTTGTTTTAAAAATAAAATAGGCTAAATAAATAGTGAAATTCTTGTTAGTCGGAATATTTGTTTTCTGGTTAATTATGTCAACCACAAAGGTCAAACTAGTTATCTTTAGAAACAGCTAAGCAAAATGGACGCCTAAAAAGTAATTATTTCTTAATAGCAAAAGAGCAAATGAAATTAAGAAATCACTCTCTGTGTTCAGAATACAACATCTGCCAGCCAATACTATACTAGAGCTGTAAGTAACAGCTTGGGAAAGCTAGTCGTTATTTTGTTTTGGAATTTTTGTGAGCCAGTTTGTATCACATTGGTTACTTGAAATCACAATGGTGGGGGTATTACCCTGTGGAAACTGGAAAATGCAAGGGCTTTTATATTTCTGAGAACCAGTTGTTTAATGTTTACCAGTTTACCTCTACAGAAAACTTACACCTGTGTTCAGTATGGTTTAATGATGTTTAATGATATTTGATCATCATCCTTCCATTATGATTTGTCATTTCATGATGTCTGATCACATGATGTTTAAAGCATAAATTGTACTTGTAATTAGTATCTCCCTGCTAGTGTCTTCTCTCTCGCTCCCTCTCATTGTCTAACCTTCGGCGGTAGAGGGGACAAGTCTGTAAATGCTCATAAAAATATGGCAGCATTCAGAGAAGTAGTAACAGCATGGCTGGGGATAGACACGGAACTCCTACAGAGAGGGAACTGAAGCACCCCAGAAAACATTGCGGGCACACCTTATTTCATTGCTCTTCAATTTATTGCGCACCTGATGCCTTATTTTACAAACTGAAGGTCTGCAGAAACCCTGCATAGCTCAAGTCAATGGGCCCATTTCCAACAGATTCTGATGATGGTTAGCATTTTTTAATAATAAAGTATTTTAAAATTAAGTACACGCATTTTTAGACATAATGCTATTATTGGACACTTAACAGGCTAGTATAGTATAAGCATAAGTGTTATATTCACTGGGAAATCAAAAAACTTCATGCAGCTTACTTTATTAAGAAATTTGCTTTATTGTGGTGTTCTGGAAGTGAACCTGCAACATCTCCAAGGTGTGCCTGTACTAGGTTCTTTTAGCATTTTTTTTTTTTAAGTTTTAGTGGTGCTGCAAAGCGATGCTCAATATTTATATCATGTGAAGCAAATGAAAAAAATCTTAAATTAAAAGAGTCACAAAAAGAGCAATAAGTTCAATTAGATTGAAGGAAAGCATCTTCCCTAATGGGGAAAGTTAAGCCCACAAGACAATATTTTTTAAAAAAGACAATTATTTTACTTGGATGTTTAGTCAGTGTTCGGTCTGAAGATAATTTATTTTCCCCCGATTGTTAAGGGGGAAATGTAAAGTAGTAAATATGGGCAACACAAAAATGCACAAAGGAGAAAAATAATTCTCTCATAGTCCAGCCATCCAGAAATGGCCCCTGGTAACAACTGCTGCCCTTCCTGGTACAAGTTTCCGTATACACACATGGGTACATATGCTTACAAATTTGGATCATTCTTTATATACATCACTTAATGTCAATTTAATGTCAGTTCTCCTGACATTATACATTCTTCCAAAACATGAATCTCAGAGGCCTCAGAATAGTCTACTGATGTGTCACAAAATTTGTTTACTCTGTCTCCTTCTGGTGGATATTTAGGTTGTTCTTTTTCTGCATTTTACTATCATAAATAATGCTGGGATTAAAAAAAAAAGCTGGGACCATATTTCAAGTTACTTGATAAAATGCCTGATTTTTAGGGTGGAGCTGCTCTTTGCAGAGATGGCACATTCTTACAAAGGATGCGAGGGAGAGGGTCCATGGAGCCGCAGCTGCCATCCCACCCAGCACTGCTCATGGAGTGGGAAAATAGTACAAGCTATCATAATACGAAGAGTTTTCTGAAAATGTGCAATAAATCCCTTTTGTAAGAATTATTTTCCCCAAGTAATTGCATTTATAACTTTTAAAAATTAGAATTTATACAGAGCTAATGCCTTTAGAAAGAACTTTTTGATCACTCCTGCCTCTAAAACATATTACCTTGTATTGCTTACAAGTATTTTAAGTGCATTATGCAGAGTAACTATGTTTTAGAATTCTGTAAGGCTCCTAACAGAATATTCAGAGAAATGTATGCTTTCCTTAAAACACAAGCCCCTTTTTAACGCCGCACTTTCTTTGCGGAGTACGCATGAAGCATTTTTAATGAGTCCTAGCCTTTGGTTCCATTCATTTTACTAAATATATTATTATAATAATTATATAATTTGTGCTTTGCGTCTATGTATGTAAAATCAGATAATAGCATATAACACAAAAGCTGACCTGGACTAGCAGTTGGGGAATATTTTCACCCATTCAATTCACTACATTACCTCATGTATCAGGTCGCCTGCAAACTCAGGACACTGTTGCTGCTGATCAAAAATGGCTCAGGACTATCATATTATATTTCCTGGGGTTTGAAATCCGAGAATGGAAAAGAGTTAAAATTATTAAATTAACATTGTAAAGAGTGGACAGTTTGTCATTCTCATCACATGTTTTTCAATAATCTATTTATATTACCTTGACAATTGGAACAGTGCAAACTTTGTCACTATCTGCTTAATAATTATTCCATTAATGTTGAGTTAGACAGAAAAATGTCACTTCACTGTAGAAATAAATGGCAAGGAACTATCTTTTGAATACGTAAATTATTATCTTTAAGGTCTTTTTTTAAAAGCAAACAAGTAGGTTAAGGATAGCCAACCAAGGCAGCCACACACTTTTATACTGTTTGAGATGGTTGTCGACAAAGCCAGGACAACAGTCCTAAGGTAAAAACTACCTACTTTTTCTCCAGAAAAATCTCCTGGCAAGAACTTTGTCCTATCGCTGTGGCTTGAGGGTTATCCTTGGGGGCAGTAATGGATTCCCTGAATGATCAGGTGATTGGCTCGCTGAGTGCTAAGTACTCTTCAGATATTACATAGTGCACTTACATTTAGGTTTGATTTGCTTGCTGGTTTATGGAAATTCCTAAGCACTGAAGGATGACTGATATCAGTCTTGATGCCAGATAAAGTAATAGATCATCACAATCAACAGAGTTTTGCTAACTTTTATTAGACATATCTAAAATATTAATGTAAAAATAATATTGTAATAACTATATATGTTGTCAGATGGGCACAAGGCTTATCAGGGTGATCACTTTGCAAGTTATATAAATGTCTATTCAACATGATGTACACCTGAAACTAATGTAATATTGTATGCCAATGGTAACTGAAAAAAATTACAAATAAATAGCACCATGATCATCCTGCTGGAAGCTCTCAAGTTACTGCGGCCCCCTGCCAAGGGACTCCAGGAGGCAGGGCAGGCAGGGCTAACAGAGGAGCTGTAAGAATCACAAGCCAAAAAGGAGGTAGCAGGGTAGTAGTTCTACTGGCTCTTTGAAACAGATTCACTTTAACTAATAGCTTTTTATCAGTTTATAATCTGCTTCCACTCTGACAAGAATTACAAATATAGTCCTAATGGACTCTTCACAGTGCTTCTCAGTACAACTTTAAATACTGTGGTAGATGAGTTGCAAAGATGGCTGCATGGTCTCCCAGCTTGCGGGTCTTTTGCAATGAGATTTTGCTACTCTTCTCATCAGAAGGTAGAGTCTCTTTCTTGTCCACTGGAATCTGGCTGGCCTCATGATTTGTTTTAGGCAACAGAGAGTGGAAGAAGTGATGATATGTGGCTTCTGAAGTTGTGCAGCGAGGAAGCCCATGCTAACCTTCTGGAAATGCTGTAGACACGAAGGGCTGGGTCCCCTGGCTGAGAAGCCCAGGTAAGCCCATTTCCCAGATGTCTTACAGGGAAGCAGCCATCGGTGACTCCGGGTTAGACTAGCAGGAGAGTGATCTCATCAACCCACAGGATCAAAAGAAATAATAAATCATTGTTTTAAGCCACCGAATATTGGAATGGTTTGCCATACAACAATAGATAACTGAAAGATAAAACCTAACATAGGATCTCATAGGGAAGTTAGGGAAAAAAGCATTTATAAGCTAAGAACTTTATTGACTTTTTTGTTTATCTTCTCTAGATTAAAGATTTACGCATGGTACAGGCTTTCCCTGTGTAACCAGGAGGACAGTCGCAGTTCCCGGTTTTTTTGTTGCACTGACCTCCATTCTCACAGGGTCCACAGGAAAACTGGCAGTCTGGTCCCCACAGGCCATCAGGGCAGGCTGGTAAAACAAGAAAGGGAAAGAAAAGAGCCAAGATTTGTAATAAATCAAGATGGTCCCATATTTTTGCTGTAGCCTAAGTGTGTTGGAAAAGTGTTGTGTGTGTGTGCATGTGTGTTTATGAGTGAGTGTGTGAGTAAGTGCATGAGTGTACCGTTATGCAGCAAACAAACATTTGAGTAGCCTCCAAGGATTTATAGCACTTCTAAAACATTCCCTGAAGAAACCAACAGGATGGTGTATCTTGTCACTTTGGAAACACAGATACAGAGGTTGGCTTTTTTTTTTTTTCCTGAAAATGTGGTTTTTCAGACAGTAACAATGGAAGCAATTTTGATATATGCCTTTGGAGGCAGTTGCACAGAACAAAACCTGAAAATGAGATGCAATTTGTACAGGAAGCTTAGAAGGCACGGTGCTGGGGAAGCTGTCCCCAAATGGCTGTCTGAATCCTGTTCTCCTAGTCTTCACTTCTATTGTAGACCGGAACAATCACCCCAGAGGTTTGTAATTTGTGTATTTATAAGAGCACACAATGATATAAAGTGGAGAAAGTGCTGCTTTGTTGAACGTCCTTTGAGTTGGAAAAGAGACTGATGCTGCATGATCACTGGGGGCTCAGTAAGGGTTCCAGCATACGTTGGACCATGAAACTTCTGGAATTAGTCACCTGGTAGAGAGCATCCTTTTCTGACAGGCAAAACAGTGAAGCTTTTCTAAACTCATCGCAACTGTGGAAAGTTACATCAGATCAAGTTGGCCTGTGAAGTATTTGCTTTCCTGGGCAGAGTTCCCCTGAATTGCAGAATCATTCAATTTTCTGGCATGTTTATGCCATTTCTGGCTATTATCTGTTGACCACTTACTCTGTGCCACACACTTTACATGAATGAGCTCACATTTTCATAAAAATCGCCAGTGACATAAACAACTTTACCTTCATTTTAAATAAGAAACTGAGGTTTGGAGAGGTTGAATTACTTTCTCTGGGTCATACAACTTGTCAGAAGCAAAGTCAGAACTGAACACAGATCCTCTGGCTTCTGAAACTAGTGCATTCAGACACTACACCAAACTTATGCTGCAATACTACCTACTCAGCATCTTTCAAGTTAATAAACCTGCTCTTACAGACCCACCAGATTTCAAATTAAGGTTCACTTAATGTGGAACTATTGTAACAAAAATCTGTCCTTATTATAATGACAAACAGGTTGAAGGAGCCTCCTCAGATGGACTCAAGGGGCTAGCTCGGCCAGAACCCATTGCCTCAGGGGTCTGTCTGCAGTGGGCTCCCAAACACCCCAGGCTACAAACTAATCAAAACAAAAACACTGGCTGGTTCTTCCTCCACCCCTCTCTCCTTTTTGCTATATCACAGGTTCATGTAGAAACCAGCTCTTCTGCTCCTAAAAGTCACTGCTGATGGGCTAAATAAGCCCTGGTGCTGATTGTGGAGAGCACAGTTCATTAGTGCCATTGAAACAATTTGCGGTCTTTAATGAACTATTCATCTGCAATCTAGACACAGGTCTGGAGTCAAGATTTTTAAAGATTCGTCTAGCTGTAGGAGCACTTGGACCACTTCACTCCTTTGAAAAGGAAAGAAAAACAGGCTGATTTTCATCATGCACATGTCTTGGAGAGCTCTTTCTGCCTTGATTTCTGCTGCCAATCAGGGTGATCCCATTCACCCACTCTGCTCTGATTCATAATTTCATTTTGTGGTTAGACAAAAATATCGGAATTGGACAAAGTTATCTGATTGAAAAATAATATGTTTTCCAGAGATTATGGTGACCTCTCTATTTTGCTGATTTACATATACTTTCAGCTCATTTTCCTTCACAGTGGGAATCTCAGAAGCATTTTCCAAAGAGGCATATTCAGCAGCTACTTTAAGAAAATGTTACCAGAATAAATTAAATTTACCCAGGTGTGTGTATATGGTATTGTCTCTTCATGCATTGCCTTCCGGGGCATGGCTTCTCTAGTGGGGAAATGAACAAGGGGTCGACTCAAGCCTTAAACATCGGTTGAAGCAAGAAGAAGTTTAGAGACTGGCATGGGACGCACTTCTATACCACAGAAAACACATTTGTGTAACGCCAGACTTCTGCTTCTCCACATACATTTCCCCATTGTTTAGAAAGTCACAACCCAGCTTCCTAAATAGCCCTCACTCCACAAAATCTAGATGGACGTTGCTTCCTACACGCTCCATTTCAACAGCCACAGGATGACCTAGGGGGCCGAGAGCACTTCCTCCCTTCCAGTCAACTCTGACAGGACCCTCAGCTCTCTGAGGATGATAATGTAAGGAGTAGCGTGCAGTATACAAGTGACAAGGACAACCCCAAACCCAGGGCCTGTGTCTGTGAGGTCACCCAATGGTATGACGGCTTCCTTTCAAACTCATCAAATCTCCTCCTGAATTTAAACAAGAATTTTAAACAATTGCCCTTTGGATCACATCAAAGGCAAAAAGTTCACTTGCTGTTAGTTATGATCATTTTACTTGTTATATGTTCAGTGTTGCTATATACAAGGAGGGAGCCCTCCCCCCCAAAACTGGAATTATCTTCTGGACAGTGGACCCCTTGTAGTACAAGCTTCCCGTGCTAGGTGAGTGTTCTAGGAACCCACCTGTATCAGCGTACCATTTGGCATTGTTGTGAGAGGCTGCGTTTAGCTTCAGTGAATTTTTTTGAAGACACTTTTACACATTTGCCCCTTTTATGGTGGGTGAGTTACAACCACACCTGCCCACATCAGGCTGAGTGTTCAGAGGTTTTCACCACAAATGGCATGAGTCCTATGCCCCACCCTCTCTGTTTACCCAATCTTGCCTCAAGTGACTTTTTATGTGTGTCCCTAGATAATGAAGGAAGATATTTTGCCAATGTGGAAGAGCTGAAACAGAAAAAAGGCAGAAGAACTAAAAGGCATCAAAATTGATGAGTTCAAAAACTGTTTTGAGCAGTGGGATAAAAGTCTCAATAGGTATATTGCACCAAATGGAGAGTACTTTGAAGGTGACTGAAGTTTCAACATGTAAGAATAAATACATAGTTTTTTCAAAATAAATTCTGGGATTTGGGGTCCTACCTCATATCGTAGAGAAAGAATGTTATGATACTTTCCCCTGAATAAATTAATAACAAGTGCTTAATGTAGAAGTCATGATAACATGAGAGATATCTATAAAGAATAAAGTCAAAGATTCAATTTATGTATTATTTTAAGAGCACACTTACTGAGCAAGTCCTATATGTCAGGATTGTCCTAGCAGTTTGGGGATACTTTGATGAACAAAAGAAACAGCTATCCTCCTGCAGGGCTTAGCTGCTAGCAGGAAGGAATGGCAATAAATACTAGGCATAATAATAATAATAATAAGTTATGGCATATTAAAAGATAATAAGCACATTGGGAAAATTTTAAAAAATTTCAAAAGACATGCAAATTGCAGTTTTAGGTAGCACAGTATCAGTAAGCTTCAGCAAAAAAGTGGCATAAGACTTTCTGGATAAGTGAAAGAGCCCTGGAAATACCCGGGGGAAGATTTCCATGAGGCCCCGAGCAGAGAACGCCATGACTAAAACCTCGAACACCTCTGTCCATGTATCATGTGCAGTTGTCCTCTTACATCTGTATATGTTACTTATAACTGGAATTAGGAGGTACATAAAGTTTTGTATTCATAGATTTGTAAAAATTATTTATGTAATATTTAGAAATTTGAGAAAGAACCACACTGAAAACTATATTTAAATTTGCCCAATTTTTTTTATGGTTAAAATCTTTGGATTGTATTTGTTTGAATGATCTGTCTTTAGATATAAAGAAAATTATTTTTTTTTACTTTGAAAGGTAGCGGCACCTTTGGTTGATTCGTTCACCTCAAAAGAGTGATTAGCCAGCTGTAATCTTCTATGGGTAAGGGTCTGCAATGTAGTCTTTCTTCCCTCCTTGCTCAGGCTAGTGCGGGGACAGCTTACAGCAGGGGCTGAGATGACAAGGTTAAGTAACTTTATTGCCTTGTGTCTCAGTTTCCTCACCTGCAAATAGGGGATTAATAAAGTTTACCCATCTCCTGAGGACAGTGGTGGATTAAATAATGAATGATCAGATGGTGCTGAACAAAGGCTGATCATTGTTATTAGAGAAGAGAGAAAATTTATCATCAGACTGTACCTTTCTGGCATCTGTTGCCCTGGTAACCAGGTTTGCAGGTGCAACTGCCATTTTTGGCGCTGCAATCCAGGGTGTTGTCCTCCACGCACTGGCATTCTGAGGAGCAGCCAGCTCCATAGGCCCCCTTGGGACAGTCTGCAAGCAGATTGAAGTGAACTGTCACCTGAAAACCATGCTTTGGCCTTTCTTTTTTTCTTTTTTTTTTTCTACATTGTTAGTGCACAGGCATGTGGTTCTGTGGTGCCTGATTACAGGGAAACAAGAGGATCATCCTGACTGCCAAAACAGCACCACCAACAAAACAGGGAAACAAATGTCTTTCAAGTCAGGTAATTCATTTGCTTTTTGGCAACTGGATGTGAACAGTGAAGCCTGAACTACTTAAAAGGCTCTGGGGCTTCTGGGAGGGAGATTGCCTCTCAATGTGCTGCGACTGTGCTTATAGTTAGTATTCTCCAAGGACTGCACAGGCCTGCCAGCCCCATATTCATCCTGCCGCAGCGTGAAGATGATGGACAAGCGTTGATGGGTAGGCTCACCATTGTTTTCCTTCCCTTTCACTATTCGGTAATCGGAAATAATTTTACATTGTGCACATAGCACAAAACTTTCATCGTGACAGCAGCATTATCTTGGCCACATCTTTGGCAAATGGTGCTTGCCTTTCCTTCATTGTTTTCCCCACATCATTGAGTTTTATGGGTGATAGTGAGCATGGGAATTATAATCTGAAAAAGTCCTACCTTTGCCTTCAGGAAAACCTACATTTAGATCTCTCTTTGAGGAGTTACTCACAGTAAGTAAGTAATTCAATTCCCTTTGCAAAATATACTTCTGACAGTTTTTTCTTCCCTGTACAGATATCCCAGGGACTATCAAATACAAGTCCTTCAAGTGCCCTTTATTGTATGCCTGTATGGGCTTTGCTAAGACATTAGCAAAGAATGCTTTGCTAGTAAAGAACAAAATAAGCCATGTGGCTTTTTTGGTGAATGGAAATTAATATCTAATATCTGCTATGATGAGCAGAGATCATTTAAAGTGGTGGTTACTACACCGCTATGTAGGGTGATTCTTGTCCCTGCCAGGGATAGAGTTACCTGTATCACAAAACAGAATTATTAACCGGGCTCCTTTTCACTATTACTATTATCTTCTTTGGATGATAAATTATACTAATCCTTTTTTATCTTTCCTGTGGTTTCCAAGTTTTGAGTCCTTGCCCAGACCCACCTTCCCCAAGAGCTCTCAGAGATACTGTCATCCTTGACGTAGGCCTCTCCTGGCTCATTCCAGAATACTCACTTCCCTGGGCTGACTTCTATGCCCTCACTCTTTCTGATTCAGCAGGTAGAACAGTGGTTCAGGGGGCAGCTCAAGCACAATGGAAAGCTTAAATGTGACAGTTGAGTATTTGAAGAACACGTAACTGGAAATATGCTTAGAGGAAAAAGAAAGAGTGGAAGAAGTAACTTTTTTTGTCAATCTGGTGTCTACTCAGCATTTGTTATGCACTGAAATGTGTCCCCCCCAAATTAATATTTTGAAGTCCTTACCCCAGGACCTCAGAATGTGACCTTATTTGTAAATTATGTCATTGCTGATGTACTTAGTTGACTTGAGGTCACAATAAAGTAGCAGGATGGGGCCTCTAATCTGATATGACTGGTGTCCTTATAAATGGAGGACATGTGGACACAGAGACACCCACACAGGGAGTATGCCATGTGAAGACTGGAGTTATGCCGTCACAAGCTAAGGACAGGAGGAGAGAGTCCTGGAACGGATCCCTAGCTCCCTCAGAGGGAGAACGTACTGCTAACACCGTGATCCCAGACTTCTAGCCTCCAGAACTGTGAGGCAATAGATTTCTGTTGTTTAAGGCAATCCGTTTGTGGCACTTCATTATGAGAGCTCTAGAAAACTAACATAGGGTTATAAACTCAAGCTTCTCAGAGCCAGGCAAGTGGCATGATTAAATGAAGCCTCCAATCTAAGCCAAAAGAGACTTGAAGAACTGAAATGTGTCTATTTTTTCTAAAGATGGTCACATTCAAAATGCTAACTACTATTAACACCACCACCTGCTCTTTGAACGTTTGACCAGATGAGTTACGATTTTAATGTTTTTACGCCAAAACATCTGGCATTGCCTTATAAAATATTTAAAAGTTATTACTAAAAAATAGGGTGTATTTTGTTACCTGAGAGCAATGATTTTCAATCAGTGTGCTGCAAGAATTTTTAAAACATGCAGTACCTGACTGTTTAATCAGGGACACTGACCTCTTTTCTCTTAGATTGTCAAATAAAAAATTGACAGTAGCCAACATAAGAATAACTGTTAGGTATGAATGCCCTGTCTTGAACCATAAATATATAGGTCAAATAGTAGAATTTTGCCTTTTTGTCACATCACATAATAAGGTTGTATCTGATTGGTTAATGCTTGGTATCAGAAATTCTCATATACAAGTATAGGCACCTGGTATTTTTAAAAAATCACTTTAGAGAGTAAAAAATAGATGGTTACTATTATTATGTTTTCTGTAAATCAATTAAAATTACACTTATTGTTTGTCACATTGGCAAAAAGTATACTTTTTGGTGTGCCACAGAATTTTAGTAATTAGTTTATGTGTGCCAAGAGATAAAAAAAGTTGAAAATCACTGCCTTAGAAGAACAATAATGAAAATGACTCTCTCCTTGTTTCTAGGTAAGTTTTCTTCTCTTAGCATGCTCTAGGAGGTGTATGATGTTCTGGAACACACCCTCCGCGCCTGAAGTTTCTACGTTCTCATGCATCTTGTCCCCTTCTCCGTTGCTTGCCCAGGCCAGACCTTTCTTCATGACCCAGGCTCAGCTTTGCACGCTGCCTTCGCTGGCTCCCTATCGGGAGTATTCACAATATGCTCTATGTTTTCTAGCAGTAACCTTTCACAAAACAGACAAAATCCTTGGACATTCAACTAAAAATACAATGTAAAACTCTAAAAGGTCTCTTATTAAGAAACGGGTCAAGGCATGACTGAGGGCCACTCAGGAAGGGTTTTTAGAGGAGGGTGTACAGAGTACATGGAGGAACAGCGTGGAGACTGTCTCAGACTCACAGGTGCTTACGTGTGGTTTCAGGATGAGAGGGTGGGCACCTCCCCAGAGATGTCTCATTACGAGAAATCCTGTAAGTTACTTAGGAAGCTAAAGTATTTATTGGTGATTGCGTTTTCTCACATTTTTTTGCCAAATGTGATTGATGGTCAAAAAGCAAAATAAATAGCCTATTGCAGAAAATTTTAGAAAACGATATTTCTATGCACTAGAACCCAGAAATAATAGAGACTTTTTCTGGGCCTTTTGATATTCAAATCCCATAAAGTGTCAAGTCTCCTTCTAAATGAGCTCTTAATAATCCTCTCTCAATAATTAACGTAATTACTAATGAGAAAAATGTAAAGAATTCAGGAATATCTTTCTTTCATTCATCAAAATCTAGCTTCTCTAAAATAAGTAGGCTAAATAAAGACTAGAACATAAATTGTCATTTATACAACTATATAAAATATATTTTTTAGTTTCTTCCTTTGTCTAATATATTTCTGGCACTTCTGAGCCTCCTTGCTTCACAGTGAGAACAAATGTAGTGCCTGTGACTTACTCAGATGACAAAACCTCCCATAGCGCCCTGGCTCACACACGCAGGCACCGTACACCCTGTGGCAATGGCCATTGTTGGCACAGTTACATTTCCTTTTGCAGCTCTTCCCAAAGAGTCCTTTTGGGCATCCTAGAGGTAGAAGGACAAACAAAGAAAATATGAAGCCACATGCAAAACTTGCTAGAGCTGTTGCTACATGAAAGGAGGAGCTTGCAAAAGGTAAGATGTTTCCAATGTGATTAGACCGAGGCAAGGGAGATATTTTAAAACCCACAAATAATGATGTTACAACCTCTACCTAAAATTCTACAATCACTGGACATTGCTGTCAGGTTAAGACTCCAAACTTAACAAGACTGTGAGCCTCTGCACCGGCTGACCTCACAAGGCACTAAGATCTCCCCGAAGGACTTTTGCTGCACCAGCTGCACTCTGGTTCCTCTAATGCACTGCATGCTTACAGGCTGGTCATGCTCTTCCTTCATGTTCTGCCTGTCTCATGTCCCCTCGTGTTGTAGGCTTCTGCCTTAACATCCCTTCTCTAGAAGTTTCTGTGTCTCACACTGTCTTTTCCTCATGTTCTGACCACAGAGCACACATTACTGTATAAAAACAAATATTATTTAGGGAATAAACCATTGGGATGCCAGCAGGAGCCTTCCTGCACCTCTCAGAGAACAAATTAAACTTAGTTTCCATCTCCCCAGTTCCATGATCTGTGAGAATCTAACAAACTCCTCATGATTTCTGGCAATCCCTAAAGATTTATGTCTTCATTGACTCTGCCTGCAGGTGTTGGGCCTGGAAAAGCAGTTTCTCCTTTGGCTTTATCAACCCATGTAGAAAATGTGACCTCTTCAGTGGTTTCCATAAAAAATACATAGCACTCATTGGGATTTTGTCAGTTTCCATCCATCATTTCTTCCCTCTTTTCCTCCCTCTCTCCTCTCCTTTTGTTCTCTGATGTTCATCTCTTTTCCTTGTGGATTTGTTCAAGAGCCCCATTTTTCTTCATTGTATTATGCAAAGCAAATAAATTCTCTCCAGCTCTTATATCCAAACCTGTAAACACAAACTCAACTCTGCTCAATGGAAGAAGAAGTTTTTTTGTTTGTTTGTTTTGTTTTTTTTGTATCATCCTACTTAGATCACAGCTGGAGATATAAGTATCACATTCTGTTCTATGTGTCATCAGTCAAAGCAATTATATTCTTATATATGTATAAACAGCCTTTTATAACTTCAGAAAAAGACTACCTTGAAAAATACAGACACAAATTTTACTTAGTTGATTGCACATTAGGAACCCCAAGACCCTAATGAGTTGTCTCATGCGACCAGCACCAGACGTTCCTACCGTGTTCACAGGTTTTCCCATGCACCCCAGGGGGACACTGGCACCTCCCAGTCAGAGGATCACAGGTGCCTCCATTCTGGCAATCACAGATGTTTCCACACTCCTTCCCATCAATTTCTGGGGAACAAGCTATGAAGAAAATGAAGAAGTTGAACAGGCAGTGTATAACATACTCATTGTGATACAAATGAAAAAAAAATCTTATCTTCCTATTAGAATGAATACCAAGTAATTAAAATCTCTGTCATTTGCATACCTGGGAAGGGTTTCCAGCATACCCCCAGCTTAGATGGCATAATCATTTCTGGGGATTACTGACACAGCTACTAAAATGATGACTGAGGTACTACTAAGAAGGTTTATACACAAATTTTTATCCTGTTCCTTAGATTCTAACCCTCACATTTTCAAAGCTTAGGTATCTCTGCTGTAGAACTCTAATCAAACTTAATGAGAAACAAATCACACCTTCCATTGTGAAAAATGAGAAAAAATGGTGCGTATTTTTAACTAGGAGTGAATGAAACTTTGTGAGGGTCCCAAGGTATTTGGCATTATCAAAGAATAATGAAGTCAAACAAAGAACTGTTTTGTTGGTTTTGGGGAAGTGTTTAGTATTCCAATAAAAATAATAAATTGGAGAAAATATCTGTAGCTTTATTTTAATACAAGTATTTGGAAAATTTCAGTAACTGTTTTGTCATTTATTATAATAGGCTAAATATTATAAAACTACATTTATACCACCCGTTCTACTCACCCACCCACACCATTCCAGATGCTACTATGGCAACTTGGTTTCTTATTCACTCTTTTCTCTGCTTTCCAGCCTTAGGCTACTGTGAACAGGAGAGAAAAAGGAAGGAGGAAAACGAAAAAGGTACAAGAGAGAAAAACTATCAATGAACACTGGTTTAGGTCCACATTGTTAATTTACATGTGGTAAGTCTTTGTTCTTACAAGAACAATAGAGGGGATGAGTTTTTTAAAACTTCACCTGAAAAATAATGTTAAAGAAGTTTAAATAGCTTTTACAATATCTAGATTATAGCAAGTCATCAAATCAACATTGGCAAAACAACACTACTATCTGTTACTCCCCCACATAGTAGAATATGCTATCATATACTGCTAACCGTACATGATAACATATACAGATTTGCTAACTACTTCCTTAATGTCAAACAGAGCAATTGTCCTGGAGAAACAAATTTTGAAGTGAACATGCCCCAAATCATAGCTGGATGATTTGGATGGAGTCATGAATCCTCTCCTCTGTATATAACCCATTCATTTGTGATGTGAAAATACTCCAGTCTTTCCTTTCCATTGGATAGAGTCTTACAGTAACAAATGAAATCATCAATATAAAATCTCTTTAAAATGGAGTTCTGAAATGTGCTATTAAAAGTAATATGTGGTAATTTTAAATTGTTTCATTATAATTACTTGGTAAATTCTTAAAACATCAAAGCAGATATATCATTATAGACTAATAAAGATATTAGGCTAAAAGATCTACTCAATGGGAAAGCTAACTTTCCAGATCTCTGCAGAATCTCCTTTTTCTAAATTTCCCTTGCTGCATTTGAAGAGCTGGGACTCTTAAAAATATGGGTAATGAATGATTGGTCACTTGCATTTATTGCAGTTTACAAGGATATTTTAAAAATGTTCTCACTCCTCCTTTTTGTTAAAGAATCAGTGAACATTTTGTTTTTCATTTGGATTCTTCTGTTTTCATTTTTGTAAAATAAATTAAAGAAAGACAGAAGGGAAATGTAAAAGGAAAGATCTAATCTTTTGCTTTCAAGGACAGACTGTCTTCTATAGGCTGTGGGAAAATATTAAACATCCTCAAGTTTTCTAAAGCCAAAGAAGGGGTCATCTTATCTTCATTTTATTAGCAAGTTCATTTTCAGTATTTCTATATTTATCTTGTATCAGATATGTTATATTCTGATGTATTTGAGATAGATTTTTAGTTTCATTCCTCATGATGTCATGTTAAAAATCAGGGGTTTGGAAGATACATATTTCCCAACAAAATTACAATATAAGATAAATGTTTACTTCCTTTTAATCATACAATAATGTGTATTTGATCCCAATTTTATGTAGTTGCAGGTCAATGTCAAGTTGCAGGTCAATATAGCTGAGTGTTTCAATACTAAGTTTTATTCATCTGCTCATTCATGCGGTTGGTACCTCCAGTTTGTAGAAACATGAACAGGACCTCGCCAGGGAGCTCTCAGTCTAGTCAGAGAAATGTCACAGGAGAAGAGCTGTCACTAGGCCAGTCGTGGGGGGGGCGGGGAGAGAGAGACTTTACACCTAGCGAAATCTAAATAGTTGTGGTTAGTCTGGGGCCATCAGAAAAGTTTCATACAATAAGTAGCAATAGACAAAGATGGCTGCTTAGCATCAGGCACAAAAATGAGAAGTGCAGAACAATAAGTGGTGGATGGTTTAGTTTGTTGGAAATGATAAGCTGGGCAAAGAGCTGTGATTAAGATAAAAAGCAAAAAGGGTTTGGAAGGGCCTGATGTTAGGTAAGCAGGCCAGATGTGTAGGGTTTATACATCAGGAAGTAGGTCACTCTTAAAGGTTTTTGAGCAGAAGAGACACATGAGCACAGAGATGCTTGAGGAAGGTTCTCAACATCCTAACCAGTAATCTTGGTTAAGCCAGTTCACCATGTTGTGACTAGAAACGGCATTTGTGCCCTTTCCTCCTGTATGCAGGGGATTCGGAAGAGAAATCTGTCCATGCCATCTTCCAAGCTAATAACAAAGAGTAAGAAAACCCTTCTCTCAAAATCTTTTAAGGTAAATTGAAAAAGAGAAAGAGGAAACAAAGATAGTTATTATATTTTGTTTTTATTACTTGGCAGGTAGTACCTGCAAATACACTTCCATTTAAAATACAAAGAAAACATTTATGAGAGGTATTATTTTTTAAATCTTTTATATTTTTATGAGGGGCATATAAAAATTTAAAAGTGTCATTGGCTATACTACATTCTGAAAAGAAAAAGAAAGAAAGAAAAAACACAAACAGAAAGTAGCAGCAGTGAAGTAATTCCATTAATTGCACTTTGTAGCACAAATCCTTTCTTTTTTTCTTTATTGGGAATAGCTTGCCTGGGCCTAATGATTTATTTAAATGGAGGGATTTTTATAGGTCTAGAATATTAGGATCCTTTATTAACTTTTACGTTCCGTGGATAAACAAGAAACAGTACATCAAGTTTCCCAGGGAACACAAAATCTCTCTTTTTAATCACATGTTCGTTAAAAAACCTCAGTGCTTCGCAGGCATTCTTTAGGCACAACAAATAAATTGATTTTTCACCCACGTCGATGGCTTTCCTTGTTGAAACATTTTAGGGAGAACACAGCCTAGGAGAACCCATCAGTAATTCGCCAGCAGTAAAAGAGAACATATGACCATCTTCCCAATTCGTCAGGGTATCACTTACTTTCATTACAAAGAACGCCACACCAGCCCACTGGGCAGGAGCACCTGCTCTCCCCTTCCTGGCATCTGCCTCCGTTCATGCAGTCCTCACAGCTCAAGCTGCAATCGGGCCCGAAGGTGTCCCCTACACAGACTGCAACGCAGAGATGAAACGCTTAATTTCTCACACGCGCGCGCGCACACACACGTGCACACGCACGATCCTTGAGTGTTTTTTCCTAAAGAGTCCCAGAAAAAGACAGCAAGAGAAATCTTTTAAAACAGAGTCTATTTTATACTTTTCTAATGAAACTATTGACATATAGTCCCTAAAGAATATTTAGAATTTTTAATAAAGTAAAAAATATGAAAAGAAATTACATTGATTTCAGAACACTAAAATAATCAATGTTTCTGGCACTTGGTACTTTTCTTTCTAGGCTTTTTTATGCCAAGTTTTTTTTCTTAGTAAGATTTTTTTTTAATTGAGATTCAATATATGCTGAGAGAAGTGTACAAATCTCAAGTATACACTTTATACTCTTTCCACAGTGTAAAAAACCCCATTAAATGCCATCCAGATGAAGAGCTAGTGTATTGCCAGCACGCCCAAAACTCCAAGGTGACTTAGTGATTCTTAATCATTAGCTTTGCAAATTAAGCACTATCCCAATTTCTATCACCATAGATTATTTTCATCCTTTCGAACTTTAAGTAAATAGAATTGTAAAGTATGTACTCTTGGTATCACTCTTCTTTCATTCAATATAATATTTGTGAGACTCACCCTTATTGTGTCCACTAGTTCTTTTTAAAGCTGTATAGTATTCTATTGTATAAGTGTACCATGAAGTGTTTTTCAATGGTCTTCTTGAGGGAAATTACCTTCATCTGAATCAGGATGGAGAGACTTGGTTTCGGTTGGCCTAAGAATTATTTCCTTTCAAGTTTTTCTCCTATTTCTAATGGGGTCTCCCAGATGTCTCAGTTGAAAGTCTGCTGTTTGGCCAAGGCTGGGCTGCAGCCTTTACTTCCCCATCACCGTGACCTGCTGATAACTGCTCATAGCTCCTTATCCTCTGAGCAGCTGTCCTTCAGATTTCCTGGTTTTCCACCTGCATAGCCCATCCATTCACAAGTGGCTCAAGGAGAAAAGCTGCCAAGATTGTCCATGTCAGCTGTCCGAGTCTCTCTTCTCCCCAGATCTTGGCCACTCAAGTTGAGACTACCATGGTAGCCCCGAGCCCTTTCCATGTGGACTTGGAGTCCCGAATGTATCAGGAGTTTCATTAAGAAACTTTAAAGCATTTCTACTTTTATGCAGATGTCTTGATTGATATTATTATTATGATTCAGGATCGCATAAAAATATTTCTGCCATTTTACTGAATGCACTCCAAAGCAATTTTCAAGCTCTGACACCGTTAAACTACAACAAACAGAGGGAGAACAAAGAGAGCAGCTCTGTTTGACAAAGGAAAGAAAAAGATGCAGCAGACTGGCTGCAAACTGCGCCTTTTGAAAGAGGGCATGCTAATTCACTTTGACCAGCAGTGACATGATGTTTTCGCTCTGTGGCAAGGGTATGAGAAAAACTGCTCACAATTTTAAGATATTTTCTTGGTCCACTTGAACATATTAAACAATTTGCTCTAGGAATTTTAAAATATAAGAAGGATCTAGATTTTACAGCTATTCAAAGTAAATTTTTAACTATATAAAAGTGACTGCTAATAGAGTTTCAGTAGTCAGAACTAAAAGGTCCCAGTCCTTCTCCCCATTATGTTAATTTAAAGATATTTTTCAGCTCCATTTCACTTTATCATACTTCAATAGTCCCCATCACCTGGCACCCTCACCTTCCTCTCTGAGTACCTACACAGTGCAAAGGGAAGACAGACAAAAGATGACAGATTTGCTAGGAAGCTCTGAAGAATTGATTCTGGCCCAATTTTTCTTGCTAACATTACATTAAAAATTTTGATGACATTAAATATGGATAATGAAATTGTAAAAGAATTTACATGAATTCTCTAACAATAAAGAAAAGAGGTGACTACAATGAAATAAACTCTTTCACTCACCAACTTTGGGCAAGGCAGCCATTTCCCGAATATCTGTTCTCCCTTCCTCCTCATCTTCTTCATCTTGGTAGGTGGGAGGCAGAGAGGTACTAACATAATGAAGCAGTTGAGGTGGGCTCTTGAACAGAAGGCCTGCAAACCTCACAACTTCTAATGCCTCTTCTTCTTCCTCTAACTCATCATCATCTAAAGCTATAAGACCACACAGGAGAATACCTGGATTCAACGTGCTGTTTCAAAGAGGGAAAAACTGAGCAAGGGTGGATGAGAGATACGAGAATTTGAACTAGACAGCCAAGGCAGGGGGCTGCAGAAAAGGAGAACTCTTTGAGGACATTTCAAAAAGTCTATTGTAAATGAAGGTCAGAAACAGCCAGCACAAAGCTCAAACTGCAGCACAGAGAACAAAAGGAAAGGGTCTCAGTCTATGAAGACAGAAAGGGGGGGGGGGGCAGGTGGGGTTAAGGAAAATGTGGTCTCCGTTGCTCCTGAACAAAACAAGGGTGGGAATAGTTTAGAAGAGACACAATAACGTTCTTCACAGCGACTTACAGACGCAAGTGTTTCCATCATCGCCAATTCTGTAGCCTTCTTCACAAGTACAGTGGTATGTCCCCACAGAGTTAATACATGCTTGGTCACAGGCTATGCTGGTACCCAGGCACTCGTCCACATCTAGGAACATTTAAACAATGCCTGTGTTTAGGCACTGAGCGATAACACAGGCATTGTGAACTCATATGAATATCTGCGCACCTCTTGTCAACCCTTATTAATCCACGGCAACGTATGGCCGTTGTAGAAAGCACAGCCCTGGATGCTCTCTCAGGTTTATCCTCTCATTTTTTTCCTTTCACTCATTTCCAAGTTTACTGCAGTTCATCTACATAGACGAAGTCTTTCTGAGACCTTGTTCATTAGGTTTTGATGAAGAATTTAAAACTTAAAGTAAACTCAGTGGTCTCAGGCTGTGCACCACTTTGCATAATGTTCATTCATTCTTGAATTATTCAGTATCTGTGATGAAGCATTTATTCCCGACGTAATTCTGCACAAAGTTTGTGGGGGATTTTAGAGATGGAAGACCCCGAGTCTTCACCTCGCGCTACCTGGACTTCGGTCCACGTGTTCACAGCAGCCAACGTGGGTGCCCACGCTTCGCCTCAAACCGCGACACCTTTCCCGTTGGCGTGCCTGTACCCAAGTACGCGTATCCATACCATGCAAACAACTTTTGGCTCACTCTGCTTAAGAGCAGATGGTTGATGAAATTCAAATTTGGGGGGCCCTGCTAACTGGATGGAATATGGTAAATGATAACATACTCTACTGTGTTTAGAATATATAGATGTCATAGCTGTGTGTTATCTACACTGCAAGGCTGAGGAGCTTGGTATCTATGTGAAGAAACACACCTATCATCCTTTACATAATTTAAGAATTTGTTTCTTTAAGCAAAGAAACACAATTTTTTTCTGAGGCATAATATTCTTAAGTACTTTGTTATTAAAAAGATAAAAATCATCTTATGTTTGCTTTGATTTAAAGAAAAGTGTGGTTCAAAATAGTGGTAATAATGATCACAAAATAAAAATTTAGAGATGACATATTTTAAAAATAAACTTCAAAAAATAAATGATAGTAAAGACTTAAATGAGCTGTTTTTAATGTAATGATTAAAAAAGTGAATTTACTCATTAAATCCAAGCTTTCCTATGAAAACAAATATGTAATCTAGAAATCATCTGAAAGGTAAGTGAACCAATTTTAACAAATAAGTTAGAAAAGTGTAAAATGACATCTTCAAACTTGCATTAGCTTAATTAATATCTGATATATAAAAGATTCTGATACAGATTTGGATTGTGGCAATGAACTAGCAATCCTTTTGTGACAGATCTCTAATTAAAATGACTTTCAGCCACCAACTTTCTAATTCCAGTCAAGCTCATCACGAGCGATTCGTATGACTGCTGTACCCTGCAAGGGTCTCTCATTTGCCCGTATATATTAAATTAGGTAAAAGAGATTATGGGCCAATAAGTATTACAATAATAATAGCTACCTTTAGTTGAGTGATTTCTCTTTGCCAATCACTGTACTAGGCAGTTCGAATTTATCACTTTCCTGAATTTACCCGATCACCCTTTTATTGTCTTCACTTTATTGGTGAGGATCTGAGGCTCGGAGATGTTAGATGTGCCCAAGTTAGTATGATAGAAAGTGGTAGAACCACACAGAAGTCCAATTCTCTTGAGGGTCAAGGCCTTCCCTTTCCCACCCTCACCCCCTGCCTCACAGGTTCCTCCTTCACTGAGTGGCCCAGCACATCAGCGATGTCACGTGGGGTCTCAGGGACATACCGTCACATCCACAACCGTCCGTGCCGATCCAAAAGCCTTCCTGACAGCTGCATTCGTAGCCCCCTAGATAGTTGATGCAGAGCTGCGCACAGCAGGCTTCTCCACGCTCACATTCATCAAGGTCTGAAGGGGAAAAGGACACTTCTGTTGTTTAAAAGTCAGGAAATTCGCCTGGCCTAGAGAAGTGCTGAAAAGCCTCACTTCTAAATGAAAATGGCATTACTTATCATTTTCTATTTCTTAGGCTACATGGTATAGACATCAAAGCAACTGTAACACAAAAACAATGAGGCCCACATTCGGGTTTTTGTTTCTTGCATGCTTCTCCTAGGCCTGTTATTTTTTTTTTTTAAGTATGTAAATAATCTCCAAATGCATTTATAAGCACAGGAAAATAGATCTCTGCTATTTTTCCAGTTTAAACAGCAATTTGACTAAATAAACGGAGAACTTGAAGAATTAAAAAAAAACAAAAACAAAAACCCGCTTGAAAAGAAGAGCCCACGAAACCCACCTAGTGGGCATATGATAGCTGCAAAGGGAGGCAGTCTTAGACTCTACAAAGTGCTCGCTCTGGACTTCAGATGAAAGAACATTTGCAAGCAAAAGGAATTCACACACACGGGAAAGGAAGTGGCAACCATAATTCAGAGAATAGACAATCTTTTTAAATATTATGTTTTAAATTACAGAATATTTCAGAACATTGGCTTGAACTTTGAGATGATGCTTTGACTGGGATGACTGGGCTCAAGATTTTTTATTACCATAGGTGACACTGTTACCCTGGCATGTTCTATCAGATAGCAGCTTTTTAAGTGATGCTCTTTAAGTCTCCGTCTGTACTATTATTCCAGAACTCTACAAACCTGAATGTTTCTCTGCAGACATAATTGCCCTGGGGGAAAACAAAAATGCGGCAGAAGATGTCAAATGGAAACCCTTTAGCCAGAGAGAACAATCTATTTGGCTTGGGTTTTGAGGTGATCATTTCCAACATAATGGGTTAAGAAGTAGCAGCAGACTTTTCACCCACCGCTTCCCTGAGGCTAGAAACCTGGGAATTGTGTTCAGGGCTTTTGGCTATAGGCCCTTGGTGTGTTTGCTGAGCTGTTAAGTCCGGTGGCCTGTAGTGCTGAGTTTACAAAATAACTACAGGAGCAGCCACGTAGAAGGTTAATGCCCTAATTAACCTTGGAAAGGGTACCAATGTTAAGGAAATGCAGGCAAAGACAGGAAGGAATGAAAATGCAGTCAATTGTCTAAGGTGAGGGGTTGCCATAAAATATCTAGATGAAGGTCATTTGGACACAAAACATTCTTTCTCTTGCAAAATGTTACAAGCAGTGTTACAAAATTCTAGGTGATATTTTTTTCCTCTCTTATATTAAAGCATCCTTTGTCCTTTGGATTAAATAGCATGCATACAGACAGAGGGCAAATTACTTTTAAAAATTCAGTTTATTTCATCTAAAACATTATCCTTTATATTTTTTACAATAAATTTTAAAGTATTCTCAAATACTAGCAGGGCCTGCACACACGTATGTCTCAGGATTCCTTGCTCTTGGCTACTAGGAGCACAACTGTATCACGATTGGAAACGAGTTCCTCAGTCTATCATTTTATGATACGTTTCGGATTCTTTTTTGTTATCATTCCTCAGAGGGATTTCTAGCTTGTTTCATGTATGCCATCCTCAGTCTGGAACTCATCTGAAACCTCATTCTTCTTATATCACAAGCCTTTCTTAAAATGCCGTGCGCCTTCAACCCTGACATGATGTGTTTCCTAAATTCCTTGACTTCCTTTCAGATCTAATTTGGTAAGATCTTTGCTTGCTTATTTTCTGCTTTCATCTTCCTCCTCTCTGATAATCGTGTTTTTTTTCCCCTGAATTGGCCAATATGCCATATAATGCAACATTACAGAGAAATTCACCTGTTCATAAAAATTTAGCCTTAATCAAAAAAGAGGGCTTCAATTATAGCTGGACAAAACAATTAAAGACTTCATCTCTGACTTCAGGAAGGCATCAAAATTAAACTGTGAAAAAAAAAAAAAATGTTTTTCTGTGTATGCGCCCTGTACATAGTTGTTGAATAAACTCAAAAGGTTAGAAATTTTTTTTCTAGCAACTAACATTTGTTAAATGTAGTAAGTAAGCTTCTTTGCTGGTCAGAAACTTGCATTTTGTATGACTCTTTCAAATTGTGTTAGCATATCTCTAGGTTTTAGCCCTAATAAATTTTTGTATTTGGGCAAGACAAATTGACAATTTGCAGACTGAATGACTTATTTTTACATTTATTGGTATGTTTTCACACACATACACTCACACACACATATTGTAAAAGAAGCTAAAATGAAAATTCTTTAATTTCCTTCATATATGAATGGTTGTACAAATCATCTATGGCCTTAGTCTCTTCTCAGGCAAATAAGCAAAGTATGTATACGTACACTCCAAAAAAATCATTGCCTTACTCAAGTGAATATTTTTTAAGAATGAATGTTATTTACTGTTGGGAAATGAAATAAACGTGAGCCATAAACAATATAACTTCATGTTGACTGCTGAAATCTTATAAATACATAATTTTCTACATTTTTAACCCTGTCCTATGTTATTTTTTCTAGTTATAAATAAGAATTTTAGTGAACTGTACTTTTCAAAGAATAAAGAAAGCTACCAAATTGGACATAAGCAAAAGGTTTAGTGAAAAGACAGATAAGAAGGGAGCAAGGGAGGGAGGAAGAAAAGAAGAAACCCATTTAGTTTTCCCAGTGATACAAATATTAGCAAGGTAGGAAAATATAAGCTTATTTTTCATTACATAGAAGCAGCAAGGAAAGCTACACATTTCATTAGGTTAACCACTGAGGACCCAGAAAAATACAGGAGGCAATGTTCAGCCAGGAAATACAAGTAATGACATTGTTTTGGTTAAGTGATTTATGAAACCAGAATACTTCAAAATTTCTTGTTCACTCTGTCACAAATCCCAAATACTTAGACTTCTGAAATTCATCTCTTCTTTCATAATACTCCAGTAACCGTACTGAGTAGTATAAAATGATCAAATATTTTTTTAGTACTCATAATTTTTAGAAAGGTGATATAAATTATCAAACAAAAAATGTGGTACACAATCCCTGAATGATGGCAAATTGCTTTTTAGGGACTTGCCGGTGCTCTCAGACCCAGAGCACGTGAGGATGTAGTTTTCTGCTCACTATCCCTATTTTTAGTAGATATTCCCTTGTCTCAGAAGCCCTAGATTCAACATTTCACTATGAAGCAAGGCTGGAGTGGAATTTAATTTTTTCATTGTCACAAATGATAAAAGTTCTAATAATATGTTGGAAAAATTATGTATTCAAAATGGGTTTGAGCTGGGATTTCTGAAAAAATGCTGTCTCTTAAGGTCTTCTTTTGGAGTGTAACTTTCTGCCATACCAAAGTTGAACGTGCATTCAAATCATCAACAAATTGAAAACAAATGCCCAGATTTCATTTCTGCTTGAAGTAGAGAGAAGTAGAGTGCGTGGCAGAATATGTTGTTTGAGTTACAAATTACACTAAGTGGGTAGCTAGGCCTTGGAATATTTTCCCGATATAAAACTAAGTCCATATATTTTGTTAAAGTGTTTTCAAAACTCCTTTAACTTCAAAGTAAATATCCAAAGATAATGATGTCTTCCATCAAGTAATGCTTCTTTTACATTTCTCCGGTAACCAGAGACACTGTTCAATTTATCTCTCCATGCAGTTTGAGAGTGGTGGCCCACATTCCAGCAATAAGTATTAGAGAAGAAAGGGCTAAATGAATCTAGGACCACTCTGAAGGAAGATGGCATTTACCATACATTACCTATGCATGTTTTCTCATCTGCATCAAGCTGGTATCCATGGTTACAGGAACAACGGTGCCCACCAAGCGCATGTTCACAGTGATGAGAACAACCACCATTGTTCTTTTCACAGCTATTGACAATTTCCAATTCAATCCCTTTCCAAACAAGCAGAAGAGGGTTATTAGCATAACAACAGAGAAACCTGAATATATGTCAACAACAGGTACACTCTGTTGGGAAAGCTATGACAAATTTTATTGGAAATTTATCAACACTCTCAACATATAAAAGTAAAAGTGTGAGGGCTATTAAGCATTGCAAATGTCTATACAATATCAAAATAGTAATAAAACTATAAATAATGTTAAATTGACAAAGTGATATAGAAAGGTAAATAATTCACCCACGGTTATTAAACACTTATCTTAAAGGACACTTACCTCTGAGAATTCTCAATATTTTCAGGTTATAAAAAATATGTGCATTGAGCCCATAATCAGAAAGCAAATAGGTTGTTTGCCAGCTGACATTTCTGTTCTCAGGCTAATGGTATGTTATTATCTGTACTTTTTAGAGGCTAAGAGTACATGAAAATACTTTTAAAAATAGCCTTGGAACAAAAGTATGAACACAAAACCAACAAATTAGCTGATCATATTTAATGAGTATCATGTTAATGTGCTAATTAGCTTTGAGGTATATGAGAGTCACTTATTATACAAACATACTATTATTCTGACAACCAATTTGCTGATCTTGGTGCATGCTAATTTGGGGCATTTTGGGTGACATCAGCCTCGCCATATGTATGCCAATTGTACCGAGCACATAGGCATTATAATCAATCATTTTCTAAGGGAGGAAATAAGAAATTTAATAATGCTTTGAATCAGCGTTAAAAGTATGGAATTTAGATACTCTGCTATTGTTACCATTGATCTCTACTGTTCTTCATTTGTGTTGCTTGGACAGGCCTCTTATTAATAAGAGTGTCTACACTGGGTCATTTCCTTCCATTCTTAACACCCAAATCTTTTCACATAAGTAAGATGAGGAAGAACAGGGCAAGGGTAGTGGGGGTGTGGTACTCCTTGAAAGTCTGCATCACCATTGAAGCTGCCTGGGTATCTGCTATAGTTTCTGTCCAGTTGTAGAGCAGAAATGATCCTTCCCCTTCCCGGCCCCCAGGCGACGGCAGGCAGTGGGCTGAGTGTCCCAGAGCGCCTGGTGCACACGCCTGTCATGTGCTTCTCCCTCTGTGTCATCATCATCCTCTGTTACCAAGTTGAGGACAGATGTTCAAAAATAGGTTTTGAATAATTAAACAAACAAAAGAAGGATTATGCTAATCAATTTATTGTTGAAAATAAGAAGCTCTTTGGATTGAGAAACAACTATTGTAGATCAGAAAAATTAGAAAACTAAAGAAAAGACTGAAATAATGCAAGAAAATGATATTTGTTTGTGGTATGTTAACATGTACTCTTTAGGGACACATCTTTCAAAATTTGGCTCTTACTATTTTTCTGTGATCAATGCAGCTCAAAGACTTCTGGTAATAATTGACTTTAAATGTAAATAATATTGTTGTAATGTCATTAAAAATATAGGAGACTAAAACAAGGGTGTGCTCAGATCTATAACTGCCCACTAGAAGCAAGCTAAGATTTTGCATGCTTGATACAGATGATGATGTATAACCATATACTTAAAAATATATTTTGAAAAACTTTTTAAAATGACCCTTGTAGTTTCTCATAGATAGCAAATAATTATCATTAATTATATATACATGTGTTAAATAAATACAAAATTAAAGTTCAATTATATACTGCTTGGGAATTTGAGGAAAATCTTATTTCACCATGCTAAATCTGGAATTTTCTAATTTCTAATCACAAGATAGTGATAGTTCTTTCATAGCACACTGTAGGGATTTGATGTTTGAGAGCCTTTGCAAAGAGACTATATAAATATAAAATACTGCTTTCCTAGGAAAGTGTTAAAACAGTATTTTCCTAAAATATGCATGGCTGTATAATGCACATGTAATCCATTGTTAAACATCACCAGGCTCTGAAAGCATTTACCCCACCTACAGATTTTGAAACAACTCAAAATACCAGTTTTTATCAAGAAAGTTTTGTATATCAATAAATATTGAAGTCTGGTGAAAGCTGCACAAAGAATTTGGCTAGGCAAATATTCACATAAGGGGAATAAATGTAAAAAATATTCTTCTACTAAATGTATTCAACTCTAGGGAACATTCCCTTCCCAAGTAAATTCTATAGAAAGCCTGTGCCTCATAGCTCATTAATAATGGCCTCCTCTTTCATGATAACTGAGAATTCACCAGTCAGGTTACAAGAGATTTTATTTCACACATTTGTAAAATGCTCTTATACCTCTGGCCACATTAAAAAGCCAAAATATTAATATATTAATAAGAAGGAAAAACTCATCCGTATTTCTCTCTGCCTCAGGGCATTAAGAGAAAGGCTCACTACAGAAGTTGTATCTTTAGTAGTTAATTCTTCTCTACTGTCTTATTTAGTTTGCTCTTTAAAAGGCTGATATCACCGTAGCAAAACTGCACTGTCTTTAAGCAGTAGAAATATACCAACAGACTTTAAGACTCTTGACAACCCAGGCATTACAGAAACATAGAATTTTATGCAGTGGAGAAGAATGAAGAATTTAGTGACTCTAAGAATGTCTTTTCATGACTGAGCTAAAGTAAGAACACAAAGTAAGTGATAAGTATTTATTCTACTTATCACTATCTTTATTCTTCTCCATTAATTAAAACTAAAAATATATAATGTGTAAAACTACATGATGAAGTTTAAAGGACAGTGTATTTGGAGCCTACAGACTCAAGTCCAAATCCCTGTCTGTCACTTATTAATTTTGTATCATTGAGTCTTGGGCTTCAATGATAAATTGATAGTTTACTGAGATGTGGAGAACTGGGAAAAGCTTCTTTGGAACTGACACCAGAAATCAGCAGTTTGTTTGGGGCCCATCAAGTTTGCAGTGCTTATTAGTCAAGCAAACTGAGAGTACATAGGTGGAGTGCACAGTTGGAGAGTACTTGCATATACACATGTGCTTCAAGGAAGCAGTGGAAATATAAATTTGACATTGAGGGAGGGGCCAAAGATGGAGAGAAAAACATGGAAAGTGTGAAAACATGGAAGAAAAGAAAGTATTTCAAGAATAACGGGGATTAGTCAACTGTATTGAAAGATGCTGAGAGGTCAGGTAGGGTAAAATTGGAGGTTAGCAGGCAGTCTGGTCACACGGAGTTCATAGGTGACTGTACAGAGGCAGAGGTGATCATCTAATTAGTCTGGGATGATGAGAGCATGCAAGATGGGGAGAAGACACTAACAGAGTTGTAAAGTGATTGCTGTGAATGATCCACTAGACAATTGCAAGAGCCAAGACCCTCAGACAATGAGAGGGAATGGGGTTCAAGGTACAATGAAGAAGACAGCCTTGGACAGCAGTAACCTTTCATCACATTAACAGGGTGAAGTCTTTTCCAAATAACTCTATGAGCTATTTCGGATCAGTTCCTAGCTTGAATGGTAGTTTGCATACATTGTATTGCTGACATAAGGGACAAGGTAAGTATAAAGGTAAAAGGGGTGATATAAAGATTTAGAAGAGAAAGAAAACATTCAACATTTATTTTGATGAGGATGAGTGGACATGTTCTCTTAGCATAGCTTTGAGAAACCATATTTGCTTACTCATTTGAGATTTATAAATTTAAAATAAAACCAGTCAACATGGTTGCATTTTAAACCTAGAAAACTCACCTGCTAAGGTATAAATATGAAGTGGAGAAGGAAGGGAAGAAGTCATTGAGAAAAAGGTAAAGTCTGAAGATGAGGAAGGAAAATGAATTATTGATATACTATGATCACATAAGAGGCAAAGATAAAGAAACCATCCAAAGAAATAAGAAAAAATATCCTGCCATTTGAAAAAGGAGGGAAGAAGTAGAGGGTGGGTGCAGATGGGAAATACTGAGGTGGAGAGTGGAACAGGAAGGAATCTGTAGTAGATGGTTTTAAGCTTCCATAAGTAGGAAGTGTGTTCATCTACAGATGTTCAGCAGACCAGTGGGGAAGACATGAGAGAAGGAAATAGCTTCAATAGCTATTAGTAGCAGCTAATAACTCAGCATGTTAACATTGTAATATGTTCGTAATAAGGGATATATGACATTGTATAACTGAGCCTAGGGGAGGAAGAAGATGAGGTTAGATGGCCCACATCACAGGAGCAGAGGGATGAGTCTGTGAAAGAGAATGCGAAGTTGGAAGGTGATGTTTAAAGAGGCAGAGCGGAAAGGAATAAAAATGGGGCAGGGGAGAAGAAAAGAGCTGACATGAAATGTACGCTTTAGAGCAAAGAGTGGGTCAGTCTGGAGCTCTTCTTGTACGGCTGGCTCCTTCCGTCCTGCTAGCTCTTTTTCCTTGAGTTTTACATTAACTAGTGTTTGCTAAACCTTGCATGGCAGAGGTGATGAAGAAAGGCAGACTCTCTGCAAGGAGAGCCATGGGTCCAAGAAAGCCCCAAGTCAGAAGACCTGAGACTTAATCCTTACTGGCTGCACGGGGGATCATTATGCCGAGCATTTTGCTACTGACTCTGGGCCCATTTCTTTAAATTAAAAGGAAGGGGTTGAACTTCTAAGCTCTCAGCCCTACACTACCCTTGTGGAAAACAGTCTCAGGAGCTTCGCTTTGACAAAATATTCAGCGTCGTTCTTTTATTACTCTTGTTTAATACTTGCCAAATGCCACACATTTCCAGGGCTGCGATTTGCTGCCACTTACTGTAACACTGTGTCCTGTCAGCTCCCAGCTGGAAGCCAGGGTGGCAGGCGCAGGTGAAAGATCCCACTGCGTTCACACAGCGATGGCTGCAGTGAGCCAGCCCTCCGGCACACTCGTTTACGTCTGCGGACACAGAGACACAGTGGCTATGTCTTTGGAGGTTGAATTTGTGTGTAAACCACAATAATGAACTTACGCATTCCTTCCCCGGCAACCCTCAACATCAAGTGTATCAGAAAAATACCACATAGGCTCCGCGTTTGCAAATAAATTAACTACCAGTGACAGTCATTCTAGTGTCAGCCATGTGCTCTCAAACACTTATTTCTATTGCGACCCACCAGTATCTACTAACTGGGAGAAAGAGAACACAAATAATAAAAAGAAACATTATCTGTCCCCTAATGATATGGGTAAGAATCCATTCTAATTTGTCTTCAGGGATATATTTCGTATTTGTTACCCAAAATGGCATTGCCCTGATTTAAGGGAGTCAGTGCGTGTGGCCATAGGTAAGGTAGGTTTGGGCCCTTCACACGCAGCAATCCACAATATATGCTGGACCTATGATTGTTACCGGGCCGTGCTATTTAAACAGTCACACCCCCTCTTTCTCCTGAATGGGACCAATAGCCAAGTCTAGTCAGTGGCGCCTCATTTTGTGGCCCGGGTAGTCCCTGATCCTTCCCTTTGAATAGAGAGGTCTCACCATCGTTTTTCCCCACGAGAACTTCCCCGTTGTGCTGCCTTGCATGTCATCCTTACCGGGGAACTTAAGAGAATTACTCATTCTTGCAACATATTTGTAAAACTCTAGGCAGCAATTGGGGGATGGACTTTCTAGGAAGAACGGTATTAAACAAAACTTTGAAAGAGATCATGTATAGATAGATATAGGTGTATGCATATATTGGTATATGTACATATTTGCCAGTTCCCCAGGCATATCTAACTAGAGCCCGGTCTGTGGCAGGTGCTGAGCTAGGCAGATGCTCCGTGAACAGAGGACCAAAGCAGAAATGTTTTCTATCAGAAAAATGGGTTCACACAGTCGGCAGAAAATTTTACAGTAGTTTTGACTTAAAGAAAAAAAAACCTAACTTAACACCAGTTTTTATGTTTAATTGTTTTTCATTTTCTCAAAGTGTTTTTCAGTCCCATAAGTCAGGAAATATTTTGGTGTTTTCATAACTAATCCAAATACACTGTTTCTCATGTCATGATAAAATGAAGGATTCTGTGATTCCTCAGAAGTTATTAAAACAATGACTGTCTCACAAGAATGACTTCGTTTATCAGTTCTGGACATGAAGTAATTTATCACTTATCTTTCAATTGAAGTACGTCTGTTTTGTTATTTCTAGGAAACAGAAATATGCAGCCCTGTATTTATAGAGGCCTTCCCTCTTCCTTCCTTCCCTTCCCTTTTCTTTCTTTTTTCCTTCCTTCCTTCCTTCCTTCCTTCCTTCCTTCCTTCCTTCCTTCCTTCCTTCCTTCCTTCCCTCCCTCCCTCCCTCCCTCCCTCCCTCTCTCCCTCCTTCCTTCCTTCCAATTATCCCTATTTCTGATAACACTCATCAGCACTACTTGCTTTTCAAAGGTCACCCACAACTTCTGTAGCTTGTAATAAAACAAAACAAAAACACAACAATAAAACCTCCCTGTGTGGTTATGCAAGGCTTTGAAAGATCAGTTCTGGAATTCACTTCAGAATGAGAAACACAAAACAAATAGCATTAATTCTGAAACTATACCAGCCCCCCTTTTTTGGTAATTAAAACTTTCACTGAGTGTTTATAGTCTCATAAAATACCTTTCAGAATGATCAAATAAGAGTATAAATGTTCCATTTTAAGCATAAAAACAAAAACACCTTTCTCCTAGCTGTCCTGACTATGCAAACTGAATTACCACAAAATTTTGTACAGTTACACAATTAAGCTATCAGATTCAAGTTCCTACCTCTGCAGGCCTTTCTGTCTTCCGACAGCTGGTAGCCTGGGTGACAGGCACACCTGGCCACCCCGTTCTCACTCTGACAGATGTGGGCACATCCATTTCCACCTGTGCAGGGGTCCATCTCTAAAAGCAATTAAGCAGTGATAGTTTGCAATTAATTAACTTTGGAAAGATATACAGAGTGGAAGGCTGGAGAAAGGTAAGGAAGGGACTGGGGCTCTGGGTTTCTCACATAAAGACATTGAGGATTCTTGAAAATTCTTTCCCACTTTCAGATGGAATTAATTCATCAAAACAGTTCCCATTGTGTAACTTGAACTACAAAGTCCGAACAAATCTAAACGTGGATCAAGGCCAAAGAAGAAGTAGCTTGATTTCACTTTTCCCAAAAAGATATTTGCTGCCCCAAGTTAGCAGAAACTTTGCCATACACCTTTGCTTTTTTCCCCCTCTTTCTCTCACCATCTTTTCTACAACATTGGGCAGCACAGTCATCCTTAGGCAAATGTTTTTTTTTACCTCCTCTAGATCTCCTCTGCCTCACTGTGTCAGCACAGGACCAACGAGAGAGACATGGGAGAGCCTTGAGTCTTAGCTACAGCTGCTCTGGAAATGAAATAAAGAAGTTCAGCTGGCCTCCTTCTCCCCCTCTATTGCTCCTGTCTTAGTATTAGTTACAGTCTCTGGAAGTCCACCGTAAAGTGAAGTCACATGTCCTGTCAGGAGTATCTCCACACAGAGCTTACCGAATTCATGAGTTAAGTGACTCTGGTCTGACTTGTGAAGCCAGCCTTGTCTACATTCTACACTGCCAGGGTAGGAATGCAGAATTTGTACTCCCGTCTTAGCCCGCACTTAAAAAAAAAATGCACAGAACACAAAGAGCAAGACAATTTATAAAGCTATCCTGTCCCCACATTCTCCCACTTTTAACCCAATTGCCACCATGCATAAATGCTTTTATGCTCTCACTAGTTTCTTATTAATCCTTCCAGCCTATGAAAATACATTATCTATCTATCTATCATCTATCTCAGATGCAATAAACACTGTTTTGTTCCTTACTTTTATGGTAGGGAGAGATTGAGTTGAATTTGTAGATCAGTTTGGGGAAGTATTACCATTTGAAATATATTAAGTTGTTTGATCCTTGAGCATGAAATGTCTTTCCAGTTATTTCATGTCTTTAGTTAATTTCAACAATGTTTTACAGTTTACAGTATCTAATTTTTGCATTGTTTTCTTGAATTTGTTCTTATGTGTTTTTAATCATTTTTGATGCTATTGTAAATAGAATTGTTTCTTAATTTTACTTTCAGATTGTTCCTTGCTGGTATATAGAAATCTACTTGATTTTTATGTGTTGATCTGATTTCCTGAAACTTTGTTGAGTTTTTTATTAGTTCTAACTTTTTTTTTGTGAGTGGATTCTCTCAGATTTTCTACATACAAGATTATGTCATCTCCAAATAAAAAAATTTAATTTCTCCTTTCTCTTTTGGGTGATTTTTATGTTATTTTCTTGCTTTTTTTTTTTTTTTTTTTGCTTAGGCTAGAACTTCCAGTACAGTGTTGAAGTGCCATGGACAGATAATGTTGTCTTTGCTCCTTGTCTTTGTTCAACTAATCAGATTGAATAAGTTCTCTTCCATTTCTAGTTTGTTGAGTTACTTTTATCATAAAAAGGTTTTGATTTTGTCAAGCATTTTGTTCTCCATCTATTGAGATGATAACATGGATTTGTCCTTTATTCTGTTGATACAGTATATTACACTAATTGATTTTCAGATGTTGAACCAACCTTGTTTTCCTGAGATACATCCTACTTGATCATTGTGTATATTCCCTACTATACATTGTTGGATGTGGTTTCCTACTTTTGTGTTGAGGATTTTTATATTTTATTCATATTGATATTCATATTGGTCTATAGGTTTCTAGCTTGTGAAATCCTTGTCTGGCTTTGGTATCAGGGTGATAATGGCTTCACTGAATGAGTTGGGAAGTGTCCTCTCTTTTTCTCAACTTTGAGAGAATTTGTGAAAAATTTATATTAATTCTTCTTAAACTACTGTATTTTGCCACGTATAATGTGCTCCTGTGTATAGTGCCCACCCACGTTTTTGGCCCAAACATTTAGGAAAAAAATCTGTTGTTTTAATTTTTTAACTCATTTATTTATTTATATTTAGAAACAAAACCAGTGATCATATTCCAGGGTATTATTTTGCATATGGATATCTGTATTATTTTCTAGAGTTACACTTTCAATGCAGAAGCATAAATAAAAGAATTAAAAACATTTATTTATTTTTATATTTTATTTTAATTGTTCTTGTACAGTTTTCTGTCTTTTATTCCCATTCCAGCCCACTGCCCCAGCCCTCCCCACCTCCCTCCCATTTCCACCCCCACTAGTTTTTATCCATGTGTCCTTTATACTTATTGCTCTAAACCCTTCCCCTTTTCCCCTGAAATTCCCTCCCCTCTCCCCTCTGGTGACTGTCAGCCTGTTCTCAATCTCAGTGTCTTTGGTTATATTATGCTTGTTTGTTTGTTTCGTTGACTAGGTTCCTGTTAAAGGTGAGATCATATGGTATTTGTCTTTCACTGCCTGGCTTATTTATATAGATACGGAATTAGTATTACCCATGTATAATGCACATCTTTATTTTTCCCTCAAAAATTTGGGCAAAAAATTGCACATTATACATGGCAAAATATAGTATTTGGTGTAATTCATCATTGAAATCAACTGAGCCTAGGTTTTCTTAATGGGAAATTTTAAAATTACTAATTTTCTCTGCTTATTATATGTCTAGCCAGATTTTATATTTCTTTAGAGGTCTCTTTCAGTAGTTCTTATCACTCAGAAATGTATTTAAAATATATTTGCATAGATTAAAGCAAACATAATAAAATTATATTATTGTGTTTGTTATATATGACAATAGTCTGGAACAATGAAATATTAAGAAATTAAAGTATTGTTGTAATGTTCTAACATTATAAATAAGTATCATTTTGAAGGTGGACTGTGGTAAGTTAATGATATATATGGTAAATCCTAGAATAACAACATTTATTTATTTATTTAATCATTCATTCATTCATTTCCACCCCCACCCCCCGCCCGCTCCACAGTCACCACACTGTTGTCCCTGCCCCTGTGTCTTTTTTCTTTTTTTGTGCAATCCCTCCATCACCCGACCCTGGGGCTCCAAACTATCATCTGCTTTCTACCTATGAGTCTGTGTGTATTTTGTTAGTTCAGTTTGTTCATTGTATGAGTGAAATCGCATGATACTTGTCTTCTCTGACTGGCTTATTTCACTTAGTATAATATTCTCTAGATACATCTATGCTGTCACAATATCAGAAACATAATTAAACATAAAAATCATTAATTAATTAATTAACTAAAGAGAAGGCACAAAAAAAGAAAAATAAACAAAGTATAGATTAGATAAATAGAAAACAAACAGCCTTCACATAGATTTAAACCTATATAGAAAAATACATTAACTATAAATGTAAACTACTCATAATAAAAAGTAGGGGTTTTAGACTTGGAAAAAAGTAGGACTAAATATAGGCTATCTACAGTAAACTCACTTTATACAGAAGGAATAAAATATATTTTAAAGTGTACAATTTTTAAAAGGATATACTATAATAGCAACAAACCAAAATATTTGAAGGGATTATGTTAATTTGACACAAAATAGATTTGCAAAGTTGATTAGTATCAAAAGGGGCACTTCATATTAATATAGGAATAAATTTCTCAAGAGAACACAGTAGCATTCTAAGTGTATATGTACTGAATGGCAGAGCTTCAAAATACATGAAGCATAAATCGATATAACCCAGACAAGTAGACAAGGCCATACATATAGTTGTATATTTCAACATCCACTACCAATAATTCACAAGACAATCAACAAGATAGACTTCTACAACTACAACAGCAATGATGGCTCAAACAACTATCAAATAAGTTAAATTAATTGATATTTATAACAACTTCAGTAATTGCAGAATATACATTTTTCAAAAACATTCTACAAGATAGACCATATTGTGAGCTAAAACCCAAGTCTCAGTGAGTATGAAGTGATTATAGACATAAAGAGTATATTTTCTGAACAAAATGGAAGTAACTTAGACTACAAAATGGCATTTGGAATTTACTCAAATATTTAGAAATTTATTTATTTTTTTAAAGATATTATTTATTTTATCTTTAGAGGGGAAGGGAAGGAGAGAGGGAGAGAAACATCAATGTGTGGTTGCTTCTCGTGCATCCCCTGCTGGGAACTGGCCTGCAACCCAGGCATGTGCCCTGACTGGGAATCGAACCACGATCCTTTGGTTCGCAGGCCCGTGCTCAATCCACTGAGCTTCACCAGCCAGGGCAAATATTTAGAAATTTAATAATGCAATTCTGATATCCATGACTGAAGGAATAAATCCCAAGGGAATTAGAAAGTATTTTAAATTGAATGAAAATATTATTAATATGCATAGGGAAAAACTAAAGCAGTATTTACAGGAATGTATAATTTAAATGCTTATGTCAGAAAAGTGGTAAGGTATAAAGTTTAGGAACTAAAAACAAAGATTGATTCAACTCAAAATAAATAAAGAGAAAAATAATAAAGATAAAATTGCAATCAGTGAAATAAATAAAACAACAGAGACAATCAGTGTGAGAGGTTAGGTTTGGTAAGGCCAATGGAATTGACCAACCTTTAGCTAAACTGAGTGAGACTAAAGGCAGGGCACACATTAGTAAGGAAATACTGTGAATAATTTTTGCAAATGTATTTCATAGTTTCAATGAAATAGACAAACAACTTGCAAGGCACAATATATTACAATGTATTAAGCAGACTCAAGAAGTAATGCAAAGCCTAAATAGCCTTATATTAATTTTTAAAATGAGTTAATAAATAAAAATTTGTCTTCAAATAAAATGCTAGGGCAAGATAGCTTTACTGGTGAATTATCTCAAACATTCAAGTAAGAAATTGTACCAATTGTACACAAACTCTTGTAGAAAATAGACAGGAGAGAATGCTTCCAATTCACTTTACTGAGCCAACATTACTCTGTACCAAAAGTAGAAGAAGCATTACAAAAAAGGAAAGCATAGAAAAATAACCCTAATTAACCTAGATGCAGAAATCCCACATAACCTCTTGACCGACAATGCCAAGTTTTGACAAGAATAGAGCACAAGGAACTCACATACATTGGGCGGAAACATAAAGTTAAATAATTCTGGAAGATAATTTGGCAGTATTTTATAGGTTAAATATGCATTTACCATATGAGCCAGCCATTCTACCCTGAGGTATTTACTTAGTAATAAAATATTATTCAGTAATAAATAGGAATGTGCTACTAATATAAGCAAAAACATGAATTTCACAAACCTTTTGTTGAGTGAAAGAATGCAGACATAAATGTCACATACCAAATGATTCTTTTCATATGACACCTTAGAGGACACAAATATAATACATAGTGCCAGAAAACAGATGATCACTGATTGTTACAATTGAGGGTAAAGTAATTGTCTGGAAAGAAAATAAGAGAGACATTTAGGGTGATACAAATATTCACACCTTTATTGTTGTAATAGTTATATGGTGCAAAATAGTCATTTAAGTGTGTAATAGTAACATTGTTGCATCTTATTGAATGTAAATTATACCTTTAAAATGTTGAGTTAAAAATGAGGACTATTTTTGTTTAATAGTGGTGGTGTATATTAAATATAGATTGATGTAACTACTCTATTCTTTCTATGTTCCAACGAATTTTAGCCCCATTCAGAATAAATACCATACTTTATTGCTTAATACATGAATGTCAGTGTATTAGAGAAGAGTGTGAATAACTGACATCCTCCTCACTTTCTCTTATAGAAAAGCAGTGGTTACAACCTCACTTATTTCCTGCTCTCCCTGCCCAATGGTCATTGTTCTGATGAGCTGATTGACTGAGATCTTTTTTTCCCAAGATGCACTTGCATCCCCCATTAAATCTTTACCAGTGACCTCAGTGATGGCTTTCCTAATTGAGAGCAGCCCATTTTTCCTCAAATAGCATCCCCTACAACTGTAGTTTTGGGAGATGCTAGTAGAAGTTATATAATAAAAATTTCCAACATCAAATAAGCTTGTTAAATAAGGTAAAGTTGTTCCCCACTAAATTTCTCAGAGTCTTTAATGTGTTATAATGCATTACGGTCATCCAAAAGATGATATGGTTCTTAAATTTGTCACACTTATTTGACCATGATTCTCTGCTTTTTGTAAGCCAACTCAATAAGTTACTGTTTTGTAGAACAAATATGGGAAATGATGGATGATGTCATATATTTAATTCTTATGTTATGTAAACTTTAAGAGATCAGTAACAGGACACATTCTATATCTTTGAATAGATTACAATTCCTTGAAGGCAGGAACCTGACTCATATATCTTGATATCTGTTTATATAGAAGGATCTATATAGAAGGTGCTTCTATGTAGATTCTATACATCCTTGTCTGTCTATATAGAAAAAATCTGTATTCAAGGTGCTTCATGAACTGTTGTTTGATGGGAAAAGGGTGTAGCTATCAGAAATTTTGGTTTTAGGTATTGGTCTTTCAGTTGTTAGTTACCTTGAATGAAAACAGATGCCCACTAATAGTCTCTAGCTGCATAGCAGTGAATGAGATCATATCCCTGCCCTCATGGAACTGGTAGTCCTGTGGGTGAGTAAACAGGCTATGAGTAAACCAATAGGAAAATATCAGAGTATTGAGAGGGCTGAGAAGGAAATAAACAAGAGGATGTGAGACAGTAGCCGAGGAGGAGGGGCTGACTTGAAAAGAGAATTCAGAGTGTATGTCTTGAGATGCTGAACTAGAAAAGACATAGCATACTCAAAGAGCAATAGGGACGGACCCTCTTTGGCTGCCCGTGGAAGACATTGTGGTCCCTGCTTCAAGATTTTTGGAATTTGTTTTAAGTTCAATAGTAAGTCATTGAACATTTTAAGTGGATAAGTGGTAGGGTCAAAAGTGAAATTTCCAGGTCTACCGAGTTTTGGTTCAAAAGTCTTTTTCTCTTTATTACAAGTTATAAAAAAATACATATATTTTATTAAGAAAATGCTTCATTTCAAAACAGTCACCCTGAAGCCATGTTGGATAAAATCTTTCACTAACTTTTTAAACTTAAATCCTCCAGTATCTGGAATGCTTATACACACTTAAGACATTTCAAATTCAAAAGAAATTGCTGTTTCTTTTTCACTTCCTATGTAACTTGGCAAACATAAAGAAGGTAATTTGGATGGATGAGCTGGCATAGATTTCACTAAACATGTTAGTTTAACAGCAGTTTAAAATAATACATTGCAATTTATCTTGAACACCTGAAACTCTGTCTGGAAATCACTTTAAGGACTTGATTATTAGTCATGATTTTGAAAAATGTTTAAGTAAAAAAAATTATGTATTCTCAATAAGACTTCAAACCTTATTTGGGTTTTCAAAAATATGATTTAAAAATTCAAAACTTGGCTATAATTATAATGTGTATCTCAAAATTGTCTTTGTCACATAATTATTCTATTCAAAGGATGTATTGCATATAGAGTCAAAGAGATAGTCTTGAGTTATTTATAAAATTAAACATCACCTTGCAAACTCTGTGGACCAATTTTCACCTCTCAATTTTTAAAGAAAATACACTTTTAGAATCTGTCCAGGTGTACACTAGAACAGCTAAATGTTGTTTTATTATAATCAGTGACACAAATTTCAAACTGAAGCCCAGAAATTTTCTCCCTCAAAGATGCTTTATTACACTTCTTCAGGTTTTCCAGTAACCACACCTTTGACCATTAAAGGCAGGATTAAAGATTTCATGGTGAGAAGGCACTTTCTCAGAAATATATGTTGGCAACCTCCATGCACACCCCCACAGGCCCCAGAGCATCAGTTAAAGGTCCTTACTAGTTAGAGTCCCTGATGCCATCTCTCTTCAGGTTCTAACTTTTTGACTGTCAAACATGTTTCAAAGCCAATGATTCTGCTCCTAAGGTTGAGATATCCATATTTAACACAGCATCCATGTGGCTAAACAATGCACATCTTCATATATGATGATACAATGACATTTTACCAGGAAACATGTTCTAGTGCAAGAAATATGTTCTGAAGAAAAATGGTTTGAATACATGATAATAAAAATATCCGCTCTAAAATTCTAGGAGCTCTTTAAATTGTTGATATTTAAAACACAATGGGCTATTTGTGCAGTAATCATGTAATGTGGAGTATGTCTGGGATGTTGGCACTTCTCTTCTCTGACTCAGTTCCCACTCTTCTTTAATACCTTAGATGTTATTATCACCTTGGAAAAGCCCTCTCCATCCCATTAGGCTGGCTTATGTGCCATTCACTTGGGTTCCCCTAATACACTATACACACGTTTAGTTACTGAGCTACTACAGTTACACACCATCTCTCTCACCAGCCCAGGAGCATCTTGAGGGCAGAGACCTTTAATTTTTGTATCAAAGTACTCCTCATTTCCAATCCCAGTGCCTGACATGTATTAGGTATTTGAAAATGTCCCTTGCATGAAGGAAATGAGTGATAACACAATTAAGTGACAGGATGCTGAGGAAGTTAAGTAAATTTTCTAGTTGGTGAAATACCAAATGGCTATTACAAGCCTACATTAAATAAATTCTCTAAGTGAAAATGAGATTTAAACAATCGTTTGTTACATGCTTTTTAAAAAGAGACAGAAAACCCCTCAAACCTTTAGATTTTCCTTTTAAGTTTTGCTCATTACTAATATTATGCATTTCATACATTTACTATATCTGTTCAAGTCCCTCAGTGAGTCAACTTTTACTTCTAGCACAGCGTTACAGATCCCTTTCATCTAGTCCTAGATAAAATGCAAGAAATCCATTTAGTTCATGGAGAGAAGTGTGGCTGCCTTTGGAGCGTCTACATGCTTAATGAACTGTGCATTCCCTTTACAGACTAATCCAAACCAACTAGAGTCAGGGTTATTATGAGGCTTACCAGGGCTCTCAGACGTGAAACGTTGGCGAAGAATCTAACTGGGATTCATAATTGACAGCATCTCGGTTTATGGGACAGTAAGAGGGCATTCATCAAAGTGCACTATAAGACTGTGTATTGACTGCAAGGAGAAACCAACCACGTCTTCCTGGGCTGCTACAGTTTAGTCTAGCTGTCAGTTTGGCAGTTCCTGGGTTGCAAACTGTGGACACTATTGCTTAACATTCATGTCTGGTTCACATCCCAGCAGTGGCAGTTCAACATCTACAATCCTGTTTCCCAACGGCGGCCCCGCCCGGCCGGAGAGCCCATTTCCAACACAAAGGCAGTTAGCTCTGACAAGGGGTCTGCCGGTCAAACGCCACGTTCTCTGAGGTACTGGAGGCTGCTTCTTGAAGCATTAATAAATGCAATGGAAAAAAAAAAAAACAATGGATGGGAGCTAAACATTCTCTTGAAAGTTAAATATATAATTTAAGAATTCTATTCCTCAGAATTGCTATAATAATTACTGTCTGGAATATTCATGTTGACATTTAATATGTTAAACTTTCAAAATGGCATAGAGAAAAGATCAAAGAGACATGAACGTGGAGCCTGGCTCTGCCAAAGCCACCAGGTCTGTGACCTTGGGATAATCACTTGACTTCTTGGAGCCTTAAGACTCTTATCTGTAAAAGAAGCGTAATGCCAACTATGGCATTGTTGTGAATATTAACTGAAACAATGTATGCAAAGAAACTAATACTGTACTGGAATATTATAGGTACTCAATGCAGGTTAGACATTTTAGTATAAGTATAGTGAAGAGAGAAATCAAAATGATCAAAATAATAATAAGCTAGCATCGGAAAGAGAGATCTTTGAATTTAAACTATTTGAAGTAAAACAACTGTGAGTGGTATGAAAATCCAGAGTATTCAGGCTTGTAGATAGCTAAACCTGACTGGAGTTGGGGAAATAAAGAATTCTTATTCAGGGAGTTAAAAGACTCAGGACAAATACTAAAGTCAGCCAAGATTTACTGAATTCTTACCATGTGTAAGGTACTGGGAGAAAAAGATAAATAAAGTATTCCCATTGCCCTCAAAGAGTTTACACTATGTGGGGAGATGAACAAGTATGTACACACGGAAAAAAAACACATAGAAGGAGATGATCAAGTATTAGAAAAAGAACTAGAACCAGAAAAGTGTAAGATGTCAAATCTGAAGGAAGAAAATTTCAAGAGGAAAGTCAAGAGCAAACTGGGTCACTTGCTGCAGTGTAGACAGTCAACAGAAAGGGCTCACATCTGAGTGCTTTCCTTACACTAAGTGAAGTTTCAGATGCTTCTCATGCGTTTGTTCAGTACATCACTCAAGTGAGAGAAGGACAGTATTCATTTATTGCATGGTAGCAGGGAACAATGAGATGAATTTGGAAGAGAGAATAGCTCTGAGCTACACGTGGGAATATGTAACTAATAATGCTTATTATTATTATAGATAATTATTAAAAGTATGGATAATATGTGTATGTTCTGGGCACTGCTGTAAAGGCTATACATATATTCATTAATTTAATCTTTGCAACAATTCGATAAGGTAGGTATAATTTTAATCTCGGTTTTACAGATAAAGGCAGAAAACATACTCAAGTTCTCAAAGCTAAAAAGTAACAGAATTGGGGTGTGTGGAAGAAGACGGCTTCAATCTCAGGTGGCTGAATTCAGAAACTGTTTCCTAACTCTTACACTGTATTGGAGGAAGAGACCCAGGGCTCTCTCGGCCATGATGGCTTCAGAGATGGGCTGCTACAAAGACATTTTATAAAGGCTGTCACACCCAGCTGATGCTGGCTTCAGAAAGTCATCGATGAGGAGAGAGAATTCAAGTTGGATGATGATGATGAGTAACAGGGACAGAAAAGCTAAAGGGGAAATGGAGCTTTTCTTCCCGGGAGATGGGAAAATGGCATGGAGGAAACACCTGAGCATGTACAGAAACTGATTCCTAAACCTCAGCAAGCAAGCAAGGAGAGCCTGCAAGGTGAGGCCTTCAGAGGGTTGGCCTGGACGGGGTGTTTGTGGTGTGAGCATGGGATTCGGTGTCATCGATAAGTCTGAGATCCAGTCCTGACTCTTTCAAGAAACAGCTTTGTGACCCTGCAGCAGAGATGTACTCTTTGTGAGTCTGACAACTTACTGGGCTCTTTATGTTCACTGTTTTATTTAATCTTCATTCACAACCTTATGACATATGTAGGGCTCTTATGCCCAAATCGGAGATGAGGAAATACCAGTGATTATACAACTGCTTATTATCACAGAATGAGGGAGCTGGGACTCCACCCTGATCTACCTGACCCCATAGTTGCGTACACTGTTAGGTTGTATGACTTCTCTAATAACTTGATGTAACCAATGAGGAAAAAAATAATTTTGAGAGTGTTGAGCCCAACCCATAATTATGGTGCATAAATAAAGGAAGACAGGAGGTTGGGAACAATAGCAGCAGTGGTAACTGGGGATCAGTTGTTTGAAATCCAGTCCAGCGCAGCACTGACTCCAAGGACCCAGAGGGAGTGCTGGTTAGGGAAACCTGTTCCTCCTGTTGAGAGCAGTTTTTGAGCAATAGTGCTTACTGAGTGGGTGGCTGAGGTCAGGAATGGGCAGAAGTAATTTGGGGGGCATTCTGCGACATCAGGTGATTTTAAAAATGAGAAAAACAATGAAAATAAATCATCATTAATTACATCTTCTCGGATGTGGAAATTATTTCATGAGAACTTTCCTTTTAATGGTGTGGGAGGGATGCTGGAGTTCTGGTTTACAACTTGGGATATGAGACTTTTCAAGGAAATAGAATTTCAAGGCACACATTTGCTTGATCTTTTATTTTAATATTTGGTTTGGAAAATGTTAAAGTACAAAAAGTTTAAATTATTTCCAAAGTGTTTCTGCAGAATTATATCTGCCATCAATTATTTCCATGTATAAAGGCATTTTAAGACATAACGGTATTGAAAAGAGGCACAGTTGGACATTCTATTAAAGCGATGGTAGATGTGATGCCTTGATGTATTTGCAAAAGGTACAATAGGTCCATGAAGACCATTTGACCTTAATTTTCCAATATGCCATTTATTCAGCTTCAGATGATCTCTGTAATTATCAAAGGATTCTGACAAATATTTCTTTAGGTCAAATATCACAAAAATAGGAAACACAGGACATTTCCCAGATCTGGACTAATGAAGGCCTTACTGAGAGAGCCCATATATATGCAGCGCACCTGCATCTAAAAGATTTTGTCAAATTTGAAATCATACGAATGACCTTCTGGATTGCTAAATTATTTCATAATTCTAAGGTCAGAACAGGATTATTTGTTTGTTTCCCACAGGATACACAGCGGTGATGTGATTTTCTAGAAACCAAGAAAGGATTTGAATTTAGTGTTGTATTGCCTCCAGTTTCCAGTCTATGTCTGTGAGGTCAGGCTGTCTGAAGATTTAAGTTTGCATACAAATTCAATTTCATAAATTGTGCAATAACCCTTGGATCCTAACAATTTTAAACACTACAATTTGCTTTAAAGAAATTATCATGAAAAGAGGCAAAGACTTACCTATTAGAATATTTATTGTAATTTTCTTCAACATAAAATGTGCAAATCTAAGTATCCACCATCAGAAGATTGAAATAGTACACTTATAAAAAGAATGGTATGCTATTCATTATAGAGTCAGCTTAAAAAATCTTGGTTCCAGAGTTTTAGTACCTGGGTTCAAATCCTGGTTCTGCCACTTCCATGCTATGAAATCTTGGGCCCGTTAGCTAAGCTCCACTGTGTTTCATCTCTGTTTTTGTGAGGTGGAGATGATATCAGTGGCTACTGTATACAATTGCCATGAATTTAAATGAGATAATGCATATAAATTACCTTTCAACGGTGACTGACACAAAGCTAATTCTAAATAAATATTACAGTGCAGTCACTAAAAAATATAGTACAGCCCTGACCGGTGTGGCTCAGTTGGTTGGGCATTATCTTGCAAAGCGAAAGTTTGCTGGATTTGACTCCCTGTCAGGACATATGCCTGGGTTGCAGGTTCAGTACTGATCAGGGGTCAGGGTGCTTACAAGAGTCAACTACTTTAAAGAGAGGCAACTAATTGATATTTCTCTCTCACATCAATGTTTCTCTCCTTCCCTTCCTGTCTCCCTTCCCCTCTCTCTAAAAAATAAAAAAAAATTGTACTTGAACAAATAAAAAAAGAGAAAAAAATTAAAAATACGGTAGAAAATTAGATTATGATATTAAATAATTGTAAAATATTTTAATAAAACAAATTATTAAATATAAAATACAATATAATCCTATTTCATAGTGGAATGTTCATGTATGCAAATAAAATACTTGGCATACACAAATTTTAAAAATGTTACTTCCATATGGTGTTATGAGTGGTTTCTATTATTTCTCTTTTGTAATATTTTATTATTTGCTTGTTCCAAGTTTCCTTCAGTGAACAAGCATTGCTTTTATAATAGAAAGTGTAAGGTCATAAAAGTAAAATAAATTGCACATATACATTGATCCATGGCAAGGTTAAAAGGATTTCCTTAGAAGTTGCTGTTATCAGTACATCAATAGTTCCTGAGGCAGGAGATACTATGACACCAAAAGACGACAGGAAGAGGAGAGGTGTGGAGAGGGAGTAGGTGTATTCAATGCAAAGTAAAAGAATTTGGAATTGATGACAGTGGAACCAAACAGTCAATGTCTGCTGAGAACACAAATGGTATGATTTCGACATTAAGATCACTACCACTGAAGCAGGAAATAATTATTTGTAATGATCTGGAAATAGGGTGATTTTCTTTGAGTTCAATATCTAAGGCAATGATTAAATTCTTAAATGTTTTTATGCTTCCTTTGGGGTTATTTTTATTTCTAGTTCAGTTTTAGATGTCATTTCAGGGTCTGGGCAGGTCCACTCCCACAGTGAAAGGCAGTGGAACCCAATCTTGGAACGATGTCTGAGCTAAGGCCTGTCGCTGACATCTTACTTTGCATTTATACCCCCATCTCTGTGGTGATTTTGATCAATGCCTGTCTCTTCCCCTTGATTTTTTGGTCTTATTTTTCTGTACTTCCAGTCTCTGTCCCTGGTTCAAAGCAGGCACTCACTAAACAGTCACTGAATAAATGAACAAATGGGTGAACTTAAACTAGCTATTTAATCTCTCCAAGATTCAATTAATTGTTCAGCTGTAAATTTAGAATAACTAACTTGCAAGTTTTTTAAGGGTACTATAACTCTTTTCAAATAAAGTCCAACATGGAAGACTAATATCCACATCTGCATTGTCCTCTCCCACACAAACAAGTGCACACACACAGTGTCTTCCTCAAGTGGCTTTCTTCGAACTCTTCAACCTCTTAAGTTCAAGCAAGTTCCTATGAACATTTAATTTAAAAACTACTAAAATAGACAATCTCTAAAATTCTTTCTGTCTCTGAGACTAGGTCTCAGGAAAGGCTGCTCAGCTGTTCTCTCTCCAATCATTCAACCAATTAGCAAATTATATTGAATTTAAAAAAAGTTCAGCACATTAGCCCATTTCTCTTATACCTTGGTTTGCAATTCCAGAAGTACGAGCATGATTCATTGATGTTCTCGGGCACATCATGGAGGTATCCCTGAGCTCTCTCTTCAGCCCTGCTTGCCTCATCCCTATGTAACTTGCAATGGGCCCTCCATGTGGATATCCCCTGTGCCTCCCTACTCCCTTATCATCTTAAACTCAGCAGTCCAACAGCCTTGTCCTTATCAACTTCCCTGTCATCACAATATTACTCATTCCTGACTCTCAAATGGGAAACTCTGAAATGCTCTTTTCTTTGTCTTTAATCTCTCACATCCTCTAGTTTCTTCCTCAACTCAGTTATAATTCTTCTATAAATTCTAATAAAGTTCTTCTGAACTTCATTTCCTCATACCTGAACCATTGTAACAACTTAATCATCAAAGTGAATTTCCTAAAATGCCAACATTATTGTACCACTTCCAAGCCAACAATAGGTGTATAAATTCCCTTAATTTTTTTCCACATTGAATTTGAACGCAACCTTACTGCTGAGCTTCCTAAAATCAGATTCTTCTACTCACCTTATAAAATGTTTACATTTACAAATTACAGTCTTATAAAATTATTTTTGTCTATTCACATGCAATGTAAATGCAATATAAATGGGAATGACAATACCTTGTGTTGGTAGATATGAAAGAACTAGCCCTTTTGTACACTCCTGGAAATGTAAATCATTCTCCTTCTTGAAGATAGATTAGTACATCATTTCAAAAGCCTACAGAATGTACATATTTTACACTCAATAATTCTACATTTAGAAATTTATCCTAAGGAGATAATATGACAAATGTCCAAAGATTACACACCTGGAAGCTCATTGAAGTTTCCATTCATCAGGGACTCATCAAATAAACTGTGGTAATTGTGATATTGTGATCTAGCAAGGAATATATATTTGGTCTTCATTCTCTAGCTCCTGGCCCCAAGAACTTCTAAAATCCTTAGAATTGCTTGGGTGATAGGAATAAGAAAAGCACCTTTTGTTATTCATAGTAAGTTCCTTTCAATCACACCTGGCTTATACTGGTTTATACTAATGAAGGTGCTCTTGCTGGGTTCCTAGATAGCTTCTGTTAATGGAGAGAATTTTAGGACAAGTGGATAAGGAGAAACTGAGGTACCACAAAGGGTTAAATCAGTGATAACAGAAAATGTTTGTGATCTAGGTTGCACACCTTTAGTGTTGGCTTCCTTTATGAATCTTCAACCTTGATTTGTTTTGCATCCCTTAAAATCATTCCTGGTCTCTAAGACTTCATGTTTTAAAAATCACAGCCTTGCTGCTTTCTCTCCACTGCCTCAAACAGTGCACATTGTCAGCAAACTCACAAACCCCTGGTTTTGAGTTCTGCAAATGCCTTTACAGCTGACACATAACTTTTTGTGGGTGGCTCTGGTTAAAAACTTAGGTGAACCATGAATTGTCCCACAGGAAGATTAACATTTTCTAAACTCAACTCCTTTGACACAATTGTATGATTTTGGACTTATTTTTAAAATAGGACAGATCACTGTGATTAAATCAATAAACTCAACCATCAGATTTCATAACTGGAAACAGAGATGAAGGTAATTTAAATAATCCCAATATCTTTTGATGGAAAAAATATATATAGCAGCAAATTCCCAAATATTAACTTGAAATGGAGGAATTAAGCATCACTAAGAGAGTCGAATCAGGTGTTGCGAAATGGCTCCATGTCCCTGTCTGGTCTTGTTCAGTATTCCATGATCTACCTCTGGGAAAAGAGGTGCTGCCACCGAAATTCAGTTTACAGCTGAACGAGGCTGTCAACAAAGTTTACAGTAAATACCTTCCTAGGGCAGGAAATCACTGCCATGCCTCCTGCCAAACTAATGAGGTGATCCGTAAGTGCATGCTGAGCTAATAAAGGAAGGTCCATCTTTTGTTGGACTAGGATTAGATGACTGTCCACAGAGAATCTGCTTATGTCAACACAGAACTTCATTAAGTGGAGTAATTGCTAATGTCAATAGTTGCTGGAAGGCAGCTTTTCTTTGGGATTATTGGATTTTCCTACTAAGTGTACTAGGATACTAGAGGAAAACAACGTTGTGTCCCTGATGGCATCCCCAGTATAACAAAACCAGAGATTGGGAAGTTTAGTACATCACTCCATAGTACATCAAGTATTAGTTCACCCACATAATTCTAAAAGCAAAAAAAAAAAAACCCTTCGTTATAATTATCTTTCTCCCACTTCTTACCAAAACTACCAGTTGTTACTTACCTATTGCTGGCAAACTGTGGACTTCATAGGTGATGAACATTAACCATCACAAAACCATGAACTTGTACTTGTAAATTCAGACCCACCTCCCCTGATGCTCAGCAAAATGGCCTCTGTCTTTTGCTACCAGTTCCACTGAATGACAGCAGCGGAATAATGCACAACTCAAACAGGCACAGTTGCTCAGATAAGCCAATTTCAGTTACGAGCGATGCTGTTCTTTGTCAACTGTGTTAAAATATCTAGGGTATCTTTTCTTTCAGCATGTAACGGAGTCTTAGCCTTGCCTCACTACTTTGCAGTGTTAAACTCAATCCCAATTGATCTGCTTAGTCTTTTGCTCAGGAAAGTAAATTCTAGGGTGCATGAAAATCTTTCATTCTTTTGCATAAATTCAAGTGGTGAGAAATATTCCTAATCATGGAACCCGTAGAGGATGTAAACTAAAGGGAGTTCATATCTTTGATAATGAGAAGGCTTGGAGACTCAGGGACAGAGAAGCAGTGAAACAGTACTGCAATCCCAAGGGAGCTTAGTTGGTAAGGAGAGTTGCGTGGCCAGGTCCCCAAGAGGCTAGAAGAGGAGAAAACACTGGGAAGTTAGGCAAAGAAAAACCCAAAAAGCCTAAATCTGAGAAAAAAAGCTGTAACCATCTTGGAAACAAGCAGTGCTGGTCCCAGAATTTCTATGCACTAGGATCTCAGGAAAAAAGCCTTCTGTTTGGGACAGAATGCAATCATGAAGCTGCATTTCAGAGAAGCAAACACATTTTTTATATTTAGATTGTACGCTAACGGTCAATAAGAATATCAAAATTTTAAAAGATGGTTTTCCTTACGTTTTACTATTGCCCACATTGATGAACACAGTTATCATTTGGGGGCCCAATTGAGGAACAGATGAAAATTATGAGAGGAGGCTAAGGCCCCCCCTCAAGAGCCCTACTGAGTAAGTTGAGGTTAGCATGACAAAGGTGTTTTTCAGAGAATTTTAATTAAATAAACAAAAATAAACAGAGTAGATGTGCTTTTTATCAAAAACACTACTGTGAATATATACATTTTTCTCCCTATTGCATCTGCAGACCATTTCTTCCTGGTGTACAGCAACAAGACACACAGCAGAGAATAAAAGTCCTCACCAATCCTGCTTCGCTTGTGCATTTAAGCCACTCATTTGGGATTTCTCGTGAACGCAACGTGATGCTTAACATCACTGTAAATTCTTGATTCTGTCACAGCTCATCGCAATGTATCACATTGCTAGAGTTGGCTGCCCTCTCTTAAAAGTGAGTGAATACGAACCGAGAGCTGCAAATAGTTTCAGAGACAAAAAAAGGCAACAGCTGTTTATGGAAAGCAATGGATGGAGTAGATTGTAGGGGGAAAATGATTGTTTTAAATGCACAACCTTGCAAAATGGTACATGGTGCTGGAAAGAGGAACATGTTGTTCCACTGCAGCAGGTAATGTGTGTTCACTGCGACTTCCTCTCGCGGTGTTTGCCATCTCTTTTCAGCTGGAGGAGTGGGAGGCACCAGGCCTGATAGTGTTCATTACTGATCTGAATATGCCCTGGTTCATAGCCCCCATTGTTAACAGAGCAAGAGCTGACAGCTTGAATGCTGGAAGAGGCAAGAAACAAAACAGATGTCAAAAAATCCTTTGCTTGTTTGGGCATAACTAGCATGCTGAGGAATCAATTGGCAAAGGAAGTCTATTTCTGTCTACTGCCTACCTACTCCTGAGGGTCTTTGGCTAATATATGAGCATTTAGATATGTTCCCTCTCCCCCAAAGAAAACTATCATGTATATATCAGTCCCAAATTCAAGACAAACCGCACTATTATTCCCTACAACATTCTCTTTCTAATATGATGCATTTCTTCCTTTAGTGACAGGGCTTCTCACATTTGGAGGACAATATCCTTTCAGGGAGTCAGAGTAATGAGGAGAAAATTTCCAGCTGCTGCTACAATTCATAGCACATACATGCCCACTACAGATATGAAAGAAAAATAAGCCCTGTGTAAAGGGTCTTTATACTGCTTTATTGGGAATGGGTTTTTTTTAATGTTAAAAACAAGTTTCTAATTTTATTTTATCTTCACCTAGCTCATAGTAGGGTGTCTTGCACACACTGATCATTTAACAATTTCTGCTAAATGATTATCTAGGTACATGGAAGTTGAACAGCTATGTTGGGGATTGGAAATGAATGTAATCACGTTTCTAAGACCAATTCGGAATTAGAGACAACAATAGAGAACTATTCAAGGATACAAACGTGCACCCTTCCGCTTTCATCCGCGTTGAATCTGCGAGTTCCGCAAAGGCAGTGGCCACGCCAGTTCTCCTTGCTGGAACACCGCCGGCCAGCACGAAGTACGGGTTGTGCTCATTCATGAGCCAGTTTTGTGGGTGCTAAACTCAAACAGTTGCAAAAAGGCCTCATGTTTGGTTGAATGCTTGGCCATCACCATGTTGAAATTCTTAATACTTTTTGAACAAGGTACCCCACTGTCTTCTTTTTGTATTTGTTCCTGCAAATTAGGCAGCCAGCACTTCACTCAGTACATGTGTAAATGAATAAAAACAAATAGGCAAAAGCAATGACTATCTAGCTTTTTAATTATATGAGTTCCAAAATTTTCAACTGTATTTAACACTTTTTTTTCATATTTTCTTACCATATTGCAAAGTATTCTAGACATGACTTGTAAAGAAATCAAAAGCCAAGGAGTTGAAACAGAAAAGAGATGATTTTTTCCTCCAACACTTGATACATATTTACTTATGCTGCATCAGGTATTCAGGCTGAAACAAAATACATAGAAAATTGTAAACGAAACACAAAGCCAAATTATTGTTTTAAAAAAATTGACTCTAGGGTAAAGAAGATGGGACAAAAAGAGAAAAGAGTGTGACATTTTCAAATTGCATTTAAAATTTGTCAAATGACAAAAATACATAAACTGATGGTCAGAAGTGAAGAACTGTAGATGTGTCCATATAAGCAAAAAAGCTGTAAAAATTTAAGTATGTAAGATATTCATTTCCTCCTGTATCAATAACCTGTTCACTCTTGTAGGTTAGCTCAACTCAGAGTAAACCATACAAATAAAACTATAATAATTTAGGCAATGTGTTTTTTTTACATAAGTGAGGTTGATTGATAAAAATAATATTTTGTAGAGTAAAAAACTAGTATGTAAAAGAACTTATACTTAATATATTACAAAAAAGCATAAAATCATCAAAGGTGAGGATTACTCAAAAAGGTGCTAGAATAATTGTTGAACCCTTCGGAAGACACACATAATTTAAATTCACACCTTATGCCACATACCAAAATAAATTCCAAGTGAATTAAACATTTAAGTTTAACAAAATAAAGTTATAAAAGTCTTAAATAAAATTATCTGAATCTACCTATAAGCTGGGTAAAAGACTTCTAAAACTCAAATGGCAAGAGAAATGTAAAAGATAAACATAAATACATTGTACTATATAAAATTTAAAGATATATTAAGAAACAAATATTAAAAATATGAAAAAAATATTTGTAACATGTGACGAGATAAAAACAAATTACTGATATATTATCTATATCGAAAAATGGAAGAAAGAAATAAAGTATGCAGGTAATTCAAAAAGAAAAAATGCATATTGTTAATAGACATCAAAAAATACAAGTTATAGTAATAATGAGGTGCCATTTTAAACTCCTGTGATAAATACTATAGTGTGTTGCCAAGATTCCATTTTGGGACTGAAACGATAATTCCTTCAGCTACTCAGGGTATTGGCAACTGACAGATTCCAGCTGAGTCCTTTTCCAGAAGTGTCATTAGCTGAAGAGAGGCACCATGTTCAAGGTCACATCCCCTGCATCTTATGACAGCTCCAGTGCAAGAGTACAAAGTTCTACCACCTTGTACAAAGATGAGGCCATCTGAAAAGCTATTCTAACTCTGAAATTTCCGCAGAATTAGCTGCTGAGGCCAGTTGTAACTGCCTCTCAGCTCAACTCACCCATCTGCTCAATTCTACTTCTGTCATCCCTCACACACGTTGTTGTCAAGAGCACCCTTCAATAAACACCCTGTATGCACATCTCTGAGTCTGTGTCTCAGAGAGTCCTACCTAGGACAGCTGGCAATGGAAGTAGTGTGATAGAAATCTAGAACTGTAACGACAAGAAAGATGCTGAGCATGAGTTTCCATCTCAAGACCTGCTGAAGTGGTAGGGTCTATGGGTCATTTCACAAACAAATTGCAAATTTTCCTGGAAAAAAAAAAAAAAGCAGCTGGAATCCAGAAGGAGCTGTTCCAACCAATTATTATACAAAGCATGTAGGTCCAAGTGGGACAAGGCATAAACTGCAGCAGCTTCTCTGGCAACACCACCCACTTTTTCCCTTCAGAACCACACTCATTTCTCAGCTGCTGGTCCTGTTGGGGGCATGCAGCGCATGGCCAAGGCCTTCTCCAGAACAGTTGTCCTCATCTGAAGAGAGTGTTGCCGGAGAAGCCTGCAGTTTGTTAAAAGTGTACCAAGTTTCCATACCTTACCTCAAGACTGGTCTATTTTGAAGGAACATTCCAGGTCTCCAGTTCCCTGTAAAGATCTGTAGAATCCTTGTTGAAATGCCATTGCAGTTCAGCCATATAGAAGGTCGGAAGTGTTCCTCTCTGTGAACAGTTTTTGGATATCCCAGCTAGAAAATTTGTGTTTAGTGCCCTTCTGCAAAGAATTGCTTCTGCACTAGCTCTGGGCCCCTGAGGAGAATCCACTGTCAGGTACCACCTAGGTCAGGGTGGTTGAAGTGCAGCATTGTTGGAATTCTGGCACTGGGGTCTCTGATCACTCTTTCCCTTGGAGTCCCCTGCTTTCCAACTGTCACACTTCAGAGAACAGAGGAACAGCCACTTCAGCTGAGAATGGAGGGCAGGGTGTCCTAATTCAAAAACTCTTAAAACCAAATAGATGACTGATTGATAGATAGACAGCAATAGGGCTACAAGTACATTGATCTCTGTTAGATTTGTCTCTCATTCTGGTCCAAAGATTTTCGGGGCCCTCAGTACCCAAGTTTCCACATAGTACAAGAAAAATATTGACACTGGTTAACTCTGGTGCTGATGACTTTATAAAAACCTTTTTTACATGTTTTTCATCTATATGTTCTAAATTGTTATAAACACATATTACTTTTATACTCAGAAAAAATTATGACAACATATTTGCAACAGGATGACAAAATTGTTATGCTTGTTTTATAAATTATATATATTTTTAAAAGATGAAATATACAATTTATTTTTAAGAAAGAATTTTTTTCTGATTTCTTAACAGAAACATTTTTTTGATTGTTGTTCAAGTACAGTTGTCTCCATTTTCCCGCCACCACTCTCTCCCACCCCACCTACCCCCACCTCCCACCCTTTAGATGTGTTCCTTGATGACCCTTCCCCTTCTTTCCCCCATTATCTCCCTACACCCTCCCCTCTGGTTACTGTCAGTTTGTTCTTTGTTTCAATGTCTCTGGTTATATTTTGCTTGTTTGTTTTGTTGATTAGGTTCCACTTACAGGTGAGATCATATGGCATTTGTCTTTCACCACCTGACTTATTTCACTTAGCATAATGCTCTCCAGTTCCATCCGTGCTGTCACAAAGGGTAGGAGCTCCTTCTTTCTTTCTGCTGTGTAGTATTCCATTGTGTAAATGTACCATAGTTTTTTGCTCCACTCATTTACTGATGGGCACTTAGGTTTCTTTCAGCACTTGGCTATTGTAAATTGTACTGCTATGAGCATCGGGGTGCATAGATTCTTTTGAGTTGGTGTTTCAGGATTCTTAGGGTGTAATCCCAGCAGTGGAATTGGTAGGTCAAAAGGCAGCTCCATTTTTAATTTTTGGAGGAAACTCCATACTGTTTTCCACAGTGGCTGCACCAGTCTGCCTTCCCATCAACAGTGCACTAAGGTTCCCTATTCTCCCCAACCTTGCTAGTACTTTCGGTTTGTTGATTTGTTAACAATGGCCATTCTGACCAGTATGAAGTGGTATCTCATTGTGCTTTTAGTTTGCAAAATAATTAGACAAAGTACATTAGCAATAAACTCATAACAGGAAATGCTAAAGACACAAATATTTTTTAGAATCTGAACTTAATGAAAGAAGTATAAGGATGTACATAGTCTCATTTATCAAGTTAGTAAAGACTGAAAGGTATGATAATATTTGATGTCAGTGAGAATAAAGCAGAAACTATTATATAGTAGTACTGGATCAACAAATTGTGTTAAAATTTGGAAAATGTTTTGACAATAAGTATATTCTTATAATTTCTTTTACTTTAATTTTTCTGCTAGAGATCTTGCCTAAAACACAATAAAATATCTAGATAATATATGTAAATAAATATTGTTAGTACTATTTAGAAGTCAAATAGTATCCCCAATATATATGTTTATAAACATACATCAAAAGGTATTTGCCACCATTAAAGTAAGTTTTGCGAATAAGTTTAGCTTAATATATATCCAGATTGTGCGTGTGTGGGAGAGAGAGGGAGTGAAAGGGGGGGAGAGAGAGATGTGTGCTGTTACATGAATGTAACAGAAGTAGCAGTTTCAATTATGAGGAGAAAAAACATGTAAGCAAAAGACTGGAAGAAGATAATCTCAAATGCTAGCAATAGTTGTTTCTGAGTGGTGGGGATATGGTTGCTTTATTCTCTCCTTATTTACACTATGTTGTACTTTCACATTTTTGTTACCTTAAGAATATTTTCCTTAGGAAACCAGAAAAAAATTAGTAAAAGAGCAAACAATGATAAAAAAATCTAAGCTTTTATGCAAAATTGTTAACTGTGCATTGTTAAACTGAGGAAGGTATCCTATGGTAATTAGCTCAATAAAATATTATTCAAAATATCTGTATTTCAGTCCTCGCTCTGACAGTTTCTAGCAGCATGACTTTAGTCTCGCCTATTTACGATTGTTTGATAATAGGAGATTTATTTAATTCTTCTAAGCTTCAATTCTCACACCTTTAGAAAGATTATAATGAGTATTTCACAGGATTGTTGGAGGGATTAAATGACTTTGAAAAAGAAAGCACCCAGCAATGTGCCTGACACCTTCCAGGTGTTCCATCAATGTTTGTTGAAGGTAAAATAGATGGGTGGTTCCACCATTGAAAATCACATTTTTTAAAGTGTAGAAACAGCCTTACTTCACAGTTCCATGTCACCGTCTCCTACTCCAACAAAAGAATATCCTGAAAATATCTTAGCCTCTGGATAGCAACCAACTCAACACAGCAATGGTGGTGAGAGAATTAGTCCTAGCTTCAAATCCCTTTTCTCTTTTTCATTTATTATTCTTTATATTATTTTAACTTTTTTGTTGTTGTCTGCCTGCTCGATTTAGGGGACTATTCAACCTGAATTATCTCCCCAGGATTTATCTTATTCTTTATGTATGAATTAAGGGTGAGCTTTCATTAATTCACATTTGAAGCAATATCATTACATGCATTTTATTCATGTAAGAAATTTTTTTTTCTTCAGAAAAGGAGGAACAAGGAAATAAAAAAGGAGGGACAACTGTATTCATTTCTGGACATTTTAGACGTGGGAGTTCCAAAGGACTGTGAAGCAGAAATTAATCCTACTGCCTGTGGAGTTCTGAGGATGAGTAGGGCAGCAGATCTCATTTAGAATCCTCCTTTGCTATCTATTAAGAAGTGAGCATGGCTGAGCTGGCCATAGGGGAGGCTTTTTGATTCTCAATTCCTCTGAACATTGTCAGTGTTTAATCAATAGCTAGTCTGGGCATCATTAAACATGTGCTCTCGGTTCAAGGTCCTCTGACGGGGATGGTTGAGGGAATTGCTCAGTTTTGCTGTAAAAGTGTGAAAAAGGGTGCCTACATTCTGGTTAGCAGACTTAAAAGAGATACAGTTTTAAACTGTACTGCATTAAGTGAGCCTTGTTTTAATGGGTCACATGGATTATCAATTATTCTTGATCTCATAATTTTTGCTTCGAATGCAGTATGCATCTTAAACCGAATTTGAGATTCTGTACTTTATTAATTTATGCTTTCTACAAGTAGAAGGGTTAGCAAATGTTATCAGTCACTGGAATGAAGAAGGCCCATTCATCCATATCTTAAATTTTGTAGTTTGATGATTAAACACAAGTTTAAATTGCACCAAGGACTTAATAAACTGTGTAAAAAGCAGGGCATTCTGCTTCAACATTCAGAGTGGGGCTGCAGAGGCCTAATACACAATTTTTCTTTCTAGTTTTAATCCATTATTCTGATATGGATGTGATATGGTACTTGGCAGAACTGTCTCTAGTCTCCTGGAAAGACTAAGATGAAATAGTGTAGTGCTTATACCGCAGGGCCTCATAAAAGTTATAACAAGGAATAAGGATGATTATTAAATCATTTTCTTTTGGAAATAAGGCCAGACTGACATTAGACTGTTTTCAAACTTAAACAATTTTTAAAATGTGAGTTATAAGAATCAGGACCTTCTCTCCAGACAAAAGAGAACTAATTAATTGGCTTGGTATAAAAATAAATTTGCAATCTTTTCACCGGAATCCAAGAGAAATGTCGACATCTTGAATATTTTTACTAACGTACAAGACAGAAAATGTTAGAGGCAGAAAATCAATCCAGCCATTCCACTGCAATTATTAAAAGTTTGAGTCACATACTTTATTCACCCTGAACTAAATGAATGTGGGTGCTGAGATTACGGCAAAGCAGAACTGGCAAAGGCACTCTTCTTGTTGTTGTTGGTTTATAATCTAAGAATCTCTTTCAGTAGGAACCACATGACAAAGGCTTCTAGTAAATATGAAACCAAACAACATAAAACTTTCATTTTTTAAAAAAATTACATTTTTTATTGTTGTTCAGGTACAGTTGTTTCCTTCTTCACCCCACCACCGCCCCCCGCCCCACGCATCCCCACCTACCACCCTCAATCCCACCCCCTTTGACTTTGCCCATGTGTCCTTTATACAGGTTCCTTGATGAACCTTCCCCTATTTTCCCTTGTTATCCCTCTCCCTCTCCCCTCTGGTTACTGTCAGTTTTTATTTATTTCCATGTCTCTGGTTATATTTTGCTCACTTGTTTGTTTTGTTGATTAGGTTCCACCTATAGGAGAGATCATGTGGTATTTGTCTTTCACCACCTGGCTTATTTCACTTAGCGTAATGTCTCCAGTTCCATCCATGCTGTTGCAAAGGGTAGGAGCTCCTTCTTTCTTTCTGCTGCATAGTATTCCATTGTGTAAATGTACCATAGGCTTTTTTATCCACTCATTTACTGGTGACAAATTTTAAACAATGTCAAATAAGAATAAGTCCTGGAACCCATTTCTTTTTACTTTATCACAAATCCTTGCACTGTTATTAAATAATACAGAAAAAATTTTAGAATTTGATGCAAATTCCCATGCACTTAGAATGCATATTCAAATGATTTTTTTGACTTTGATAAAATGAATTTTAAAACTTAAAAAAATCTAGCTACAATATCTATACGGTCTACATGACAAGATTTTTTTTTTTTTCATAAAATAAAATTGATAGGAAAAAAGATTGCAGCTTTCCAGCATTCAGTTCCTTGATCCCAAATGTTAGGCTCTCTCGCAAGTCCAACTTTAAAGCAACACTCTCTTGACTAGTTCTCCCTGATTCCACGTACGCCTAGTGCATTCTCCACACAACACTGTGATGTGAGCCCTTTACATTTTACACGGTGCCTTTTCCTTCCTCAGAAACAAACACCAAACTTTTGCATAGACATGTGTGTTTGTTTGTTTTAACACAGCAGGATTCAATTGATCAGCTATGCCCAGAAGGATCTAACACTTGCATGCTGAGTGACCTTCCTCAAATTGCTTAAACTTTCTAAGTTTCATTTTTTAACATTGCTAACACAGTGATATCAATAGCACCCACCTCACACGATTTCATTAGGTTTAAATGAAACAGTGAATATAAAGGGCTTCACACTGTACCCTATAGGTAACAAGCACTCCATAATATTAACCATTGTTATCATTTAACAACATGCCCAATGTTCACACAGCTAGTAGGTGCAAAGTGGAGATGCTAACTTAGAGCTTTTTGGTGCCAAGGCTTATGATCTTTCTGCTTTGCACTTTGTATATCACATGCCTTAAGGGAGATTTAGATGAATATTGGCTCCTATTCAGTTCACAGTCAAATCCTCTAACACAGGCCTGTAGTGCTGAATTTCTCTATTGTCAATTAAAATGAGAACCATAAGATTTAGACGCCAGACACTGGGGATGCAAGGTTGACATTCTGTTGTGAATCCTGAAGAGTTTGACTTGTATTCCTGCCCAGACAGAAGGCCAACCCACCACAGCCCAGACCAACCAGTAGGGTATCTACAGAATGAGCCAAATTTTTATTTTCCAAGAGGGAACATGGAGAATCCTCTGAAGCTCCAAAACTTGGGATGAAATAAAACTGTAAATTATCATACCATGTAACCTTGAAAATAAAAACACAGCAAGGGTTACACAGCAGATGTATTCAACTACCTATCTGGCCCTTCTTCTCCTTCAAAAACTACACGGCATACTTCAGTACACTTCCTGATGGTGTTTATTGATTTCAGAGCAGTAATCTGTAGGGCTGTGAACCCAAATCTGTGATTCCTAACCTGTAATATTAACCCTTGTGAACCTCAGTTTCAGTACCTTGAATACATTGATAAGAATAATGATATCACCCTCTTAATATTGCTCTGAGAACTAGAGATATTTTTAAGCCATAGTAGTTATTATTACTAATGAGCATGGCCAAAATATTTTCAAATTGCAATTACCTAGATTCTAGGGTTTGAATCTCTGGATTGTTTGAAGACAAAATAAATGGACTAGGTTTGCTCAGCCTCCTGATGACATGTCAACCCAGAGGACTAAGCTTTCAGGAGACCTGTGTTTCCCTGGGACTGTCCCATACCCCAGTAGCCTTAATCCACCCAAACCAGCAAGACTGAAGGGCCAGGAGACATACGGTCTTTAGTTCTCTGTCAATGTCTATATTCTTGTTTTATGGCTATGGAAAAGATGTTGCCTGCAAAGCTTTCAATGTCAGTGTTCAAACTCCGTTCCTGTCTGCCTCCTTATCTTTGACTCGAATGTCAACCTTAACTCCAGCCCATACTTATGGACAACACCTCCACATTGCATTCAGAATTCTAGCTCTCAGAATTTGTTTCTATTTACTTAGGACTTAGATTCAGCCTGAATTTCTGAAGAGCGACCCCAGCCCTTTCATTCAGGATGTGTACCTTACTCCATGTCCTAGCCTTGGTTTGGAAGCGGCACTGTGGATTCTCACCGCAGCATTGCCCTCAACTCCCATTAATCACATATTTATATCCTGTCTTTATGAAATGGCTGCTCAGCATCAGGCTCTGGGCTCTGTGAAGCTTTGGGCAGTTTTCCCACTCTTGTGGTATGGAGATTCGTCTTTGCTCACCTGTCACGCTCTGCCTCCCTTGTGCCTTGGCACTGGCAGTGAGACCTGGGATTTCAAAGGACCAATATGCAAACCATCCAACTGAATGGTTGGTTCATATTTCTGCCACATCTGGGATTTAAAGTACTGTCCATAATGTTTTTGAAAGGAGTCAGATGATAAATTTAGGCTTGAATAGAGTTAGTTTTATTACATTTATATTTCATCTACTTCCAAAGATAATTTTAGACAATGTACTATTTAAAACATATCTATAATAAAACCACTGAGCCAAAGGTTTAAAAGAAGGATAAAAAGTAGCCATTGAAACAAAAGAAGAACTATGTTATGAAATGGGGTAGAAGTACGTCAAACAGAAATATAGGATAAGTAGTAGGGGGTACCACCCCCAAAAATGTAATTATCTTCTGGAGGGTGAGCCCTTTGTAGTACAGGCTTCCCCCACTAGGTGGTACTCTAGGAACCCATCTGTATCAGTGTACTGGTGGGTGGTGGTATGAGAGACTGTGTTTGGCTTCAGTGAATTTTTTCAAGACTCTTTTAATACATTTGCCCATTTCATGATGGGTGATTATGAGCGCACCTGCCCACACTGCCCTGAGTGTGCAGCAGTTTTTGACCAAAACAGCATGAACCCGTGTCCCACCCTCTCTATTCACCCAATCTTGCCCCCAGCAACTGTTTTTGTTTGTCTGTTTGTTTGTTTCCCTGGATGAAAAAAGTCCTCAAAGAGAAATATTTTGCCAATGTGGGAAAGGTGAAAGAAAAAAAAATGGCAGAAGCACCAAAAGACATCAAGATTAATGAGTTCAGAAACCATTTTGAGCCGTGGAAAAAAATGTCTCTATAGGTGTTACTGCATCAGATGGAGAGTTCTTTGAAGGTGACTGAAGTGTACACACGTAAGAATATATAAACAATTCTTTATAAATAAATTTCCAGTGTTTTGTGCCCCCCCCCACACACAGTGCCTGCAAATGAAAATGAATTTAATATCAGCTTTGCAAGGAGCCAATACCATGAATTACATAATTCGCACTTAATAAAAAGAAGATCATAAGACACAAAAATGCTCCTACTTCTAAACAAAGCACAATTTATCGCAACACTCTTTACATTTTAAACATTGAATGCAGTCATTTAATGAAATTAAACACTTTAAGTCACTGCTAGGTACTGAGGATACAAAAGAGATTAAGGTCTAATGGGAGAGGCAGACAAGAAGAGAAATCTGTATAATCCATTGGGAGAGCTTCTATGTTACAGATGCACTTGGCTCTGAACATGGTGGTGTTATGCTGTATTTTACAGCGTTGTCTTGATCCAGTTTTGAAGTGATGGCTCAAAACTCTCAGTTCTCCTTCACAGACAGTTTGCTAAGCTCCCACCCCAGTTACATTCCTGATCAGGCTCCTATATTCCTGAGTTACACTACACTTATCCAACTGCAGAGGTCCCCAGGTATCTAACACACCTGGATGACCCCTTATTCTGTGGGCTTATGAAATGATTTAAAATATCTAATCCCAGGGAAACAGTGAATTCAGCCCAACTACACTCCACCTGCCTCATATAAGCTGCATCCTGTTACCCTGTCATGGGTGTAACCCAATGTGTAGTGCTGAGGGGCATCTTTCACTTGGAGCTGCAAGCTACAAAAGTTCTCACCATTCATCCATCTGAGTCTCCTCATATTCTGCCCATAAAAATATATTTGTCATATAAAACAGGTGGCAATTTGGGTTTAAAAGTATGGGAGTAGATCTGAGAAGCTCTCTCAGAGAAAGTAATTCCAAAGTGAGTCTTGAAAGATAAGTGGGAGTTAGGTAAAGAGGGGTGGGACAGGGGAGACTGAGGAGGAAAGTGGAAGCATTGACTTGCAAACCAAGAGCCAAGCAGGTGCAAAAGTGGGGTGCATTTGACAGATGGAAAGGCGTGGAGATATGGAAACTTCTTGTTCATTTAGGAAATTGCATATATTCAGGTGAGACAGAATTAACTGAAAGTTAAACTCTGACTCCTTTTGTAAGCCATAGTGAAGGTTCAAGGTTAATTTTAAAAGCTATCTAGGGACAAGGAAGATTTTTAAGCTTCATTAAATATTTTTAATTTCAATTTTAAAAGATGTTTCTGGAAGTAGTTTAGATAATGGGTTGAAGGAGGTAAGTATGGAGGATGATGCCAGTTTAGACATAATTGCAAAGAACCTTTCCTGTAAGAGATGATGAGGGCCCACATGAAGCAGTCACAGTGGAGACAGCTCTTTAGGGGACATGATGGAGGTAGAGACCAATTGTCCTACTGGGGAACTAGATGTATGGCGTCAGAGAGGGGGAGCCATGAGTGACTCTAGCCGTACGAGGCTGGCCTGGCCAATGGGTGGTCTGAGCTGTCACCACTCACTAAAAGGGGGAAGTACAAGAGAAGAGGGGAGTGGTGGATGGAGTAAGAAGGAAGATATAATTAGTTCTAGGTCCACTAAGTTTCCAGTTATGCAGGACATGCTCAGTGGAGGGCTCAGCAGTTGCTGGATCTATTGTCAGCAGCATAAGAATGACCTGATTTAGTAATACTGATCTGGACCTCATTCCCTTCTAGCTAACCGTAGTTGGTAGAGCTTTGAAAGTGGGAAAGAGCACACAGACAAGAGTAGACAAAAGGCCAAAATCAGAACTCTGAAAACTATCAAAGTTCTGGAGGTGGGCAGAGGGCACAGATTTACATGAAAGAGGCTAAGGACTCACCGTAGAGATGGATGAGAGCCAAGAGAACATCGTGTCCTCCAACCCGAGGAGGAGAGAATGTCAAGAAGAAAGGAGAGGTCATTACTTTTAAGACATTAAGCAAAAGAACCAAAATGTGCTCCTTGAACTTGACAGTCAACTAGAAGGGAGAGGGGAGTGAATTTCAGGGGAAAAGGGGAAGGGTTTACAGGAATAAGTATAAAGGACACATGGATAAAAACTAGGGGTGGGTGGAAATGGGAGGGAGGTGGGGAGGGCTGGGGTGGTCAGCTGGGATGGGAGTAAAAGTTAGAAAACTGTACAAGAACAACAATTAAAATAAAATTTAAAAAATCATTTATGGATAACTCAGGAAACACTAATTTTACAGAGGAGTTTTGTTTTAAGATACAGAGGGTTTGATGGCAGAAGAAAAAGGAAGATGTAAGGTTAGGAGCCAGGTTCTAAGGGGAAGGCAGGACGGGATGGACCTGAAACACCAGCAGAGCACTTTTCCTTCGAATGAAGGGCGCAGCAGACAGAGCCGAGAGTTAGTCCTGAAGTTCCGGCTGGAAGTGAATGGGGCAGGGGGCAGCTTAGCTGAGGATTTCTGTTTTCTTTGCAAAACAAGAGCATTTAGTAATAGATTCAGAAATCATTGAAATACAAAAAAAAATGTCTCTCTGATTGCTGTTAGAAAATGCAAACTCTGAAACTGTGTGGCTCTTCTTATGAGCATCCAGAAATCTGCAATCTATACTGGGATGCTAGATTTGGATTTAAGTCGTATGCTCACATTAAGTACAAGCGCTTAATCCTTCTGCTTCTTCTAGATGTAGGCAATGTTAGTTTGTTTAATGTCTTTTTGCACTTTGTACCCTGTGAAAATACATAAGCTTTCTGAAGTTTGCTGTCTCCAGCGCTTTTGGAAAGAGAGAGATGAATCTTCAACCTAGTGATAAATGAGAATGGGAAATATTTTACCATACAGTGAAAATACAGTTGTGAAGAGTACTCTAAAACTCTAGAAGCACTATTTTTTTTTAAAGTGAAGCAAAGAGTTGTTAAAAGAATCACTGAATGTATGTTTGTTAAAAACCTCACACACAAAAAAACCCATCCGCAAGTTTATGCCCATAGTGTCTGACCTTCCAAAATTTCATTTAGTCCTATGAGTACAACTACTAACTGCAGGCTTAGAACTAATATAAATAAAATTAGCTTATATTGACTAAGTGCTTGCTCTGTTTCAGGCACTGCATTGAGGATTTCATCTGTTCTCTAACTTCCTCAACTACCTCCTCTACACGGAAAACAGAGTTATGGACCGGTTAAGTGACTAACACAGTCACGCAGCTTGTTTATGGAATAACCATGGTAAAGTTAATGCTGTTAATATTGTTTCCCAAGACATGCCATTCGTTCTCGGATTTGCATTGCTTTCCTCACAATCTTAAACCCCATGCTATATTTTCATAAATTAGTAATTCAAAGCTCAAGTTTTGTACTTCTAGCTGCAACAATTCAGAATCTCCCATTCTCTGTATCTCTGTGCACTGAATGGGTATTCTAATTGTGGGAAAATAATGTAAGAATAGATCTATAATAATTATAAATTGATTCAAGCCATCATGTATTGCACATTTATTATGTGTCAGATATCATTTTAATCTCTTTAATCTCTTCATATTTAAGTTTATCTTACACAGTGGGTATTCTGTATTGTTTAGAAAACATTAAAATTATTTATTAATTAATATTAGACTTTAATATTTGATACAATGCACTGTAAAAATCTTACTTTTAAAAATATTTCACAAATGAAACTAGAAAAAAATCCTAAGGAGTATTCTGAAGGAAAACATGTAAAGATTCTTTTCACATAGAGTTAGAGAAGAGAAGAAAGGGTGACTGTTAAGTCCAGTGTTTCATCATTTTCTTTTGTTTTAACTTTGGATACAGAAGGGAGAGTTCACCATATCGCTCAGTTCAAAGAAAAACTGGACCAAGATCTCACAACTCTTCTATGGTGCAGTAGAATTCAGACAAGTACCAGTCCTACCTTCTCATGTCTGCAAACTGTAGGAAAAATGTAGAAAAAAGGATGATTTCTAAATACATTCTTAAAATCCAAGTAGTTGAAAAAGTTTTCGAATTGGGTTAATCATCAACATTCTGGATAAAAACTTGAGAAATCTGGTTTTTGCAAGACCACAGATTGGAGATGAAGAGGGTAGAGGGGAAGTGTTTCTTAAATTTAACTCCAGGAAATGAAATTTTTCATCTACCACAGGAAAGTGATTAACATTGCGAGGGCGATGAATCAGATAATGACTGAGAGATGCCGTCAGCCTGACAGACTAAACAATTTTTTTAACCTGACGTAGCCCTATTCAAGACATCAGCTGTCATCTGAATTGAATTCTGTTTCTAATTTGTCTTCATAAATAATGCAACTAATTGAAAGGCAGTTACAATGGAAGTCTTTAACCTCTTTCATCTCCAATTTGAGGGCAATCTCTTTGCATTCCCCAGAAAGACTCTTCTGTTCCTTTTATCAAATACAACTTAGACATCACTGATCAGAACACTGAGATCCAAAACAAAAGAATCCATTGTGTGAAGACCATTTCATCTCATGGTTTCTTTCGATATTTTTCTAAGTTTAGCATTTTTTTAAAATATGAAACTCATGAAAATCTTCTATAAGAATACTTAATGCAAGCTCAAAGCTTTACTAAGAATATCTTTAACCAAGTTTCTAGTTGTAGTTCTTTCTTCTTCTTGCTGCCTAACTTTTGCTTATTTGGAATTAAAATATAACCTCTGACTCTACTATGTTGAACATTTAATCACAGAAAAATCCTTAGTTGTCAGTTCCGGGTAACCATTTTTCCCTACCCCTCACTCTTCATTTGGGAGACTAAATAGAGGCCATTGAACAAAAACAGACCCTGCAACTGTGAATGAAGAAATTCTGTATCATAGACTGAAATAATTAAAATGTTATTTATCTGAGGTCTCTCTGTACAGACATCAGTGATTTCATTTGTTTATTTGTGAGTGCAGATGTTAATACAATTATGTGAGAAAGGCATGAAGGAGAGGTAAGAAAACGATGCAAGCATTAAAACTTTCAATCATTTAATTATTTCATCCCTCTGGGAAGGCTGATTCCAACAAATACATCAGGGGAATGACATGATTAGGAATGGAGATTTGAGCTGAGCATGTTTCATAAGGTTGTTATTAAAAATGGCAATTTAAGAAAGGCTTTGTGAAGTATATCAAATTATATCTAAAATCTAACGAGGTAGTTAAAATGCAAATTACACACCTAAATAAAAAAATTGGAATATAAATTATTTTGGTATCTAGCCTTTGCCTGTTAAACAATATCCACTGGTAATAGAAAGAGTATATTCTACATTATCAATATTTGTATTTAATAATATCTTCTAAAGTCTGCCTCTCAACAATGAGAAAAATCACCAATTAAAAGCCATCCAAGGATAACATATTTTGTAATAGAGAATAGTGGCGAAGGTTCAAAAGCTAGAAATACTGTAACAAGTTTGAGTATTTCCCAACAAGCAAACCTATCTGGGTAAAGTATGTATATCTTTTCATATTCTATTACAATAACCCCTAAAACTTAATACTTGTCAAATATTTTGTATGTATTGACTTATTTCTAAAAGGACAAAGGAAAAATGGAGACAGACTATGGAAGAGGTGAATAAAGGAGAACAGATGAGTATATTCACTGCTGTAAAAAAAATAAACTGGAAGCAAACAACTAGGACAGGAACAGAATCACAGAAAGGGATATCACATGATGGGTTATCAGCAGGGAGGTGGAGGTAGGGAGAATGGAGGGAAAGGTACAAGGAATAAGAAGCATGAATGGTAGGTATGAGTAGGTTAAGAAGTACAGGAAATGCAGAAGCCAAAGAACTTATATGTACGACCACAGACATCAAGTAAGATGGGGGAATGATGGTGGGAGGGCAGGTACAGGGCAGAGGGGAATAAAGGGGAGGAAAAAATGGAAAAACTGTAATAGCATAATCAATATAATATATTTTAAAAAAGGGCAGAAGGAATGTTTTGAGAGCAATGGGTGTGTTTATTATTTTAATCATGATGATAGTTTCATAGGTATATATATATATCTATATATATATATATATAGATATATATATATATCTTGAAACTTACAGCAGTCAATGGAACATAAGTTATGTCCTAAAGCTGGTAAAATTGTATTAAAACAAGACCACTGAGGGAAACTGTATGAAGAGTACAAAGGACTTATCTGCACTACCTTTGTAACTTCCTGTGAACCCATAATATTTCAAAATAAAACATTTACAAAGCAAAGAAAAAGCAAAGATACACAAATTTTAAAAAGTTGTATTAGTGCTTGTCGAATAAAAGCTGTACCACTTAAACTCTCTTTAAAGTTGTTTGAGAGAAGTCTGTCTCCACAACCTAGTGATGGCGGATATAATAAACAAAAAATTACTTTTACTACCTCCCTCCTGCAAAAAAAAAAAAAAAAAAAAAAAAAAAAAAGACTGGGAGGCTTAGTCAACAGAAATTCATTTTCTCACAGTTCTGGAGGTTAAATATTCCAAAATCAAGATTTCAGCCAAGTTTGGTTTCTGGTAAGAGAGTTCTTCCTAACTTCAGACACACAGTCCCCTTCTCACTTCCCCCTCACATGGTGGAGAGAGCAAGCTCTCCAGTATTTCTCCTTATGTGGCACTAGTACAGTATGAGGGGCCCACCCTCAAGAGCCCATTTAAACCTGGTTATCTCCTAAAAGCTTCATGTACAAATCCTGTTACATTGGGTCTTAGGCGGGGACAGGAGCGGGGTTGGTGGGGACACAACGTAGTCCATAACGAGGACAGAAGATGGTTGAAAGTCACACCCTGGCACAGCGAGGCAGCAGTTAAAGGTAGAACTTGTGTTGCCAGGAAGACAGGAGGAAGAAATATGAAATGAGTGGTTACCCATGTCAGAGACCATCACAAAAGCTATGGAAAACACTCCATATGAAGCTGATAATTAGGAGGCCATGAGTGTCTTTCATTTGGTCTGAAGTCCAATTGCATACATATAAAACTGTGTATTATATATATCATTAAGGCAACATAAAATTATATGGTATTATGAGAAAGAGAGAGAGAGAGAGAGAATATGAAATGCCTTTGGCTAGGGTAACCAGAGAAGGCTTAAGAGGCCAATTGATATTCAATATGGAACATGTTAAGTAGAGTTTTGTCTTCAGACAAAGACTTGGGGGTGAGAGATAATCTACGTTAAGAGTAAAGTGTAAAATTGGAAAAAGCATAAGCTTACTTGGAAAATGGAGAGCTGTCACAATGGTGGCAGCATATAATAGAAATGTAGAAGAAAAGTGGTAAATTTGTGTTTACAAGCTAATAATATTTATAATAACTATTAAAATGTGTTGTTTTAACCCTCAGGGCTGTATCCAAAATAGAATGTAAGAATATCGTTTCATAGTAACTTTGTAATTTTCCTTAGTCTTTTAAAGATACTTATCAGAAATTATTTTAAAACACTTGATCAGGATTCAAATTAGCCAGGTTTTCCCGAAAACTACTTTTCTCCTTCAAAGTATAAGTTACTTGAGGTCTTCAGCTCTCAGACTTCTTATCTCTAAGAAGAGAGACTGGACCAGATTATTCTCCTTGGACTTCTCCCAGATATGGTCCTTTAACATAGAAAACAACATTTTTTTTACAAAAGCACCACAGTATACTTCTTTTCAATAAAAACATTCAAGTTACATATTCCTTTTTATTACACTGGATATAAAACTCTCACACTGTTTTATGCTTGGACATTGTAAATTCTAAGTTCTTTTTAAAGTAATTATTACCTAAAATCCAAGGTTGTTTAAAAATTACAGATTAGCAGGTGATCTATAAAGAATTAATTGTGCAAATGATAAAGTTATTATACTTCGGAGATGCAATAACTTCAAGGTCATTTTCCCAATTTCTACAATTTAAACATGAGTCATCTAGAGTGCAGGGAAATTAAGTGATTTAAGAGCTTAAACTGAAGGTCACATGCCAACTTGGATTCCACTGTGCTGCTGTTTCTAGTCCACATGGACAAGATTTAATGGTGGGCTAATAAGAACATAAACATCTCTGTCTTTCTGGTGATTGCTAAAATCTAGTTTCCAATTTTGAAGCTGTTGGTTTTCAATTAAGGGAAATGTAAAAGTCTATGAATTGTTTGGCAACATCTGTGTTCACAGAGACCACCAATAGCAAAAAAAAATCTGGCAAGAAGTTCACAATTTCCCATCCTGGGTCTGTGCCCTGCCACCAACTAGGTGCAGTGGGCTTCACTGGCTGTGATCCTCCTCACACGTGGGACATCCTCAGACTGGCCTTCCTGATGCTGCCTTTCAGGAGAAGTGACAGCGGGCCAGGGACTGTCATACTTCCGGCTTCCAAATCCAGCTGTTATGGCCACGTTCTCTGAAACCACTTTGTGGAACTTTACCATTCTGGCAGGGGCTGACTGGTACCTGCTGGCCATATATCACTACACGTGCACAGCCCTTAGAGAGGGGACTCGCCTTTGAAATGAAATAATCTGAAACTCTGTAAGTATTTGGGGTGCAAAGAGTCCACTTCCCTGTAGCTGTGATTAAAAGAAAGTAGAAAAGGCACTGGAGGCTCTAATTCAAAAAGTCACATTAGCGTAGCCCTATGACTGATGGGCAGCATGGAACAAAAAAAAAGTGAGAGGAGGAAGAGAGAAATGGATGCAATTAATTTGAAGTACACCAAACTAGTAGAATCATAAAATTCCATAACTCCTTCTTCTGTGGCTCTACCATGGGTCACGATGAAATTTCTGTCTACTACAATGCTCAATCTCCTGCTGGGTAAAAACTCCCGTAGGAAAAGAGAGCTAACTCAATTTTCTGTTTAAAAAAATATCTGACACTTCCTACAATATAACTCAAAATACAGACCGATGTGAAACCAGTTCTCTGAGTAAACCTTTTCTGTCAAAACAAGTGAACAAAAAACTCTTCACTATATGCATACGAGAAAGGCACCAGAATTTCCAAGAAGGGCACGTGCTGGGTTTGCAGTCTACTATATTCTGTAGAATGACATTCAATAATTCAATAGGTTAAATGCCTTAAAATGATTGCATTTTTCACAATCTTAATTCACTCCATATCTATAATTTAATTTTACACTATCTTGAAATTCTGCATAAGAAGATCGCCATATGGAACTGTTAATAAGTCATTACCATGTTGTAATGTATTTGTACAATAGGAATTGTGATTTAAAGAGTAGAAATAGAAAAGATAAACCATAATATCCTTATCCAACTCCACTTTTGACCTGATGTCATTAAAACTTAAATTGGAAAATTCAGTGGTGGTGAGGAATAAGGAAAAAGCTTAATGATTTTACTAAGAAATAGCTAATAATGCTAGGATTTAGAAAATTAATTTTACCTGTAAATACAATTTTCTTGGCTACTAGAGTATTTATTTTGCCTTATCACAAAGACCAGATATTATGCATCTATATAAATTGGCTACTTTGCAAAATGCTTTTGTATCGGACACAATAATTCACCTGCTCAACCTTTACTGACAATTAGCACAATTGCATGTCTTGATAATTTTGCTGCTTTTAAATATTTGTAACTGAGAGAAGTGATGGCGGCAGTTTAAGGATGTTACTTGCTGAAGACCTTACATATTGGGTTGGAGATGGGAAATAGATTCCTAGGAATAGAAATAGGGACAGATTCCTATTGCTAACCCCAGTAATCCTGCTGGAAGAGGGTATCTGGATTATGTAACGGTGCCTGTCCCACCACTTGCACTTGCTGCAGGTACAGTCGTTCCAATATTGAGCTCCCTGGATTTCAGGGTACAACTTCTATCTGGAGCTTCACTCCACTTTCGAAAAGTCCTTTTCTTCCTCTCAGGACCTCCATTTGCTCTTAGCAAAATCAGACCTATGACTAGGACATCTTTAACTGTCCCTTGGCCTTCTCTCATTTTGTACAAGACACATTCAGCAAAAGAAAGAGGAAGTAGATGTTATATGTTATGAAACTAGGTCAGGGTAGCTTATTTCTATTTCATAATTATAGAATGCTTATAAAATCCTAGCTATTTTGAATAGATGGACTAGTTAACAAGCCCCAAACAAATTAAACCAGCAATTAAATTGTGCTGTTCAAGGTGCTATTCTTTTAATATACTAAATATTTTTAAGAGACCAGCTGATAAAATCAGTTTGTGTCTTGATGCCATTTCAGGGCCATGATTGAATGAAAAACCACTTTTAAGTAAACTATTTCTGCTAAACAAAAACAAAGCCATAATAAATCATACAGGAAGCACAGTATTTCAAACATGTATTCAGTTGGTTTTAATTCTGTGCATAAAAGCATATACTCATTTTAAGAAACTTACAAAATTCAAAAATATACAAAGAAGATATAAAATAATAATCCTACCGCACAAAAATATCTAAGAACATTTTGATGTACAATAAATATATAGTAATCTCATTTAATGTGTGTAGTTTTAACTATTCTTGAGCAACTTTAATTAGTATCTAATCAGTTATAATTTTTAATTTTATAGTCATGAGTCCATTTTGGAGTCTGGTCTGAAATGAGTGAACACAGCAGCTAGTGATTGTAACAGCCTGACATCCCCCTTTCAACGTGGCTCTGTGCTTTCCTTGTCATGCAAAAGAAACAACTAACAAATTTATACTTTCCTGCATATGGCAGAATGATATGCTATGGAAATCTTCACCCACTTGGGGATTCAAATTTTGCTTGTGAATGTGAATTCCTATAATCCCTTCACCATCTTTTCTTGTCTTTCAGTTTTTAATAGCAAGAAAATCTTTTTTATCCTAAGAGAGAGAACTCTGCTTGAAAACTGTCAGCTTCTACAGATATTTTTACAATAGAAAAACCTTTCCCATTTGTCCCTACAGAAGCAGGTTGATTTTTCACTGAAAATGGCTTCAAGCTGGTCCTAATATTTACTCACTTATGCAGGTGCGTTCATCAGCATGGAGCCTGTATCCTGTATCACATTCACAGTGGAAGGTGCCCAGAGTGTTAATACAGCGCTGCTGGCAGCCCCCGTTCACCACCGCACATTCATCGATATCTAGAAGAGGAAGACAGATGGCCAGAATTACAATGTCATTCCAATGTCAGCTTCGGAGAAGTGGCACAATATTTCTTTGATTCACAATATGTGTTACATTGTACAAAGGCACTGACTCTGTTGCCACAAATCTTTGCTTGTTTGATCCATTTTTCTCCACAGTGTAAACAACAAAATGTAGATAGAAACTTTATTGAGCTCTTTAAAACCCAGCAACAATGAATATAAAGACTGCCTCACAATTTTCTATTCTTCACATACTGGTTAATTAGACAGATCTGAGATGTAGATATTTCCTCGAGGCAGGGAAACTGGAGGCAAGAATTACAATGAGCTACTCTATCTGGAGCAGCACACATTAGCAGATAAACACCTATTATTGGTCTGATACTGCTGAATAAAGCCAGTAATAAAGTTAAGACCTTGAATCTCCTTCTCCTGTGCAATGGTGAACATCAGGGAATAGACCGATACATTCAAATAAAACCATCTTTTGGAGTTCTTAAAAATACACCCTCACATTTGGTTCATTGATTGAGCTTATTCCTTTTCAGTCAGGGTTCCACTTTTTAAAATAGTTAACATGCATATGGGAGAGGTTCCTTTCATTTTAGGAAAGAAAATTAAAAAGAGGTCAAGACTCAGAAATGAATATAATATTCATGTTCTTTTAGGAAAGAAAAATCCCATATTTCCTTGGGCCCTACATGATCAGTACTTATGTACCTGAAATCACACACATAAAAACGATATTCACCTATGCTGGTAACGCTTCTCAGGTAATCTATGGGTTATGAGCTTCTAAATTTTGTTAGGAGATTTTTTTTTCTTCAAAATCTATGCCTTTGACATACATCAAAGTAAAAGTCAGGCAGAGAGGTGGATACTGGCATGGGAGAGCGTGTGTTTCATGCAGAGAGAGTCCCTAACTTCCTGTGACCAGGTCCCAGATACTCAGGCAAAGAACGTTGAGCGTGAATATTTTTCACCAAAATATGTTCTCATAATAGACAATTAGCTTTACATCGAGATTAATTCCACAGGGCAAGGTCCTTAATTGGGAAGACATCCACATTGAGAAGGAACACTATGGCAATGCCTTATTACAGTGACTTTCATGCTGACGCAGTGTGATCTGTTGCAACTGCTTTGTGCCATGATAAAAGCTAGAGTGTTTAACGTGAGGAAGGCAAAATAATTTTCTTTTACTTGGCATTGCTTTTTTATGAAAAAATATATAAAGAATATACTAACTCATAACGTAAGTCCCACATTTTAAAATTACTAGTCTACCATACAAAACAGTTTGCTCAATCTAGTATTTCCCTTCTAAAATGGTATATGCTGGAGCAATTTCAGATATATTTAAAAGAATGCTATTTGAGAGACAAGAACTATGGACTTCTCAAAGCATTAAAAGTTATTAAATTTTGGGTCTGTGATAAACAAACCTCTGTCTTTTTCATATAAACTAATGTGAAATCAGAATTCTCCATTTCTTATTTGCACTTCATGCAGGGCTTGATATTTATGCTACCTAAATTTTTAGTTTTAGGATATTATTCCACAGGGTTGAGATACAACTTTGAATCCTAATTTTGTCAGCCCCTGAATTAGGTATCTTTCCTAGGTCTTTCCTATGAGCCATACAAATAAAACTACCAAGGGTACTATGTTTTGGATGAAAACATAGTACCCTTGGTAGTTTTATTTGGATTTGACATATTAATGTCAAAAATTATCATACTATGTCATATATATGTATTTAAATACATTCAAAATGTCTTGAAGGATAGATACAGATTTAAATTATTGTATCTGAGGAGGAACAAAGACACAGAGTCTGCATAAAGTGCAGGATGTGGGTGTGGGGGTGTTGGACAAGAGTTTTGATCCATATTTGCAATGTTCCTTTTTTACAAGAAAATGTTCAGATATTACTTTTGTAATGAAAAGCAATTTTGTAAAAGGTAATATATCATGACTGTCCCTTGCTCCAACCCATCAAGCTTCAATGATGTTCCGACAAAAAGAAGCCAATTAGTACAAAAAAGAACTCATAAGAGTGGACACTGATTTTAAGGAGGATCTTCTTTCAGTATATTTTAGTATATCCCTATTCTTAATCTGCCCCACAACTATAAATAAAGCACTCTATTGGAAACACACACACACAAAAGAAAGCAAACCAAACTTTCTCTGTACTTTGTGTCTGACAGTCTTGAGAAAAAAATCTTAGTGCTGAAACTTACTAACATGTCACCGTGCCTTTCTGAACTCAGTCTGACCTATAAAATGGGGTACTAACAATTACCATAAGTACAAGGCTATGATTTTTTCCCCTTTCCTATTTTTATATGAGAATTTGGACTAGTTAATATTTGAGCTTATACATAGAAATTAAAAAAAAAAAAAACAAGTAATTTCACTCCACTAAATAAAGGAGCTAACAAGGCAAGAATGAGTACATGATAGAAACAGCAAGGACATCTCAAATCAGGGGAGGTAAGCATTTGGGCGAGAGCAATACAGGAATGCTCAGGGTTAAAAACTGAGCTCTGAGCGTGCAGCGAAGAGGGAGGGCAACCCAAGGGTGCAGCGCCTGACCTTGGGCAGTTAGACCTGTCAGTTTGGAAAACAGCATTGGCAAAAGGAAATAAAGTTGAAAAACACATCTAAAATCTACTTTTAATTAATTTGGAAGGCAAAGTGCTCCTGGTCTTGATTTAAAATACAATACACTTTTAGGCAGGTTGAGACATAAGAGGCTGTGTTTACACAGTGGTTAAGCAAACATATTAACACTTAAAAAATCAATCATTTATAGAGTGTTACCAAATATAAAGTAATTGGTTTGACTTCCTTTTTCTTTTTTTGCCCTTTCAGAACACATTGAATTTATTGATGGTTTGGCCACTGTGTTAAGCTATAGTTCTCAAACCTGTATGCAAATCATGGTGAGCATGATATTGGATAAAATACCCATGGCCTTTGTCCTGCTCTTAAAGAGTCTGATTTCATTGGTTTGGGGTAAGGCCTGAGAATCACTTTTAAAACACTCTAAATGATGCTAATGTGTTGCCAGAGTTGAGATTCCCCTGACTTGGTTAATGTTTTAAATACCTAAAGATCTTGTTAAAATGCATATGCATATTCTGTAGAGCTGGGGCTGGGAGCCAAGATTCTGTATTTCTAACGGGTTGAATGTAATTCTGATGCACTACGGTCTACACTCTGAGAAGCGAGAGTGTATAGAACACTTTGTTCAACCATTATATCATATGGACCACAAATGTCATGATTTGGCTCAATGCCTCAACTGTTTGTCCAAAGTAGACCAGTCTGAATGTATAATCAATACTAACAAAATATTATGTATATATAATAAATGTATATTCATTATTCACCAAATACCTCTGAAAAGAAACCACCACTACTGCCTACAACATTCACTCAATAACAGTTAATAATTTAATACAATTTTAGCATCGTTTGTTATTAGAAATGACTTGCTTCTGTAAAACATGAAGGACACTTTAGTTTTCTGACGGAATATCTCTGATATAGGATAAAGCCAGGTTAAATTGCCGTGGTATTAGACACTCCTGCCGAAGCTGTCACAAGTGATTTTCTCTTCCATCAAGATGGTGCCCAGCGGAGTTAAAAACCAGAAATGTCAATATTACATTAAAATGTTATTATCAAGTGTACTCCATGTGAAGAAACTATTTCTCCATAAACTCTCAGCGTTACCTCTTTGTTAGCTGCTGACAGAAAGCCCTGCCCTTAGAGCTGGAGCTTCAGGACACTGCTGGGAGTAACGATAAAGTGATTAAATTTTTTCAGCGTTGTCACTGTGATATGGACCAAGGATTTTATGATTTTTATACTATAAAAGAATATCAAGGAAAATCAACTATGTCTGCTATTTTTCCTTTTTACTGTCCTCTCTCTAAATATTTCTTCTGTACTTATCTCCAAAACTACCTCCCCAGATGGTCACAGAATATAATAGTGTAAAAGAATTCCATTTGATAATTCCCTTTATTATTAAATGTATTTTACACATAAAATCTCCCTCAGACAATGATCCACTTTTGTTTCTAAACAAGAATAGTTTAGTATTATTTTTCTTAGACTGTGCAACCAGAGTAAGATAAATTATCTTGCTATTTGCCTTTTAACATACTGTTTTCAGAAACCTGTTGATTGAGAATAAGTGCTCCTGGGTCGCTTTATGTTGAAGATTGCATTACAGAAGTGTTAGTTTTGAAGGAAATATTGAAGAGTGTTGTAGTGATTTCATGAGATCTTCCATGTGGTTTTATTTTCACTGTGTTCCACTGTAATACTTTCACTCTGATATACTATAGCATATCAAAACTGCTGACTTTTTGCTTGTGATGCCGTAGTGCCTGATTGAATGAACTTCTTAGGTCAAAGGTCCTGTTGCATTAAGCATTCTCTGGCATGGAGTCAGTAGTCCATAAATGTTCTATGAATGAATAAATGAGTGTGTGGTTTGAGAGTTACCCGCATTCAGTCATCTTATCCACGTGTATTCATCAATGGGATTTCTTAGAACTGGCTTCTGACTGCACTTACCCTTTTTTACTCTTGCAGTAAATTCTTGATGTTTGTTTTTGACCATTTACAAGTAGCTTTAAATACCCAAGACATAAAATAATTTCGAAGTTTGCTATGAACACATGTGAACTGCATCTGTAGTGACTATACATTGGTTGCCTGCTTGGAGTTCACTTGTCTTCTTCACATGCACTAAATAACTCCAAGGTTTTCCTTCGGGGGATTAATTTTGCCTCTTTCATTTCAGAAAAGTCGTGTAATTTATGTGGGGGTGGGGCACACCATTCCACTCCTGAGTCGGAGGTAGACTCTACTTGTTATAATCTCACCTTCATGTGCCACACTGACTGGACCAGGTAACCTCTTTATCAGCATAAGGATTTCTCAGGAATGAATGAATTAGTTCAGATGTGATCCAGTAAGTATGAAGTTCAACAAAAAGTTTGGGAATCCTGGGACATAGAGGCCCTCTTGCTCTGGGAACTGTATTTGTGGGTGTGAGACATTTTGCAGAAACCCTTTTGCTGCATGAGTGAGGCTACGCTAAAGATAAAGTCAACAAATAGGACAAAACTGAAGGACTGATAGAGAACAGGATTTGGAGTCCTGATTAAAACATGCCTGAAGTGCTCTCTACCTCTGGGCTTCTCAGTAAAGTGATACAACAACCTCTTTTTATTATTTATGCACTCTGAGTTGCATAATTTTCTAGTTTATAAGCAAAATCATCCTAGCCGATACACGTGTAATGTAAAGCTAGGGCGCAGGAGGAAGCCATCAAGTGCAACTCAAACTCAGCACACACTTTTCAAAAATATCTATTGCCCTCTAATCAGTAAAATGGCTTCATCTATATTTAATCAAGGGTCAGGAAAAGTCATTTAGTTCTTCTGATAGCATTCATTGGAGCAATCATATTCTATCAAGATTCCAACAAAATTGGAGATTTGTCACAATTTTTGTGTTTATTTTTTATTATAAATATTAAAGGTTTATCAAGCTACCTGTAAAAAGGTGTGGTACATCTGATAGTGCCAGAGAGGATGAAGGTGCCTTCTGAATGGGTGCCTCACAATCTCCCTGTGCATGGGCCTTCCCTAGCTTGTCCACCAAACCTTGGCCTCTGATTTCTCCTTTTGTTCCTTTCTTGGCAGCTACAACCTCTGGTAGCTTGATGCTCAGTTAGTACAAAAGAAATGCATGTTGGTTACTCTTCAGCTACCATTGTTTCTCTACATTCTGCTCTTGTAAGAAAATTTTTAAAATGTTACCAGTTTTCTAGCTAAGGCATTCCACCCAGGAATGTAGGCCACCTTTCTCAGCAAAAATGACCTAGCTCCTAAGGAGGCAAACAGAACAATGATGTGTATTTTGAAACAAGTAACACAAGTACTAGAAACAAAGCTCAAAAAACTTGTGCTGAAGACAGGAGAGTATATGCTTTCATAGAAAGTAGACATGGAAATCATTTAGCAAATTCTAGAGATGTGGCTGGGGCTGCCACACTAAGGAAACATGGTTCTACTTCATGGCCAATGGGCACCAGCAGGGCAAAGGGCAGGTTAGAGAGGTGGGAGTCTGATCGCAGAGAAGCCAAAATCCAGATGACAGGTGATAAGGAAGCTTGTAGCAGTGTAAATAGAGAGGTGAGCAGATATAAAAGGTATAAAAAAGGTAAAACCAATATAACTTGGTCAAAATCATTATGACTTGGTTATTAAATGCATAGGATAGAAAAGAAAGACTTGAGGTTGACTGCCTGGAGGGATTCTGTTGAGGGTTGTGGGACTCACAGAGAGAGAACAGGAAGGGGAGTATCTGATACTAGAAAAAGTTCCGTTTTGGACATAAATGTTTCGATGGACAAATGTGGTGGGAAGTTGGGGATATCCAGTAAGAAACTGAGTATGTGGACTAAAATCAGGAGGAAAATATGGGCTGACTTTTCAGCTACCCATTTATCTACCTGCACAAGCTTAAAAATTAAGAGTCATCCTTGAGACTTTCTTCTCCTTTACCCACATCTGAGCAAATATCAAATTTTACTTATCTCCTAAAACATATAAAATCTGTACCCTTCTCACTTCCACTGATACCACTAAAATCCAAGCTGTATGAATGGTTACAATACCCTACTAGAGCTCCTTCCATATTCCCCAGTGGGTCCTCCATTGTCTT
>PVKU01002922.1:157634-202313 GCA_004027475.1 Anoura caudifer | reverse complement strand
AAGTTCTTTAGCTTCTACTATTCCCACACTATTCTTGCCCTCCCCCTGTCTATTTTCTACCCACCATCTATGCTACTTATTCTCTGTACCTTTTCCCCCCTCTCCTCCTCCCACTCCCCTGTTGCTAACCCTCCATGTGATCTCCATTTCTGTGTTCCTGCTCCTGGTCTAGCTGTTTGCTTAGTTTGCTTTTGTTTTAGGTGTGGTGGTTAATATCTGTGAGTTTGCTGTCTTGTTACTGTCCTATTTTTTTATCTTCTTTTTCTTAGCTAAGTCCCTTTAACATTTCATGTAATAAGGGCTTGGTGATGATGAACTCCTTGAACTTGACCTTATCTGAGAAGCAGTTTATCTTCCCTTCCATTCTAAATGACAGCTTTGCTGGATAGAGCAATCTTGGATGTAGGTCCTTGACTTTCATGACTTGGAATACTTCTTTCCAACCCCTTCTTGCCTGTAAGGTCTCTTTTGAGAAATCAGCTGACAGTCTGATGGGAACTCCTTTGTAGGTGACTGTGCCCTTATCCCTTGCTGCTTCTAGAATTCTCTCCTTCATTTGAATCTTGGCTAATGTAATGATGATGTGCCTTGCTGTGTTTCTCCTTGGGTCCACCTTCTTTAGTACTACTCTCTGAGCTTCCTGGACTTCCTGGAAATCTATTTCCTTTGCCAGATAGGGGAAGTTCTCCTTTATTATTTGTTCAAATAAGATTTCCACTTGTTGCTCGTCCTCTTCCCCTTGTGGTACCCCTATAATTTGGATGTTGGGATGTTTAAAGATGTCCTGGATGTTCCTAAGCCTCTCCTCACTTTTTTGAATTCGTGTTTCTTCCTTGTTTTCTGTTTGGTTGTTTCTTTCTTCCTTCTGGTCCACTCCATTGATTTGAGTCCCAGTTTTCCTCCCATCACTATTGGTTCCCTGTGCGTTTTTCTTCATTTCACTTATTGTAGCCTTCATTTATTCATCTAATTTGTGACCAAAATCAACCAATTCTGTGAGCTTCCTGATCACCAGTGCTTTGAACTGTGCATCTGATAGGTTGTCTGTCTCTTGGTTGCTTAGATGGATTAGCTCTGGGGCTTTGATCTGTTCTCCCATTTGCACCATTTTTGGTTTTGTTTTGTTTTGTTTTTTTCCTTTTGGGTCTGGTCGCGGATGTTACGTAGTGAGGGGCGGAGCCTTAGGTGTTCACCAGGGTCGGGCAACCCAGTTGCTGGGTAGTGATGCTGGATGTGGGGGTGGGGTCTGAGAAGGAACAGTGGCGCTTGCTCTGCTCTCTCTTGGATTCCAGTCCCTTCCGCCGCTTTTCCCAAGCAAGCTTGGCCCTTCAGGTGCTGATCTCCGTGTGGGCAGGCCTGTGCACGTTTTATGACCCTGTGGGTCTTCCAACGTACTCTCCCGTGAGGCTGGGAGTCTCTCCCGGCACCTCAACCCCCAGAAGTGTTTTCAGTCGGTGCTTTTAGGCCTTATTTTCTGGCTCTGGGGCCCTGCATTGTGCAGTCTGTCTTGCTGCCTGTTTTCGCCTGGTTTATGTGCGCGTGAATGTGTGACCGTGGTCAGCTGCCTTGTGTGCCTTGCTTGGTCTGCTTTTTGCTTCCTCGAGCTTGGTAACTGCTGCCTGTGCACCTGGGGTGTGCCAACCGCTGTGTGGCCGGGACCACCAGCCACTGCCTTCTCCCTCCTCGAACCCTCTCCGCCAGCCACCAACTCCGACCCTCTTACCGGTCTGGGTGAATTGTTGTCAGACTTCCGTACAATTCAGTTTTCTATCTGTTCTGGTTGGTTTTTGTTTTTGTTTTTTTTTTGTTGTTGTTGTTCTGTATTTTTGATGTCCTTAATCTTGGTTGTGAGAGGAGGCACAGTGTGTCCACCTATGCCTCCATCTTAGCTAGAAGTCACATCTATTTTTTTCTTAAATGCATTTTATTGATTATGCTATTATAGTTGTCCAAATTCCCCCCCCCCCATTACTTGATACTCTGCATCCCCCCTTCCACCAGGAACCAGCCCCACCCTCTGCCTCTTATTTCGACCACTTGGTTCATGTCCATGGGTCATGCATATAAGTTCTTTGGCTTCTACATTTCTTGTACTATTCTTAACCTCTCCCTGTCTATTTTGTACCTACCATTTATGCTTCTTATTCCCTGTACCTTCCTCCCATTCTCTCCTTTCTACCTCCTTGCTGATAACCCTCCCTGTGATCTCCATTTCTGTGATTCTGTTCCTCTCTAGTTGTTTCATGTTTCATTTAATGAAAATGAATAAATCTGTTACTTAAATTAGATTGTGTTATATTTTTGAGTTCTACCATTAGTTTATTTTTATCTCATATTTGGTGATGTCACAGTTTCAGTGCAAACATTCCTTTGAGGGTATTGATATTAAATTTATTAGGCCATATAACATTGATTATAGTTTCTTAGAACTATAAAATGGGTGTATTTAAATTGATGCATAGGAATTAGCTCAATGAATGAGTGTTCCTTATGTTTTAAAAGTTAATCATATTTGTAACAATACATTTGAATATTATCATATGATGCTGAACAAGTAACTCCTACCATCTCCTGGCTACACGCACACGCACACACACACACACACACAAAAGTACAATTATTTCCTCTGCATGTGTGTGTATGTATGTATGAGTGTATGTATGTGTCCATAATGAAATAATGGATAGAAATTTAGGCTTTATCCTGTGGGTGGATAGGAACCACATTTCTTCTTCCTGTCACATGTGCTCTAAATCAACGGATAACAATTCTCAACCCACATATCATTTGAGCTTGAAAGAGAGAACATTTAGTATCCCTTATTGTCACTACTCTGGAGAGCAAGGTGTGTGCAACTTTTAAAAGTCTTTGTGGGGATTGTGATAGTTTTCAGTTACATTTCCCACAAAAATAGGACCTAAATGCTAGTGGCTTAAACCACTGATTTTTAACCAGTGTGCTGTAGCAGGCACACCAGTGTGCCACAAGAATTGTTAAAACATGTAATCCCAGACTGTTTAGTCAGGGGCACAGACCTCTTTTCCCTTAGATTCTTAAATTTAGAAAAAAAAAATGACAACAGCTAACACAATAAGGTGACACAATAAGGGTTCGAGGTGAATGAATCAAAATGACACCTTATTTTTTTGGTCAGATTGGCCAAAATGATATTTTTAGTGTGCTGCAGAGTTTTTGGGGTTTTTTTTTTTGGTTGTTGATAGTTGTGAGTTTGTTGTCATTTTACTGTTCATATTGTTGGTTTTCTTTTTCTTAGATATGTCCCTTTGACATTTCATATAATAAGGGCTTGGTGATGATGAACTCCTCCTTTAACTTTACCTTATCTGGGAAGTACTTTATCTGCCTTTCCATTCTCAAGGATATCTTTCCTGGATAGAGTCATCTTGGATATAGGTCCTTGCCTTTCATGACTTTGAATACTTTTTTCCAGCCCCTTATTGCCTGCAAGATTTCTTTTGAGAAATCAGCTGCTAGTCTTCTGGGAACTCCTTTGTAGGTAGCTAGCTGCTTTTAAGATTCTCTCTTTATCTTTAATGTTGGATAATGTAATTACGATGTGCCTTGGTGAATGCTTCATTGGGTCTAACTTCTTTGGGACTCCCTGAGTTTCCTAGACTTTCTGGAAGTCTATTTCCTTTGCCAGATTGGGGAAGTTCACTTTCATTATTTGTTCAAATAAGTTTTCAATTTCTTGGTCTTGTTCTTCTCCTTCTGGCACCCTTCTGATTTGGATATTGGAATGTTTAAAGATATCCTGGAGGTTCCTAAGGCTCCCCTCATTTTTTTGAATTCTTGTTTCTTCATTCTGTTCTCATGGAACACTTATTTCTTCCTTCTGGTCCAAATTATTGGTTTGAGTCCCAGTTTCCTTCCCATCATTGTTGGCTCCCTGTTCATTTTTCTTTATTTCACTTTGCATAGACTTCACTTTTTCCTCTATTTTGTGACCATACTCAACCATTTCTGTGTGCATCCTGATTACCAGTGTCTTGAACTCTGCATCTGATAGGTTGGCTATCTGTTCATTGCTTAATTGTATTTTTTCTAGGGCTTTTTTTGTGGCACAGAGTTTTAATAAGTAGTTTATATGTGCCTTGAGGTGAAAAAGGTTGAAAATCACTGGCTTAAACTAATGCAATTGTAAGTACTTGAATTTGAAAGACTTAAAATCTCCTCTGGATGATATTCAAATATTCTTTTGAGTCATTTCAGCTCTAAATTCTCATAATTATGTTGAAATAATGAGAAGAAAGCATAGCCAACATTTAAATACTTAAGTTTTCCTTTGTTTTATATTTTACTAGCACCATATTTGAACCAAATATTCATCTTTTACAGTCATATATCTATCCTGTATGTAATTGTACCACTTTTCTTCCCCAGAAATGCATTATTTTTGTTAACATTTTAGTTTCTCTTTCACTGTCTTCATTCATTGAGTTTTCTGTAATAATTATTCTTTTACTTGATTTTGAAGCATTACAATATTCATACAGTTTAAACTGATTCCTTTCTGGCTGAGTCCCGTGTCTTCATTGTCTTTCCCAACGTAGTTTCCTTGGTCTTTACTTCTGTGGCTTCTTACCATCAATCCCCAAGCATGTCCAGGCCCAGCTTCCACGTTGCCTTTGGCTCTAGATCTGTTGTGTACGCTTTCATTAACAGTGGGCTCACAGGATTCTCTCCTTGGATGGCACTTGGTCTCTCCTCACAGAATTTAGATTGCTGCCTTGTATATATTTTCTGGTCAGTATGTGACTTAAAAACTTAATCTCGTATTAATATTTTTTTAATATTCAGTTAGTTTATAAAGTCTTGATGTAGTGAGGATGAAAGTGCTTTTTCGTTCTTTGTTGAGGAACAATGCTCAATAATTCATAAGAGTTGATAAAAAGAATTAATCTAGTGAAAAAGTGAATATTGATTTAATATTTTTTCTCTGATGAATGGTGCCTTAGATAGCCAAGAGAATATATTCATTTCTATTTTAGATGGGACTAATTTTTGATGAAGACAAAAGTTAACTGTATTTCTATGAATTTTGTCCTAAAATATAGGTTGCATGTAATTTCCTGCTCTGTGAACAGATCCCCTAAAGAAGGATCTTTACTCTTTTTGTTTTAAATCAAGATGTGTAAAATTTTACTGTTTTGGTTCAGCATAGGATACTGGACACATTTTATTTATCCTGTTTGCAATTTTGCTATTTGAAATAGATTTTTTTGTGTTTTATGGTAGTTAATTTTGCCTTTGCTTTTATTTGTAAGAATGTCTTTGCTGCATTCCAGAATAGTTTTTTCTCTGCTTCCTATGAATTAATACTATGTTTAAAGGATTATTGTGTTCCTACAGCATTTATTTTTTATAGGCAGTTGTACAATAGCTCAAATTATACAGAAGAAATCATTATGAGTTTATTAATGAATAAACTCATAATTTTCATGGGACATATTCATGAAACAATGAGACATAAAAACAAAAAGCTATATTATATTTCATGGACCAATAATCTCACTTTGTTTCCCCTTGCGTTTTATCAGGAGAGCAGAGCATGCTGGTAGCGAAGAGAAGGAAGCAAGAGAGAAATAGAATTGACTGCTTTTTTTTCCCCTTTTAATCTTCACCCAAGGATATTTTTTTCATTGCTTTTAGAGAGAGAAACATCAATCAGTTGCTTTTCTCACATGTGCCCTGATGGGGTTGATCCCGTCAAGGAATCGAACCCTCAGCCTTTTGGTCTGTGGGAAATTAAGTAGTGATGAAGATTCTCAATATACTCATTATTTTACCTTTACTTCTGGAAGGAGAGCTCATTGTGAAAGAACCTTCTACCTCATAGGCTGTAAAGTTCATGTTTATACACAGAAGCTTATTCTCTTTGCCTCACTGCTGTGGCTGGATTTGCCTTCGTGACTCTAACACTGTATTCTTCTTTAGCTCCCTTTGCTGAAATGAACTTGGTGTGAGCTTGGCAGTGCAGCACAATGCAGCTCTGAACCTGCATGACCCCTGCTTCTTTACAGCCCACAGTCCAGGTGACAAGGAGCCCTTTTTAAAAGGATTGTGGATATTAATTGGAAGAACAATTATTTTGAATATATATGATTTCATCTTCTTTATGATAGGTTTGACCATATTGTGTTTGGAGAAAAATATAATCACCTAAGAGTATCATTATGTAGTAGAGTAATTCTTAGGATGAAATTGGTTTATCTTAATCCATCCAGCTTATGTGGTTTCTTCTCCTATACTTACTTTCCTTTTCTCTTTTTTAAAATTATATTCAGCTCTATTTCTTTTTTTTCTGTTCTCAGAGTTTTATTTTTTTCTCTGTTTATTTACCTGCAAATCTAGTACCTACCAAAGTTTTTGTAACCTGTGGTTAGGTACTGAATGTTATGGCTACTTCTCTTGGGTAAGACAGCACCCAGTTACATTTTATGTGTGTTGAACTTCATAATGTGTCATTTCTGCCATTACTGTTCTGGTACCAAGAAGACATGAGCTTAGTATAAATTGTGTCATGTGTGCTTGCCTTCAGTTATGATACTGCTTTCATTAAATGGTTTGTGAACTAATTGCTAATTTTTCTTGTTTTAAGCCTGTGGATTTTGTTATTAGTATTGTTGTGTACTTTTATAAATTAATACGATCATCTAGTGGCTGTCTAAAATTCCCTTGACAATTTTATTCTGATGTTTTATATAACGAGTCAAAGTTCAAGATGGAAACAGAAGCACAGAAAACAAGAATATTTTAAAATGCTAAGTAGTGGTTACTTCTGTGATAGGATTTCAGGATATATTTAACTTTGTGTTTATCTGTATTGTTCAAATTTGAAACAATTTGAACATGATATCTCTTAACCAGAATAAAGTTATAGACATTCTTAGAGCATAAATACTAAGAGAAGTTAGTTTTCTTTAGAAAATTATAAATATTTTATAGTTATCATCATTATTCAGAAAACATTATTTAAAAAATGTTTCTTCTTTGATAAAACAGAGGACACATTCAGAAATTACACAAATAATGACCTGCCCCAGTGGACCTACTGTGGTCTGCTCCCAGAGGGCATTTAGCACACTGTGCACAAGTGTGGCTTCTGAGTCAGAACAAGCTGAAATACTGTGTTGGCCAAAGAGTTTGGTTTCATCCATAAGATGTCTCTAGTAGCGCTTAGTTGTCTTTGACTTCATTTGAAACAATTTTTTAGATTGTATTGTGCTTACTGTCACATCAGAGTGCATTAAAAATTGGTGAATTGTATAGCAATTTTAATATTGAAGACAAGAAAATAAGCAACATTTTCATCATATTGCACTTTATTATTTCATGAAAGGTAAAAACACAATTGAAATGCAAAAATTGATTTATTTGTGCAGTGTATGGAGAAGGTGCTGTGATTGATCAAATGTGTCAAAAGTGGTTTGTGAAGTTTTATGCTGGAGATTTCTTGCTGGATGATGCTCCATGGTCAGGTAGAGCAGTTGAAGTTGATGTGATCAAATTGAGATATTGGGAACAATCAACATTATATCACGTGGGAGCTACCTGACATAAAATATCCAAATCAACAAAGTTATTGGTGAAAATGAAAAACATCTCTTTTATTTTGTGGAAAAAACTAAATGGACTTTTTGGCTAACTCAGTACTTAATTTAGGGACTCATTTCAGGACACACTGAACTAGAATTTTGAGAATACTTTAGAAAAATCTGTGCTTCTAATAAATTCTACAGGTTTTTCTCACGTTGCCAAAGTTTGAGCTCCATCCCCATTGTACTTGGCTGCTGGAAGAGTAGTATTCAGACTTAATTTTTTCCTGGATTCTTGTTAATCTTCAGTCATTCTGAGCTTAAGTGTAAAATGTTATAATGCATTCTTCCCAGTTTGCTTAAACTTATATATCAGCTAAAAACTGCACAGTTTTAGATTGCTTTGTTGAATTATATTGTTTAAGTAATCTTCAAGTGAAATTAAATTATCCACAAGTGGAGGGTGCTATTGAATTGAGTCTATGTTATGAATTAGTTATTGATTGATTGAACATCTTTACATTTGAATTTATGCCAGATTCAGGAGTTATAGGCCATTCCAGGAAGTAGTTAATATTGCAGTGAGAGTTAAGTTTTTAAGTGCCTGGAGGATAATGTGTTAAACTCCCATCTGTAAATTGATTTTCATTTGCAGGATTTTATGCGTGTCAGTGATGGAATAGCAATAGTCTTTTAATAGTTTGAAATCATGATTCAATAGATATGCAGTGTGTCTTTTTGGTGACTCTTTTAGAGTTTGGCTCATGTCACTTTTCTCTTTGTTTTAAAACCTAAATTGGGAACAATCGAATACTGTATGAAAGCTATCAAAGGATTTTCGCACTCATTGGGAAAATTCTGTTCATTTTTTTCTCTCTAAAATATATATGCATTAGTTTTGGATAAAAAATTAACTCGAATATACTTTCTGTAGATGCCCTTTAACCAAACCACCAGGAACACACTTGTCAAATACTGTAAAGTAGAATCTTTTCTCCTCTTTAGAACAAAGGAAACAGCACCTCACGAGGAACTATATATGCTAAGAAGGGCTTACTGTTGGATTTGGGCTTGGTTGGGGATTTGGGGGAAGGTTAAATGAAAGAATAGTTTTAGTTTGGATTGGATGCTGGAAGAAAGTGGGGCAATTGTATGATCTGTTATCTTAATTTTATTTATAGAGCAACAGGAATACAGCAGGCCAAAACTGTAATTAATAAAAGCAGTAGAAAGTTACTCATATTACCTGGAACTAGGGATGTTATGTTATTATTGTGGTTTGTATAATGTTCTTATTTTTGTCTGTGTCTCAACACAATTATGTAGTGATTGTGTTTTTGTTTTGCTTTATCCTGATCAGAGTACCCTTTACTGATCTGTCTCTCATTCTTGCTCTACACATATACAAACATAAAGACAATAACACACACACACACACACACACACACACACGGAAGCTTTCTCTCTTTTATATTAGCTCATTTAGGTGAACAATAAAACAACAAATATAATTTATCTTTTATTGTTAGAATCAGCCCAACCTTCCTTTTGAAAATAATTAGTCTGTTTTTACCTGACAGTCTGGCTGTAAATATTTTGGGCAGCATCAATTCAAAATGATTTGGGGATTATAAACCATGTAAAAATAGCATTGATGTATTTTATACAGATATTCATTTGCCTAAGTGTTTGTTTCTTGAACTTATGGTTAAGGAGAAAAATGAATTAGTAAATAATTAACTTAATTTTATCAAAATCATAACCTTTCAAGTAGCACGTAGTTGATAATATTAATGATGTAACTATTATATTTTTTCTTAGAATTAATCTGAAGTTAAATGATTTGAATTCTTCTTGGAAATAAGTTTACTTTTTAATAAGTAAACTTACATGTAAATTTAAATATCTTTTCAGATTTTAAATATGGCTTAAACCAAATAATGTTTTATTACATACAGTTGGACTTCTAATCTGAGATACATACTAATATTTCTTGAAGATAGTGGAAACTTTTACATGTTAAAGTCTTGAATCACAGGTAAAGTGTGTTTTGATACTTGCTCTCAGAGATATTAAAGGAAAATGAGATTTTCCTGGTTATGTAAAAGACTATCTAAATGTCCTTAATTTTATATATGTCAGAAGCAGCACAGTCGGAACCCACAGATTTTAATATTTGTTTGATGCAAAAGTCTCTTTCATATTGTAATTTATGGCAAAACTTATACCATTCATTTGTGGTAAATAAACATAATTTTAAAATAACTTCTTGCTATAAACAAATTATGTCCACTTATTTGTCATTGGATGATTGTGATATTATGGTGGTGTTCATTTAACCAGAGGTGCTAGTGGTTCCTGCTGAGTGGAGAATATGAAGTGTTTTAATTGATACTATATAAGAAGACATTTTAAAAACTTATATTTAAAGAAATTCAATGTAATATATTAAAAAAAATTTTAAATTGATGACACTCATTAACTGGTATGTCAGTAGTGTTCTTTTGTATTATCTTACGAATTTTATGTTAACTTTTTATGCCAGCTTTTGTTGGCAGTATGTAATGTCCCACAGCAAGAAAGTTGTCTTTTTTGCTTTTCTTTATTAACTTGATTATTAAGTAATCCTAAAGCTTTTTTATTTTAAATTTTATTTAAAATTTTACCTCTAATCTCAAATATAACGCATCTCAATTTGGCTGTTTCTTGGCTAGTCCCAAATATTCTAGCAACACTCTTAGGTCACCTGATGTAAGGTGAAGTGGGGGGAGAATGAAAATGCAATAGAAAACTGCTCTTTTAACAGAATCAAATGCCAATCATTTACTTTTGTAAAATAAGTAATATATAACCATGTGCATAACCTTTCCAGGACAATCTCTGCAAGGTGTTTATATTTACTGATTTGTGCCAGATTTCTTTTAAGAATGTTAACGTACAATTTCTACAACTGTATTTCTCTGTAACCTTAATAGTTCTGGATATGAACACTTGTTTTTCAATTTGCATTTTTTCTCTTCTGTAAGAGATTGAACATTTTTTATTTTTATTTATTTTGTTTAAAAAAATTCCTTGTTTTAAATTCTTTTTTCCTCATTAGTATTTTTTTACTATATTATATGAGCTCTTTGTTTAGTTAAGGATAATCATAACTATCAGCTTTCTTTTTTCTTATTTATTTTTGAAATGTGGAAAAAGGTGTTTGCGTGCATGTATATATGTATTTATCTGCGTACACACACACATTTTTTTTTTTTTTTAAGAAAGAGGAAATAGGGGAAAATGATTTTTCTTGATCCATGGTCTTGGGAAAAGCTGTCTACATTGTAGTGCCACCTGCTTCTGGGGCCTGGGTATTGGCCCTGAAAATCTTTAATTTTGAGGTCACCTATAGGGACTCTTTTCCCAGTTGTGCTCAGAGCCATGATCTAGGTCTTTTTTGGTGTGGCTTGCATGGATCCAGGGAGATTTTTCTTTTACTTTAGGGCAGTGTAGGTGGTTAGTAGTACCTCATAAGGTCCTTCCAGGGAGGTGACGGCACGCATTTTCTTCTAAAGGCCTTGATGCACACCTGATCTCATCAAAGGAATGGCAGGACTAGTCACTTCACAGAGGCCATGCCTCCTTTACCTGCTGGCTATAAACTTTAAGTATACTAAATACTTAGTTCTTACTACAGCATCAGTGGTTCACTTAAATTTTCCTAACGTTCACTCAATCTAAGGATGGAGGGTTTAGAGATGCCAGCACGCATTGCGTGTCTAAATACTATTTCAAAAGGGGCTGATCTGTGTCTCCCATTTGGAGTGTTCTGGATCTTTGTAAGAGTCAAGGGCAAAGCTTCTGGCCATTTAAGTCCAGTTTCTTGACAGATCTTTCCAAATTTCCTTTTTATATCTAGATGTTTATGTTCCATTTGCTCTGGTGATTTACAATGATATGGAGTATGAATTCTCAATGAGTACCCCAGAGTTTTTGCAAGCAGGTGGTTTATTTCTGCTGTGAAATTAGTTCTTGATCTGATTTAATTCATAAAGGAATGCCAGTTTTCTTTTTAAACTCATGTTCTGCATTTGGGTTACTCTCAGAAAAGCTTCACTTCCTACAGTATTATAGTCACAGGCATTTAGGCTATCATTTATTAATGTCATGTATATAATTTAAAACTATCTGGAAGTGATTTCATTGTGTGGTGTGAGGGAGAGACCAAACTTAATGTTTTTTACATGTACTCTTATTTCACATTGCTTATTTGAAGTTGTGTTTTAATGTCACTTTTTAACCAGTTTATCTCTAACCTATTTAGCATCTTCTAATATGGTTGTGCCTTAGAGTCACCAGGAAGGTTTTTAATCAAGGTTGGGGCCCCATCCCACAGTGACTAAGTGTGACTCTGTGTATGTGGCCATTTCATTGATACTTATTACAAGACTGTCATAAGATTGTAATATATGTCAAAACTGAGAAGCACTCCTGTATACTTCTGTAATCATTTGTACTTGTGTCCGAGTTTCATTTTGTTTTTAATGGTCTCTCTCTCTCATACTTGTTACTTATTCATAATAGATTTAGTCATTGTTATGCTTCTAATAGTAGTTTGACTTCCTGTTTATTCTAGGAGAGATGCTATAACCTCTTATAGTTGCTTTTTAATTTACTTTTATAAATTTGAATACCCAAGGTTATGGTTACCTCTGAAGGGAAATAAAGTTACCTGATATTAATTGTAGTATCAGTCTTTTGTCTTTGTAATCTTAACAGTTACTAATTAGCTGCATTAAAGAAAGTTTACTGTTTTGTGACTTATGTAAAAATTGATTAATGCATTTTTTTGTAATATGAATAACTTTGCAAAACTGCCTCTGTTCTACAGGCATTATCTGGCATTCAGTAGCTTCAGCTAACTCCTTAGCAATAAAACAGCAGTAATTGTAATTTCTTGCAGTAGATATTTCGTATATATGAAGAGTAGAATGAAGCTCTGACTAAAATGTGCACATATACATGAATATCTAGCCAGAAAGTATCCAGCCATGTCCTATAAAAAAATAGGGACATTTCTTGAAGAAGAGACAAGAAATACTGTACATGGGAACATGATACCTCAGTCCCCTGCGAAATAGGCACTTTTGGACCCCACACAGTTCTCGCATTCACCATCAGCTGCCCCATCATATTTTCCTAACTCTCATTGATGGTCTGAAATCATTCCCTTTCAAAGGTGATTTTAGTTTTGGGAAAAGCCAGAAGTATCAGGGTGCCAAATCTGGGCTGTAGGGGGGCTGAGTCACCTGGATGATTTGATGTTTTACGAAAAAACTCTGCATAAGATCTGATGCATGAGTGGGCATGCTGTGGTGATGAAGCTACCAATCACCAGTTGCCCATAGCTGTGGCCTTCTAAATCATCAGAATAGTTTCCACAGAGGAATGTTCAAGCTTAACGCAAAGTTTGGTGCAAATTTGTTAGAAATGCAAGTTCAAGATTAATGCATTTGTTTTATGCTCTACTTGCTCAGTCATTTTGAATGTAATGGCCACTCAGTACACATGCTCACTCAGTGACATCTACCATACCCTCTGATTGGTATAGTGGAATCAGCATTGTTCATGGATGTACATTCCAGTCCATTCTCCTTGGCTTCCAGGTTATATCAATGTTATACGAGCTGTTCTGGTAATATTAACAGTGGCGGGAATTTTCTGGACAGGTCTCTTGTATATCTGCATGTATATCTAATAGTCCTTGTAGAAAGGGAAATGTAATAATATATGCAGCTTTTTTCTTTTCTTTTTTCTCTTTTCTCACTTTATAAAATTATATTTTATAAATTATATTATTGCACTTGTCCCAATTTTTTCCTCTTTGCTCCCTCCACCCAAACCCCTGCCCTTGCCATTCCCTCAGGCAATTCCATACCGTTGTCCCTGTCCATGGGTCATGCATATATGTTCTTTGGCTACTCTGTTCCTTTATGCTATACTTTACATCCCCATAACTATTCTGTAACTACCAATTTGTAATTCTTAATCCTTTCACTTTTTTTTGCTTATTCTCGCCACCCCCACCCAAATCTGGCAACCATCAAAACGTTCTGTGTATCTATGATTCTGTTTCTGTTCTGCTTGATTGATTATTTTGTTTTTTAGATTCAGTTGTTGATAGATATGTATTTATTGCTATTTTATTTTTTGTATTTTTTTAAATCTTTTTCTTCTTAAGGAATAACCTTTAATGTTTCATATAATACTGGTTTGGTGGTGATGAACTTATTTACCTTGTTCTTACTTACCTTGTTGTGTTTGGGAAGCTCTTTATCTGCCCTTTGATTCTAAATGAAAGCTTTGCTGGGTAGAGTAATCTTGGTTGTAGGTCCTTGCTTTTTATCACTTTGGATATTTCTTGCAAACCTCTTCTACCCTGTTTTTAATGACAAAAAGACATGAGAATGAGATAAATTGCTGTGATTTTGGATTTTAAGATCCAGTGTTCAACCTCTGGGTTAATGGGTTGAAGGGAGGGCAGAGGCTATTTATCCTTTTGTTCTTTCAAATACTGTGTTTTATTTAATATGCCCTTTTTCCATCAGGCCCCCTTTTTTTTTTTTTTTAGTCTAAAGGATTCACATTTCTTGATAGTTCACTTTTGAAATTTACACCACCACCTATATGCCTTTGACCTATAAATTAAAACCCTGCAATGGCCCTGGCTGGTGTGGCTCAGTGGATTGAGTGCTGGCCTGGGAGCCAACGGGTTGCCAGTTCTATTCCCAGTCAGGGCACATGCCTGGGTTATGGGCCAGGTCCCCAGTAGGGGGTATGCAAGAGGCTACCATACAATGATGTTTCTCTCCCTCTCTTTTCCTTCCCTTCTCCTCTCTCCAAAAATAAATAAATATTAAAAAAACCCACAACGAACCCCATCATCTGGATTCAGAAGCCCAACATCAGTTTCTTTCAACCATGATTTAATAATATCCGGTTGATCATAGGGAGATTAATACATCCTATAAAATAGGGATACCATTGTTTGCATCTTGTTTGTTATTGGGAGTTGGCTTTCTATGAAACTGAAGAATGTCTTGGGAAATCAAGAATTCATATTTAGGAGTTCTGGTCAAATGCAGGCATAGGTAGAAATGCTTTGCTTTCTCACACAACCAAAGAAGAACAACAAATTTAAAAACAAAAAAAGCATCCAGAACTGCCTGAAAAATTGAACTATATGGAAGTCGGACAACCAATGAGTTATAGAAGAAACATTCATCCAGATTGGTAGGTGGGGTGGAGATGAGCAGCAGGGGCAGAGAGGGCATATGGCAAGGCAGTGGACTGTGCGGGTTAGGTGGTGGCTAGTGGACCAGGTGGTTCCACATTCGCATGCTGATAAGCCAGAAGGAAAATCTTGAGAGCAAGACAGAACGTGCAACCCAGAGTTCCAGCATGGGAAACTAAAGCCTTAAAACCTCTGGCTGTAAAAACCTGTCGGGCTTGCAGTGGAAGAGAAACTCCCAGCCTCACAGGAGAGTTGCTTGGAGAGACCCAAAGGATCCTAGAGTGTACAGAAACCCATCCTCTTGGAATACACACTAAAATGGTCCAATTTGCTTATGGGTAGTGGGGGAAGTGACTAAAAGCCCGCCAAGAGCCAAGAAGTGGTATTGTTCCCTCTTGGACCCCTCCTCCACATAAAGTTGCCACGTGCAGCAATGTGGGTTGCCCCACCCTGGCGAATACCTAAGGCTCTGCCCCTTACTATGTAATAGGCTCACCAAGACAAAAAAAAAATATGGTCATAACGAAAGAACTGATCAAAACTCCAAATATAGAACTAAGTGATGAAGAGATAGCCAACCTATCAGAGGCAGAGTTCAAAACACTGGTAATTAGGATGCTCATAGAAACTGTTGAGTATGGTTGCAAAATAGAGGAAAAGGTGAAGGCTATGCAAAATGAAATCAAGAAGAATATACAGGGAACCAACAGTGATGGAAAGAAAACCAGGACCCAAATCAATGATTTGGTACAGAAAGAAGAAATGAATATTCAGCCAGAACAGAATGAAGAAACAAGAATTCAGACAAATGAGAGGCTTAGGAACCTCTGGGACAACATTAAACATTCCAACATCTGAATTATAGTGGTGCCAGAAGGAGAAGAGGAAGAGCAAGAAATTGAAAACTTATTTGAAAATGTAATAAAGGAGAACTGCCCCAGTCTGGCAAAGAAAATAGACGTGCAAGTCCAGGAAGCTCAGAGAGTGCCAAAGAAATTGGACCCAACAATGAACAAGACACAGCATAATTATATTACCCAAGATTAAAGATAAGGAGAGAATCTTAAGAGCAGCAAGAGAAAAGGAAACAGTTAACTATGAAGGAGTTCCCATAAGACTAGAAGCTGGTCTCCCAAAAGAAACATTGCAGGCAAGAAGTGCCTGGAAAGAAGTATTTCAAATCATGAAAGGCAAGGACCTCCATCCAAGATTGCTCTCTCCAGCAAAGCTTTCATTTAGAATTGGAGGGCAAACAGAGTGCTTCCCAGATCAGGTTAAGTTAAAGGAATTCATCATCACCAAGCCTTATTATATGAAATGTTAAAGGGACTTATGTAAGAAAAAGAGGATCAGAACTATGAACAGTAAAATGACAACAAACTCACAAATATCAACAACTGAACCTTAAAAAGAAAAACAAAAAGAAACTAAGCAAACATCTAGAACAGGAACAGAATCATAGAAATGGAGATCACATGGAGGGCTATCATTAGGGTGGGGAGAATGGGGGAAAAAGTACAGGGGATAAGAATCATAATTGGTAGGCACAAAATAAATGGGGAGGTTAAGAATGGTACAAGAAATGGAGAAGCCAAAGAACGTATATGTTTGACCCATGGACGTGAACTAGTGGGGAGGGGATGCTGATGGGGGAGGTGTGTTGCAGGGTGGAGGGGGATAAAGGGGTGAAAAAAATGGGACAACTGTAACAGCATAATTGATAAAATATACTTTAAAAGAAGATGGAATAAGTGAAGGTAAAATTAAAATATTTTTCTTTTTCTTAATTGTAACAGGCAATAGTTCAAAATAATAAGTGACAATGTATTTGATTATGTATGCTTATGTATGTAGGCATGCTTATATAAGGAGAATGAGTAAGATTATATAAAGATGAAATAAATAACAGCAATACTATACTGGGAAAAATGTTTATGGTAGTGGCTGTTAACACTCAACTAAAGTGATCAATTCTGTTTATATATCTCTTATAAACAGAATTGATCACTTTAGTTGAGTGTTAAAACTCTGTGCAACCTACAAATCATTATAATAGGACAATGACAACTAGGTATACAATTTAGAAATAACTTTAAAAAACACTTATTACATTGAGAATTTGACTATCATTCACTTTTTTTTACATTTGAGTATAATGTAAGTATGCAGCATTACATTATACCTATACCTATACATAGTCCTTTACAAATAGAGTATACATATACTCTATACCTATACATAGTCCTATGTATACATAGAGTATACATATAGAGTATACATATACTCTATACCTATACATAGTCCTTTACAAATGAAAGGAAACATCATGTGATTTATTTCAGTTTATGTAAATTGAAAACAAAATCATAAAAGCAGTAACTAGCCATATTATATAAATGACTTGTATTGTTAATATACATTTTATGTAAATGGATGTTTTTGTCATTTTAAGTGTATTTAGATGTTTCATCTATTATAATATCATGAGGAAGGTAATAATGATTTTTAGAAATTGACTTTTCTGTTAGTTCATAATTTAACAAATATAATAACGAGTTCATAAGGATGAACTTAAATTAGCTTAAAACCTATATTGCTGGTGATATTTTAGATTGGAATAATTTGTTTGAAATGAAATTTGAGAAAATGTCTGTAAAATGTTAAAAATGTACATATTCTATGATCTGACATTATATTTCTAGGAATTTGATTTAAAGAGATGGGGAGAAATAGTTAATAGATTCATGGAAGATTTCATTTGTAAAGATGCTCAACATAGCATTATTTAAAACAGGAAAACAACCACCTGACAGCACCACTCTGGGTAATGGTGGAGAATAAGTGACATAAACCAGGGTGCAGTTACACAGGAGAATACTGTGGAGCCGTTCAACAGTGTTAGGTGCATGCTTAGTGCCATGGGACATTTTTCACAGTGTGTTTTAAGAGAAACATCACATGCAATATTTCCAGTGACCTAAGTTCACTTAGAAAGGTGAGTGCAAGAAACCTACATTAAATGTTATGGTTCTCCCTAGGTGGTTATTATTTTCTTCATTATCCCTTGTTATTTTTTAACATTACTCCAAGCAGCAGATTTAACTATGCAGTTGGTGCAGTGAAGGGAGTAGGGGACCCGACACTTACTTTAAAAAGATTTGCTTCCTGAGATAAATAGTTAATTGCATTTTTATGTGATGAATTTTTATAATGGTTTAAAATACCAGGATGAATATGCTAATATCTAACAAAATTATCACAGATTATTTGAGCCATTTTCATGATTAATTGATATTTTTCTATTTTGGATGTTACAAAATTCTTTGCCAACTTTTCTCTATGAAATGGCTGGAATTGGCAATATATCTTTTCATGTTCATTTCAGCACATTTTATGAATGGATATTTATTATGGAAAGCATCAAGAATCTTCATTTCACTAAGATAAGACAGCCAGAGTGTTCTTACTGGACTGAGCTGATGGCATAGTATGTTTATTTATTCACTTTTGCTTCATCAACAATTTTGATCCACCATGAAGTAAAGGCTCTCATTGTCTCTAGTTTTCTTAAGATAAAAATTGAGAGATTTAAACATGATTTATTCCTACTTCGACCTGTGGTTTGAATTAACTTAGCTGTTTGCATTCATTTTAAGAGAAGCATTTAATCTTTGAAATACAATAGTCTAATCAATCCCATTGTTTTTCCAGTTACTCTGGAGATAGTATTAAGCTGACTATAAAGCTTTCTTATTAGAATATGAAATACAAAATTGACTTTGATAGCTCATTTTGAAAGCAATATGTATTTAAGAGAGTAACATTTTGTTTCATATAAAAGTCTCAGTGTATAATGTTACACAAACATTTTCCCAATTCATGCTGACCTTTCCTTGCTGATCCTCAGGTGTGATTAGTGAGCTTTGAGAGAACAGAATTTTTTTGTAGTGCTTTTATTGAATTAATTGTGGGCGATAGCAAATACACTGGTTTTGCTAAGAAACAACCACCTCATCTGTCTTCTACCAAACTTTTATAATGTGTATATACTTTCAGATGTAACTGTTGGGGAGTCAGCATAGTAGTTCTCACAAGTCCATTAATGCTCTTTTTTTTCCATTCTATTCTCAAATACTACACCTCATTCTACATTCACATTCACCTGAGCAGACAGGACCCCTTCTAACTGAACTGAACTTTTCTCTACCTGCCTTCCATTCCTTAACTTTTTGTTGGTTATGATCCTATGTGTCTTTTCAATGTCTGCTTCAGATAGCAGGAGCCATCTCCCCCATGCAGTATGACTTTATCTTGGGACTCCATTTGAGTCTCTGTTTAGTGTTTACTCATGTAAATGTCTTCATGGTACATTTGTTTTTATGTTCCTAGAAGAGTGATGCTACACTTTTATTTATTTATTTGTTTTTTAGTTCCCTGTAGTATTCCTGCATAGATAGACCCTCAGTGTTTGTTATATTGAGTAAAATTAAAGATTTTGGTAGCTACATTTGTCAAGTAAAATTGGCAGATCTTACTTGGAAACAATCTTTTATTATTACTTGTAGGAGTACTTATCCTGCGGTCCAAGAAGAGGCTTTAGTGAGCCCTCTGAAGTTATATGAAATATTCTTTTGTATGTTCATATGTGCATTTTTTTGGAGTTTGGGTCTATTGCTTTTTATCAGATTATAAACAGCAACTTTTACATGGTTAAGAACATCTACTTAAAATGATTTAGCATTCTAAGTAATTTCTTAAATGTACCTAAGGCCAATGAAGGAGAATCAAAGCCAGTAACTATTGGCAGGTAGTCTTAGTGGTCAGAATTCATGTGCCCTCTTCCTATTTCATGAGTTTTAGATTTTGAGAAAAATCAGAAAATGCTTGTTCAGTTTAACTTTGGGTTAAGGAAATTGACCAGGGGCATGGTATGTAGACTTGAGAACTGAAGGCTGCATTCTGAACCTAATTACTTTGTTTTCATCTCTGGTACTTCACAAAGCATAAGGGAATTTTTGTTGGAGTAGTGGGAAGTCTAACTTTGGTAGTGTGAGCAGTCATATACTTGTGGAAGTTCAGTGCTAGATTACTGGGCCTGCACTTTAGAAACAGGTAAGTGGCACAATGCTGGTACCTGGGTAGCGGAAGCCTCTGGATTTCTAGGGTAGAGCTTAAGTCTGCATGCCTCCCTATGTTTTAGTGGAATTCTGCTACTATGGGATGGGATGAGTGTACAGAGAGTTTTAAGAGGCTATTAGACAAAAGTAATCAGTTATGTAGGTAGGATAAAGCACAGAAAGATGAAAGTCTTCTGCATAACTCTATATGGTATTAGGTTTTTGTTTTCATGTCTGAATGGAGACAGAGATATCTTCCATTTTGTTTCTTGCCCTTGGTTCAAACTTTCATTTTCATGGAAGGGAGTAGTGGACCATGACCCAGTCTCCCAAGAACTAAGTGTAGAATTTCTTTTACTAAGCAATGAGTGAGGATGCCTTTGATCTGGATTCACTTAATCATTTATCTCACCCGTTTTGATGCTGGCAGATTTGCATGGAATTTGTCCTATACCCTTATTAGGTATTTCTCCTGGACAGGAAAGTGTGAACAATTTCTAATTAAAGGCATAATGACTTTTAAAATTTGCCATTCTTTTTTGTTTTGTAAAATAGTTATAATCTTCTGGCTTCTTTCCTCATTTACCTTATCAGCAGTACTAAATCAGTGAACTCGTTTGTGGAAAAATACTCCCTTTGTATCAAAGTATCTCATAATTTGATATAACTTTAATTTTCATGGCAAGCCATTAACCTCTGGTGGAATACAGCAACATTTTTGTCCAATACAGAATTATTAATGTGACTAAAAGAGCACATTACAGCTAGTTGTCTTTAACTTGGGCTGGAAATATATCATAGCTGCAGTACTTCTGCCTGTGCCTCATTTCTGGAGCCTCCTTAAGTTCTTTTAGAAATCAGGATGTGGGTCCTTGTAAATCCTGTTTTAAAATTTTGTGTTGGCTATCCATTCAAAGAGTGAAATGCCACCTCACCAGTTTTCCAAAATTCCATTCTAAGTCAGATGTTGGCAAGCTCTGGCCCCCTGCCACATTTGTAAATAAAGTTGTATTGAAACACAGCCATGTTCCTTTGTTGATATATTATCAGCAGCTGCCTTTGTACCACAACAGACTTGAGAAGTTGTGACAAATATGGTTGACTTCCAGTCAAGATGGTGCCATAGGTAAACATGGTTCTCACAACCACAACAAAAGTACAATTAAAATAGAGAACATCCATCACTCAGAACCATTAGAAAATAAGTTGAATGGAAGTCTTACAACTACAGAATTAAAGAAGCCACATCCATTCTATAGATTGGTAGGAGGGGTGGAGTTGCTGACTGGGCTGGTAAGGAGTCCCAGCCCCACACCAGGGTCCCAGTGCCAGGAAAATTAGCCCCCATAACTTCTGGCTGCAAAACCCAGCAGGGATTGAGTCAGTGGAAGAAACTATTGGAGTCCCAAGCAGTTCCTCTTAAAGAACCAACTACACATGGCTTAATCAGACTCACTCCCTCTGAGCTCCAGCACTAGGGTAGGAACTTGAAAGGCACCAGTGGCATACAGGGAGAAAATATCTGGCATCAAGGCAAGAGCTGGGGGACAGCCTTTTCCCCAGACAGAAAGGTGGTCCATTGTCCCTTTTCTGAACCCTCCCTTCATAGAGCCACAAAGCTGGAAGGCTAGTGTCATTTCTGAGACTCCATTAACTTGGCTAACACTGTTTGTGCCAATCTGCTGAGACTCCACCTTGTCCTGCCCTACCTACAGGCCCAGCCAAACTGTTAATAGTGACTTTTTAATATGAATGGCTGGTCTTGGCTCATCCTTCACAACTTCATAACTCTCTCAAATAAGCAACAGAGACAAGCCTCAGTGAGTCCCCAGCAACTGTATCTCTTGCTAAGGGGCTCCAGACCTGGCACTAGTAGCATCCAGGCTAGATTCACAGCTTGGGGTATGCTGGATTCACAGCTTGGGGTCTGCTGGTAATCTCTAAGACCAGCATCAGTAGCAGCCATCTCAGGTTGCTTTATAGCTTAGGATGAGCCCTGGGCAGAACACAGGTGGGGGCCAGCCTTGGCCTCCACCACCCAGGAATCCCCAGAGCCTGCACATCCAGTAGACAGCTATGTAGGAGCACCACCCTGCCTGCATACAAGCTGATCTTCTATAGAGGGTGGAGGTTGGTGGTCAGTGGTCACAGCCAGTACTTGCAGCTGACTGGCTTGGGTAATCCCTCACATTGATCTGTCAACAGCAGCCAAGGCTCAACTACAAGAGGAGTGTATTCTCAGCCCCCTTGAAGAGTGCACCTCAAGTACCCAGCTTAGGTGATAGGTGTAATAGGAGATCTATTAGATTGGGCCACGATACCAAGATAGAGTCATAGCAGCTCTACCTAATACATAGGAACAAGTACTGGGAGGTTTTTAAAATGAGGAGATAAAGAATCATGGCCCAAATGAAAGAACACATCAAAACTCTAGAAAAGGAGCTAAATGAAATGGAGATAGACATCTATCAGATGCAGAGTTCAAAACACTGTTTATAAGGATGCCCCAGGAACTTAGTGAGGACCTCAGCAGCATAAATAAGATCCATTCTTATTTATGCTGCTGAGGTCCTCATGAACCATACACTATTTGAAATTAAGAACAGTTTACAGGGAAACAAAAGTAGAGTGGTGAAGCTGAAAATCAGATCAATGATTTGGAACATAAGGAAGAAAAAAATGAACTAAAAAATAATGAGGGTAGTATAAGAAGCTTCTGGGACAACTTCAAGCATTCCAACATTTGCATCATAGGGGTTCCATAAAGAGAAGAGTCAGAGCAAGAAATTGAAAACCTAGTTGAAAAAAATAATGAAAGAAAGCTTCCCTAATTTGGTGAAGGAAATGGATATGCGTATCCAGGAAGCATAGACAGTCCCAAACAAGATGGATATAAAGAGGTGCACTCCAAGACACATCATAATTAAAATGCTAAAGTTTAAAGATAATGAGAATCTGAAAAGCAGTTAGAAACCTGCATGGGAGTTCCCAAAAGACTGTCAGCTGATTTCCCATAAGAAATTTTGCAGGCTGGAAGGGATTGGCAAGAAATATTCAAAGTCGTGAAAAGCGGGGACAGACAGCCAAGATTGCTCTATCCAGCAAAGCTGTCTTTTAGAATCAAAGGGCAGTTAAAGAGTTTCCTAGACAAGAAAAAACTAAAGCAGTTCTTCATCACCAAACCATTATTATATGAAATGTTAAAGGGACTTATTTAAGGAAAACATCAAAACTGTGAACAATAAAATGACAATAAATGCAATCTATCAACAACAGAATCTAAAAAACAAACTAAGCAAACAAGAAGAACAGAGACAGAATCATGGATCTGGAGAGCATTTTGATGGTTGCCAGATGGGAGAGGCATGTGGAGGAATAGGTAAAGAGGTGAGGGGATTAAGAAGTACAAATAGATAGTTTCAGGATAGTAATGAGGATGTAAAGTATGGTATAGGAACTGGAGTAGCCAAAGAATTTATACACATGACACATGGACATGAGCAGTGGTGGGGGGATTGCCTGAGGGAGTAGGGGGTGCTAGGTGGAGTGGAGGATGGGGAGGAAAATTAGGATGACTGTAATAGCATAATCAATAAAATATAATTAAATAAAGTAATACAAATAAAATTCCAAAGAAAATGACAATAATGCAGTGAAACAGACCAACACTTTAAAGAGAGAAGGGGCAACTGACACCCACTCCTTTGTCCTTGGCTGCATAAGGAACAATAGTCTAAGACTGCAGGGCAGGGCCATCTGTAGGTTTTTAGAAGACCTTAAAATGAAGAAAGCTTAGTGTTTCTAGCTGTCTTTTCTTTCCTATTTATGTTAGTGAAATATTTGGGGTAGAGCTATATCAATGTAACTCATTTGCTTTTTGAGTTCCTGGGTGTCTCTGAAAAGGAAGGGCAAGTGTGGGAAATGCTATAAATGTTTTATAAGCCTACAGGCTCTAGGTTTTGAAAGGAGGCATGGGAGGGACCTTGTGATTTCTCTCTGGGACTCTACGTTACCTCCTGTAAAACCCTATTATTTCCTCTGTAATTTATTGCCTATAAAAGGAGGAACAATACATTATAAACTTTATACCTGTACTATTTGAGTGAAGAAACAAAGATTTCTTATTTTGAGCTATATTATCATTTGTCCTTAGCTGGTGTCCCAATAATTAAGTTACTGTCTACTGAAAACACTTTAGTAGTTTTTGTTAATGGTATTGTTCATTGTTGAGCAAGATTGTGAAGTTGACAGGGAAAAGACAGCATTATGAATCAGTTTTGGAAATGCCTAGTTGGTTAAAACTTTTCCTTGCCCTGCAATGAAAAGAATCTATGAGTAATTTTGTTTAAAAGGCCACTCTGTTATAGCAAAGCCCAAAATGTTGCCTTGCAAAATTAGGATTAGCTGAATGTGACCAATGCTTTTATTACTGTGATTGTTTTCTTTCCTTTAAATAAATAATATACTTGGAGGTCATCCCATCTCACCACACAATATCTCTATGGCCCTCAACATGGAATCTGTAGGTTTCTAGTGATAAATACTTTTTATTATTACTATCATAAACATATGCACTAGAACTGTAGAGGAATGTGAAGATGAGAGGACTAGGCAGTTTGTACATGGTTGTCTAGCCAATAAAGAGCAGAGCCAGTGTGGAGGTCCAGCTCTTTGACTCCAGCCTTGAGCACATACCACTCTGTTATTAACCCTCGTCACCTGACATGACTCTGCTGTAGCATGGACACTCAGACCCACTCCCGGTTCCATTTCACAGACATTTCACAAAGTTACGTCTCTGTTAGAGAATATCCATCACACCACGGCAGCAAGTTTGTGACCATGAATCCTCATTCACACAGGCAGTGCATGACAGAAATCATCTGCAGCGCAGTTTCTGGGGTGACACCATGTTTCTGTGCACAAAAGAATGGAATGGCATGGCCTTCTAAGAAACAGTGGTCTCCATGTTTTATCTCTTCTAACGGTGGTGGGTTCATGATCATCAAATATTCTTTGATGACATAGCTGTCACCACTGCTGCTGCAGGTATTGCTGCAGCAAGAAAAAAAAAGTTGTCTCAATTTCCCTATGGTTTGACAAGCTCTAAACTGGCCAAAATGCAGTCTTTTGCCCGGAAGGAATAAAGTCCCATAAAAAAGGTTGCAATAAACAATGGAGTGGCAAATGCCCCAACCTCCGTGAAAGCTAGGACAAAGATTTGTCTTGCAGTACTCGTTTTGTAAAGAATATAAATGTAGGTTTAGTTTATCATATTTATGATAAAACATAGTAAAAGATTTGTGATAGAACTAAATACTAAAAGTGATGACAGGTGGCATTTTGCAGAGCATAATCTTCCTAAGCAGCTGTGTTCCAGGGAAAATTTGCACGGGGTTGAAGGGCATTACAAATAAAAGAGCTTATGCCAAAGTCATTACTTTCTACCTCTAGAAGATGCCTCCTAAAAAGTATCACAGGAGTTCATGCTTATGCTATTCAGCCCCAGTATAAAACGAGTTAGCAAAGCCAGTAGGTCCCTTGTCCAGCTCAGTACTGTGAAGAGTGCAGCACGTGCTCATGTAAGGCATGAGCACTGCATCTCAATCAGACACCATTCCAAAAGTGTAGCCAAGCTTGGGGATGCTGAAAAAGTCTGCAGCACTAGGAACTGGTAATAATGATACATAATGCCACAGAGCATTACGGAGCTCCCAATGTGTTCTTAGACCAAAGAAAGGTTTACAAGTACACATGATTTAATAAAAGAAAGCAGTATTTCTCTACTACCAAAAAGCATAATGCAGCACAGCAGGTTCTTTGCTTAAACTATGAAGACAACATCTGAATATAGCAGGTTTCTATGCCCAGTTATATCTCACAGAAGAGGTCAGCAATCTTTTACTGAAAAACTGCAGAGGAAATATTTTAGGCTCTGTGAACCATATCATCTTTTTTTTTTTTTTTTTTCAATTATGTTTTGTTAAGCTAGTACAGTTGTCCCAGTTTTTCTCCCTACCCACCCAGCACCCCCCATTCCTTCAGGAAATCTCCTCACCATTGTTCTGAGTCCATGGATAATGCATATAAGTTCTTTGGCTACTCCATTTCCTATATTGTACTTTACATCCACAGGGCTATTCTGTAACTACCTCTTTGTACTTCTTAATCCCCTCATCTCTTCCTTCGTACTCCCATACCCCATCTGTGTTTTGCCCAGGCTACCCTTCCTGAGCTATGAAACAACCTGAGATAGTTGCTACTTGTGCTGGGCTTGGAGATTACCAGGCCAAGCCAAACTGAAACTAGGCTGGCTGCTGCTAGTGCTGGGTCTGGGGCTCACTGAGGCCAGCTTTTGCCTGTTTGATAGGATTTAGGAAGTTTTGAGGCAGGAGCCAAGACCAGCCATTCATATGGAAAAGCAGCTTGGTTGGGGTGGAATCTCTGGGGATCTCCAAGGCAGTCTAACACTGTTAACTAGATTGATGGAGTCTCAGACATGGCATCAGCCTTCAGGCCCTGTGGGGGAGGGTTTAGAAAAGGGACAAAGGCCTCTGCTCATCTTAATGCCAGACACCTCAGTGTCTCCCTGTATACCACTGGTGCACTTCAAACTACTGCCCTCGTGCTGGAGCTCAGAGGTAGTGAGCCTGAGTATATGAGTCCATGTGTGGGTTCTTTAAGAGGAACTGCTTGGGGATCCAGAAGTTTCTTCCACCAACTCAATCCCTGCTGGTTTTACAGCCAGAAATTGTGGGGACTTTCCTGGCACTGGAACCCTGGGCCTGGTCTGCTGGTGTGGGTCTCTGACTCCTGGCTCCTGAGATAACCCTTCTGAATTTTTACCCACCACAGGTCGGTGAGGGACCAGCCCATTCTGCATCTGCACTTTTTCTACCATTCTGGGTGGATATGGGCCTTTAATTCTGTAGTCATCAGACTTCCATTAAACTTTATGTCTGATGGTTCTGAGTGATGGATGCTCTACATTTTTCTTGTAATTTTGATGTGATTGTGCGAAGAGGTGAGCCATGTCTGCTTTTGCCACCATCTTGACTGTCTTTTCAATTTTAGATTATGATGTCATCAGAGGCTCTTTGCGAATATACCTTGTATTATTATTGGTGGACCTTACTTGCCTAATACTTTCTGAGCATTCTGATTCTCTTTTGTTTGTGGTTTTCATGCACAGTGCCACCTGATGCATAGTAGTCACACATTTACTGGGAACAACTGTAGAAATCATTTATTGGGTTTTAACACTGGTCAGATTTACTGAGGAAGTGCATAGCTACTGTCATTCTCTAGATTTTCAATTTATGAGTTCCCATTATAGTTCCTACAATGACTTCAAGAAGTTAAGTAATTTATAGCCATGGTATGTTAATTCTGTGAAATTGTAGTCTAGTTAGGCTATACAAATTATGACTGCAGTTAGAAGTTGTTTACAACAAACAACATAATAGATGTATGCCTTATTTTTGAATCTTAATAAAAGCAAGTACCTGTCAGTTTAATTTATCACCAGATATGTTCATATTTAGAGTTCTTTATAGTGAAATAAAAGCTTGACCTTAAGATTATGGTACCTGCAGATTTGACAGCTGCTGTGACTGAGATATAAAATACTATAGTTGTATCAACTGGTATAACAAAAGCTGGGTAGCCCATTTGAAAAGCTGTTACATGATGTAAATTTCTTAGAGGTAAAAACAATTAGAGTAGTTTTTTCTAATCAGGGATCTGAGAGGTCATCTGGTTAAAGTTCCTAGGAGGTCCCTGTCAGGTTAAGAACTTTCCTATATCACATGGTGGAACTGAAATCTTGGCCAGTCCACCTTCCCCCATTACTTCTCTTTTCCAGGGCAGAGCTGCTCCCCTAATGTTTATTGAAGATTTGTGCACTCTGGTTGTTCTACGATGTCTCCAAGGCAATAGTAGGAAGAAAAGAAAGCTCTTTAAAGAGTATCATATATAGAATGATGATTGAAAAATTCACACTTAGAAAAATTTTCATGTATGCTTTCATCCATTTGTCCCATATCTGAATGCCATTCTGCTCCTGGCAGTAGGATTGAGCAGAGTGCTACAGGCATTGGATAGTCCTTGTACTCCAGTAGTTGAGACTCATGCAGGATTTCTTAACCTCAGCATTATTTTTAGCAGCTTCTTGGCCTGTGCCCCAGTGTCAGCTCCCAAAGGAGACAACCAAAAATGTCTCCTGGCATTCTCAGATACACAGTGTTAGGGATGGAGAGCAAATGACCTACAGCTGAGAACCTACAGCTGAGGGCTTGTGGGCATTACTGGTGGGAGAGACATGCAAGCACACAGGAAAGTAAGTAGTAAATACACACTGTAGGATGAACTAAACATGAGTCACATGGAATGCTGTGAAAGGAGATAGGAAGAAGTGGCTTCTGGAACACTTTCCAAATTCATTGCCTTTCTCCTAGGCTGACTCTGAACCACATTGTAGCTAAACAAGTTTATACTATATAAAAATTGTTACTTTTCAAACATTTAAAACATTTTGCTTACTAAAGGAAGTATCTAAAATTATTTTTTCTTTTTTTAAAGTAAATATTACTAGTTCTGAATAGCCATGTTCAAAGGATGGTCTTTAAATTATGCAGTGGCAATTACATAGTATAGTCATGCTATTGTGTTGCTACATATCAGCAGCCATTGAACAGGTGCTGATTCTGTACAACCATCTTAAGAATCAGGTGGTTTGCTTACAAGTTTAGCACATTGTATTTATTGTAACTGACTAACTAGGTATAGCAACTGAAAGTTTATTTACCCACTTTCCATCAGAGAAAGAAGTGATTGTACAAACTGTCAAAAAAGTTTATAAAGTTTGTATAGAGTCACATTTTAACTATTACTTAGCAGAAAGAATGTAGCATTTATAAATAGCATTATTAGTAACTCATAAACTATCTTTTTTATTTACTTAAATCTTAAATTGAGACTTAAGTTCAAAATCATTTATAATGTCTATTTTGAAACTTCAGGCTTTGCTAATGTAACCTGCAAAATGAAGCTCTGTATCCCTCTCAAACAAACCAAAAAATAAATCCCTTTTAACCTCTTTAGTAGTACTTAACATTGTTACTTTTCTGTCATCTGTACACTTGCGACTTATTTTTGACTATTATTTTTCCATGTTATTGCTTTTGCTACATAAAAATTGCTATAATTTAAGTTCCTTCCCTTATTGGGTCATGGTGTTTGAAGGATGTTGTTGATATGCATTAATCAAAGACTATGAAATACCTATTGGCACTCTCAAGTTTATTTATAAATAAGCTGTTGGCTAGATTGTGCTTGCCAACATTCACTCTATCATGTTCTCTGTTAGAGTGGTGGAGAAGTGTGGAATCATGGTGGGATACCTGAGGAGCACAGGTGGCTCCCTGGGTATGTTTTGAAGAAAATGACATAAATTGACTAAAAAATCCCATAAGAATGGGACTGAAGATGATGAGGCATGTTGTTTAATATCCTGTACCTAGGAAATATTCAAATGAACTTGCATCAACATCCTGAGGTAGAGGTCCTTACATTCATTATAGCATATGCTTCCTTCCTACAGCAGTGTTTTACATCTTTAGCAGTAGTTTAAGTAAAAAATTCTGTTTAATGCATTTAAATAGCAGATGTACATAACCCATCCACTTGTCTAGTGTTCAGAAATACAGACTTTGACCTTTGGAGACTGAATCCATTAATATTCAGATGAGTTAAGTTAATTGAGATTTTCAGGTTCTGTGGTAATCACACAGTTAGGACATATGAAGGCAATATGTTATTGTTTCTTTTTAAAACAGTATGCACAATGATCATTTTATTGGTTTGATTATATTAAAAACATTATAGATATGTTGGGCATTTATATTCTTACATAGTACATTTTTTATAGTCAACACAATAAACTCAGTAAATAAGATGCTTATTTCTCTGTTCCGTTAACGAAAAAAATAGCCATCAGCTTTAATGACTGCCTTAGTCTTGGCATAGATTTATTTGTTTCTACTTCAGTGAGATCTCTGTAACAGGGAAAATGTAATTATCTGTTTCTTCTTAAAATCTCATGTATTATTTTCAGTTACTATGAAAAAGAAGAGCTCAGCATCAAGAATCAGTTATTGACATTCTCCTTAATTCATTACACATATGTGAGAATTGCAGAGCTAAAATGTGAAATGACAGACTTTAACTATTTTATAGAACAGTTGCTTTCAGTAGCTTTTTTTTTTGGACATTATTTTTATAAGTTTGTCTTAAAATAAATTAGTAATCAATTATAGAACCAGGCTGCCCAGGTTTGAATCTAGGCTCCACTGCAGGCATTAGGCAAGCTACTTAATAGCAACCTCCAGGGGTGGAATTTTTAAATATGATATGATTAGAATGGTCTGTGGCATTTAATAAGTGCACTATACTATGCAAGTACAAATAAAGAAATGCAGATACATGTTTTCTTTATTGTTAATAATTTATGGTTGAAAATATATCCAAAGACATATTTGTACCATTTAGTTTATTAATTCATGGAAAAAGTGTTTCTTGACCACAGTGATTGAGAGTGGCAGTAGTGAACATGATAAGCATGATCTTTGTCCTTTCACAGGTAACCCTTAAAGAGTAACACATAAAATAATTACACAACTAATTAATTGTGACCATTATGTTTGCCGCATGTTCAGGGCATTGGGTTGTTTATAGTAGGGGATACCTGCCTAGACTGTATTTAAGGTGAAATATGAAAGATGGTACCTGGATAAATATGCTTGGTATGGCAAGGTTTATCAATCTTGTTTATCTTTTTAAAGAACCAGTTCTTGGTTTCACTGACCTTCTGTATTAATATTTTTTGGACTCCATTTTGTTTTTTTCCACTCTGATCTTTATTATTTCCTTTCTTCTACTAACTTGGGGTTTTGTTTTTCTTTTTCTAGTTCATATATATATATATGTTTATGTTATTTATTGGCGATTTTTCTTGTTTATTGAGGTAGGACTATATTGCTCTATTGCTATGAATTTTCCTCTTAGGACTGTTTTTGTGTGTCCCATAGATTTTGGGTTGTTATGTTTTCATTTTAGTTAGTCTCAAAATATCTTGATTTCTTCCTTGATCTTATTTTTGACCCATTCATTGTTTAGTAACATGTTATTTATCCTTCATGTGTCAGTGGTACATTTTTTAGGTTCTTTTCCTTGTAATTGATTTCTGGTTTCAGACAACTGTGATCAGAGAAGATGCTTGGTATAGTTTCAGTCTTAAATTTTTTGAGACTTCTTCTGTGGCCAAACATGTGGTCTGTCCTGGAAAATGTACCGTGCGCCCTTGAAAGAATGTATATTTTTCTGCTTTAGGGTGAAATGCTTTCTAAAAGCATCAATTAAATCCATCTGGTGTGGTGTATCATTTAAGGCCTCTGTTTTCTAGTTGATTTTCTGTCTGGAAGAAATAACCATTGATGTCAATAAGGTTTCAAATCCCCTACTATGACTGTATTTTGGTCATTCTCTCCCTTTATGTCCATCAGTGTTTGTTTATATATTTAGGTGCTCCTCTGTTGGATGCATAAATGTTTAAAAGGGTTATATCCTCTTGTTGGACTGATCCTGTTATCATTATGTAATATTTTCCTTTGTCTCTTATAGTCTGTTTGGAGCCTATTTTATGTGATACAAGTATAGCCACCCCAGCCTTTTTTTCATTCTTATTTGCGTAAACTGTCTTTTTCGTTGCCTTTACTTTCAATCTCTGTGTGTCTGATCTGAAGTGGGTCTCCTGTAGACAGTATGCCATGTCTGTCCAGAAAGTATCCAGCCTTGTAGTATGAAAACTAGAGACATTTCTTGAAGAAGATACAAGAAACATTGTACATAGGACAATGACACCTCAGTCCCTTTCAAAGTAGGCACCTTGTGATCTCACCCAGTTCTCCCAATAGCCATCAGCTGCCCTGTTGTATTTTCCTGAATCTCGTTGATGGTCAGAAATATCTTCCCTTTTAAAGGTGATTTTAGTTTTGGGAAAAGCCAGAAGTCCCAGGGTGCCAAATCTGGGCTGTAGGGGTCTGAGTCACCTGGGTGATGTTTTGTCAAAAAACTGCATGAGATGTGATGCATGAATAGGTGCGTTGTTATGTTGAAGCTGTGAATCACAAGTTGCCCATAGCTGCAGCCTTCTGAATATCCAAATAGTTTCTGCAGAGGAATGTTTAGGGTTAAGGCTAAATTTGATGCAGATTTGTTGCTCTGCTCACTCACTTTGAATGTGACTGCCACAGTGTCTACCATCCCCACTGACTAGGACAGTGAAGTCATTGTTCATGGATGTGCATTCCAGTCTCCTTGGCTGCTAGGTTACACTGGTGTGGCACAAACCATTCTCATTATAGTAACAATGGTTGGACATTTTCAGGGCAGACCTCTTATATATATCTTTTTTTATTCATTCAGCTACTCTATGTCTTTTAATTGGAGCATTCAGTCCATTTCCATTTAAAGTGATTATTGATAGGTATGTAATTATTGCAATTTTATTGTTTATAATTATGTTCTAATTTTTTCTTCTTCTTAAAGAAGTCCCTTTAACATTTATAGATCCTTGCTTTTCATCACTTTGAATATTCCATACCAATCCCTCCTTGGCCTGAAAAATCAGCTAGCAGTCTTATGGGAGCTCCCTGGTAGATAAGTAACTGTCTTTCTCTTGCTGATTTTATCTATTTTTTCATTATATTTTATTGATTACACTGTTACAGTTGTCCTGATTTTTCCCCCTTTGCCCCTGTTCCCCACACCATTGTTTCTGTCCATGGGTCATGTAATTTCTTTGGCTCCTCTGTTTCCTGTACTATACTTTACATTCCCATGACTATTTTGAAACTATCTATTTGTACTTCTTAATCCTCTCACCTCTTCACCCATTCCCACACACCCCTGTCCCATCTGGCAACCATCAGAATGCTCTCCATGTCCATGATTCTGTGTCTGTTCTTGTTTGCTTAGTCTGTTTTGGGGATTCCATTGTTGACAGATTTGTATTTATTGCTATTTTATTGTTCATAGTTGTGATCTTCTTCCTTTGTCTTGAATAAATCCCTCTAACATTTCATATTATCATAATGGTTTGGTGATGATGAACTCCTTAAGTTTTTTCTTGTCTGGGAAGCTCTTTATCTGTCCTTCAATTCTCTCTCTCTCTCTCTTTTTTTAAGATTTTATTTATTCATTTCTAGAGAGAGGGGAAAGGAAAGAGAAAGAAGGGAGAGAGAAATGTATGTGTGAAAGAATTGATTAATCTGTTGTCTCTTGCATGCCCCTAACCAGGGACCTGGCTCACAACCCAGGCATGTGCCCTGACTGGGAATTGAACCAGCAAGCTTTCTGTTTGTGAGCCAGCGCCTAATCACAGAGCAATACCAGCTAGGGCTCTCATCGATTGGAATTGATGGCTTTCCTGGGTACTGCAATCTTGTCTGTAGATCCCTACTTTTCATTACTTTGAATATTTCTTGCCAATCCTTCTGGCCTGCAAAGTTTCTTTTGAAAAATCAGCTGACAGTCTTATGGTAACTCCCCTGTAGGTAACTAACTTCTTTTCTCATGCTACTTTTAAAAATCTGTTTTTATTTTTAATCTTTGGCATTTTAATTACAATGTATCTTGGAGTGGGCCTGTTTGCATCCGTCTTGTTTGGTACTCTTTTTTCTGGACTTGCAACTCCATTTCCTTCATTGAATTAGGGAAGCTTTCTGTCAGTATTTTTCCTAATAGATTTACAGTTTCTTGCTCTTTCTCTTCTCCTGGCACCCCTATGCTGCGAATTTTGTATCTCTTGAAGTTTTTCTAGAGGCTGCCTATACTATCTTCGTTTGGGGGGGGGGGTTCTTTTTTCTTGTTGTTCTGATTTGTTGTTTTTTTCTTCCTTATGTTCCAAATCACTGATTTGATTCTCAGCTTCATCCACTTTACTATTGTTTCCCTGTACATTGTTCTTTATTTTAGTTGGTGTAGCCTTTGTTTCTCATTAGGTCTTTTTTATGCTGCTGAAGTCCTCACTAAGGTCCTTGAGCATCTTTATAACCATTTTTTACAACTGTGGGTCTTGCTAGCTGCTTGCTTACATTTCATTATAGTTATTTTTCTGGTGATATTTCCTGTTCTTTCATTTGGGACGTTTCTTTGTCTCCTCATTTTGGCACGCGCTCTCTCTCTCTCTCTCTCTCTCTCTCTCTCTCTCTGTTTTTTCTCTATGTACTCAGTAGGTCTGCTATGTCTCCCAGTGTTCTTGGTTAGCCTTTTGTATTAAGTGTCTTATGGAGCCCAGTGGTGCATTCTTCTTAATCATGTCAGTCAGTTGTTCTAGGAGTGTCCCTTGTGTAGGTTATGTGTGCTCTCCTATTGTAGTTGAGCCTTGATTGTTTTTTTGGCATGTTTGTATGTTGACTTGACCTTCAGTGCTGTGGCTGGCTGTGGGTATTGGCCATGGCCATAGTGTATGAATTGCTGTGTCCAGGATGATCTCACTAAATGGAATATGCTCCAACAGGTTCTGGTACTTGCAGGACCACCTGTTTGGTGGGCTACTTGTGGAAATAATCAGTTGGTGCTCTATTGTGGCCTGAAGCCAGCCACCAGGTGTATTGGTTCAGGTGTCTTTTGGTAGGGCCTCCAGTGCAGGTCAATGTCAGAGCTTCCTGTGACCAGCCTTGCACTACCTGTTAGGAGGCACAAAGTGATATGTGGTTGGTACCTGCTTGTGCTAGGCCTAGGTATGTGTGGAAGGAGCCAAGCTGTGAACTGAGGCTGGCTGCTACTAGCACTGTGCCTGGGGCAGGTCAGTGAAAGGCCCAGGACACCCTGAGACCTCAGCCACCTGCTATCGCCCCATTAGTCTCAGCCACTGAAAGAATCTTGGGCGGTACATGAGTTGTGTGAGGCAGTTTTTCAGGGAATCACTAGGTACAAGAGAGTGGTGTTCAGCAAGTTAACACAGATTGAAACTTGGCACCAGTGCCTCATCTGAGGGCACTCAGCAAAAGTCTTGTATATTGCTGTCTACCTGGGGCCTTTAGGCCTTTGTGGTGGGTCAAGGTCTTAGGGAGTTGTCAGGGTAGAATTAATAGAATTCACCAGATTAAGATTTGGTTTTGGGGGGGGGGTTCTCAACACAGGAAAGGTGGCACTTTTTGGCTGTGCAGGAAGTTAGCCCTCACCCTGAAGGCATAAAACTCAGTAACTGGAATTCCTTGAGAGTTTTTTAAGAAAGACTATAACACAGGCCCAGGCTGGTTGCCCCTGACTCTGTCTTGGGCTGTGTCTTGAGTTGGGTAGGGTGGGTTTTTAGGGAGTAATCAAGGTGGAGCTAGTGTAGCTCACCAGACTGTTGTCATGCAAGGAGTGGAGGGCTCAATACAGGGACATTGGTAGCTGTCCCTGCAACCCTCACTTGAAGCTTCACAACTCAGTGTTTCCCTGTATAACTCTGTTGCTCCCCCATTCCCCAGCCACCATCCCTCCACTGGAACCTACTATTCCTTTAAGATTTCACCTGGTTTTCTAGCAGCTTTCCATCCCACAAGGTGGTTGGTATCCCTGCTGACTTTTGCAGCCAGGTGTTATATGAGCTCTTGTCCCTGGCACTGGTGCTCTGGGAAGGGGAGCCTAGCATGGGGGATCCTCTGCATCTGAAATATTCGTCCAGATCATAATCACTGCATGTGGGTATGTGGCTAGCCCATTTTGTGTCTCCACCCTTTTTACCAGTCTCAGTGTGGCTTCTTCTGTTTATCCTTAGTTACATGACTTCTGTTTAGCCAGTCTTCAGGTGGTTACCCAGTTTGATTGTTCTATAATTTAATTGTAATTTTGATGTGGTCATAGGAGAAGGTGAGTGCAGTTTTCACCCATTCTGCCCTCTTGGAGAGACTCTGAATTTGTTTAAAGGGATCTTTACTGCTTGGTGGAATGTGAGGCTGCTGTCAGCTTTTTTTATGAGTACTTTCTGGACTTAATCCAGCTTGGATTTCAATGTATTCAATAATAAAAGTACATGTGAATATGAGGAAATGTAGACCATTAAAATTGCATTATTATATAGCTGGTTTTTACATTTGGACTGATTAATGAGTTTCTGTGGAGTAAAAATAGAGTACAAACCACCAAACCACTTTCTAGATTTTATCAGTAGACACATTGCCCTTGGGGATTTCTCTTGTCCAGAGCTGTTAATGATTCATTGGAACAGTGACAATTTTACATTTTATTTGAATTAACCAATTGCTTAGAGATTAGACATAGAGTGAGAAACCTGATTTATAGTTGTATGTCACTTGCTGGAAGAAAAAGTTCTCCTTAACATTTATAACATGTTTCCTATTAATTAAGGCAGAGTCCCCATATAGCCTAATGAAATATTCTTGAGGTGTCCAAATCAAAGGTTCTGCATAGTAATAAGGTAGTTCAATTTTTAAATAGATTATGTAAATGGAAATGAGCCAAATCATTAAATAATACAAATACAGTGAAGTCAACATTAGAATTTAATTTTCATTTTTGTTTTGCTTATTACAACACTGGCAATACTATAGTGTTTTGGCAATCATAAAATGAGGATTAGTGGAGCATGTACTATGTGTTGGTTGGTGATGGATATATATATAGTGGTAAAACAGACCTGAACCTCATCCTTCTAGAACGTAGGTTCTAGTATGGGAAGCAGATGTTAACTAAATAAACACAGAAACATTCAATTACAAATTGTTTTTAATGATCTGAAGGAAAGGCAAAAGGTGCTAGGAAATGAAATCATTTTGGTTTGAGAAAAAAAGGAGTAAGAACGAAGAGAAACTTTGTCACTTCAAACAGGGATCCACCTATTTATGTATATTTCCAGTACAGGGTGTGGGGCTTTAGTCTAAGCAGCCTCCTTTTGCTGTGCCCCCTTCTAGTTATACCCACTACCTTTGTACTCACACTGCTTCCCCAAAAGTCATATATAAGAAAATAGATCAGTCTCTCACGTCTGTGTACTTATTGTAGGTAGACATACATATATATCACATTTATGATCACATAAATAACCTACTTTTTCTACCTAATGGTAATGCTTTTCCATATCATTGAATGTTCTTCCATAAGTTATAGTTTTTTTAAAGGAATACCCTATTATTTCCAGAAAATGTTCTTTTCTGCTTTTTGGGTCTTAGATAAACACTGCATATGTGAACATTCATAACCATATACTGGTACATTAATTAATAATTATTTTCTTAGGATAGATTTCCAGTTGCATTACTGGTCTCATATTAGTTAATATTTCAAAGGATTATTTTGTATTTAAATGTTTTGTTATGTGTCGCTGAATTACTGGCATGATTTATTTGTAACATGTCATGAGCTAGTTTAATGCAGCTTCATTTTGCTGTTTGTGAGTCTGGAGTCAAGCAGCGAATAGTACAAGTCACCGAAGTTAGTTCTGCATGTTGGATTGCTCTTGGCCTTAATCTGATTTAAATTCTCTTCTTTCTGTCTTGATTTCCTAGAATAACAATGAATGTTCTTATAAGAACTATTTCTCTATTCTTTATTGATGGCGTTCTAAATTTGGCCAGAGAGAAATTGAGAAACAGTTAAAATCTGTTGTGTGTTTATCTACCTTCTCTTTGTTTTTCCTTCTGGGTCATCCTGAATATATCTACCTGATTTTCTGCTTTAAATAGTTTCATAAAATTAATAACAAAGAAAACAATAGAAGTGCCAGACATGTTCTCAGAGTTCAGTGGGGATGCAGAAATTGCCAGGTACGATAAATCTGACATGCTGAATCACTGAGAGTGTTGCTGCATGTTTTCTACAGAACTGTTGCTGAAAAAGTGTTGTTAGTTAAGTTTAAAATTTTTATTTCCAACAAAATTATTTGTTTTCCTTTTTATTTTTAATGTTAAATTTCCAACCATATTGTTAACATTAAAATGCCTGAAGTAAATTATACTTCTTCCTAAAGGCATTGATTTTTTTATCTAGTTAGCTGCCATGAGGTTTGCTGATTTGGAAGTATAATGCCAGAGATTTTAGGTGGCAAAAAACATGTGATCTGAGTGCACTGAGTGTGGGCTGGTGTTTATGACCAAGGTCGTTTTTCCTGGGACTCACTTTCAGAATTCAGTATGGCATATAGGGATGAAAAAATATAACCTAGAATATATTCAGATTCAGAAAATATAACCTAGAATTTATTTGAAAGCTGTTACAAAGTTATTTTGTTTCTCCCATCCCAAGAACACCTGTAATATATACCTTTACTATACCCTATTCAGAGCTTCCATTCTGGGGATTATATTATGCATACATGAGCACTTTATTAATTTTTTCATTTATTCCTTCCTCACTCTCTTAAAAATGTATTTATTTATTGATATATTCCTACATTGTATTGGTGTTTGAACTGTATCAAAAATATGGAAAAGGTTTAGAGGATGCTGCCTTTATCTCCAATTACACAGAAGAGAAGAGGTGAACATCTGCAACATCAGTGATAATCATTTTTAACATGACCAGCATTTCTTGTGAAACCTGGAAGAAAACTAGTTCTGTGTTCAGGCCCTTGGTTTACTCAGCATGATCCTATCTACTCAGTTGTTGCTCAGTGAATTGGAAATGATAAATCCCAGAGAGGCTGGTCGGTAGGAAACTGAATCTTGCATCACTTGAACCTTTTCTTTTCAATTCACTATCCTTGTCATATCCAGCAAGTCACTGAGTGTTTTTGTGCCTCAGTTTTTCTTCTGTGAATTATGATAATTAAAGCAGATAATTTACTTCTCAAGATTCATTCCAGGTGCAGTATGGACTTCTGATTGTGTCCACTTAGTCATTTAAAAAGAATTATTTAAATGATTCTTAAAAATCAGAATATCTGAGCATCATAGGAGGATTATATGTAGTATGCTTCCATGCTGTTTCTGAGGGCTCTCATACATGATCTTATATATACTTATGAGCAAATATTTATATTCATAAAACACTAGATCCTTCAGACTCTGCAGAGTCCCCTGTTTTATCTCATGTTGTCCAATTTATCATTCATATAAAGTGTAACATGCAAGCGTGAAATTCAGAACAAAGTAACTTCATCTGTCCCTCAATACTAAAAAGTTCAATTTCATGCTGTGTTTTACATGGCACAGCAGGAGTGAAGTGTTTTATATCTCTAACTCTGAACTTCCACAACCTTTCTGTCAGATATTCAGGTAAGTGTTGAGAAGCAGAAACTGTAAAAATAATTTCTACAGAATTTTTTGGAGACTCCAAGAGCAAGCTATTTGAATCTATTGCCTTCACTTTGCATAGTTTTCTTCGTCTGTTTGAGCTGTGTTCCCAGGGGTCAGAAAGATAGAGTTTCTAGTCCCATACCTTAAATTGCTTTATAATTGCTTTACTTTATAAGGGAGACATATCCTGGCCTGGTGAAGCCTAAAAATATTCAGAAGAAATTAATCTGAACCTATTAGAAGGAGGGGGAGAGGAAGAAACATATTTTGGAAAATTATTAGTTAGACTGGACAAACTCTATCAACACAGCATGATAACATGCATAAAAAAAATAATGAGACCCAGACATTTGTTTTCAACAACATTTCAATTTAGTTATGTGTCATAGAAAAAGGAGTTTGAGATGGAAAAATGAGACTCCTATTTAAATTAAAACCATTTAAAATGTATTGAAAATGGTTTGGTTTTGGAATCCCACAGCGGGGTAGATGAAGAGTATGGGAGCTGTTCTGGATTTGAATGTGGCAAAGGCTATATTATTTGTGAGCTGTGTGACCTTGGGCAAGTTAACTTAGAATGTCTAGTGTCTGTTTCCTCACATTTTTTTAAAAGGCTATTGAAAAATATTTTTAAGGGCCTCTTTATCCTTTAGATACCTAGAATGCACTCCTCAGTAAGACACACATAGTGTATGTTTTCATGGTTTAAAATATAATGGAAGCGGAAGGCCAGATATGGCAAAAGTATCTGAAACCACTCAAAAATGATTCATTAAAATTAGGGTAAGATATTTGGTTCTGGTATAATACTTTTACTATGAGTGTGATATACCTTTTGCTTTTAGGGAACTTTTAAAGTTGCTCTCATCTTCATGTCTTTGAAAACAAAACATTCAGAATTTTATTCTGGGTGTGTATTCTGGAACCCCTGGAGTCTTCAAAGGTATTGTGTACGCTGACAAAACCAGAGTTCTGTGAACTCTACAGACCTGTCTGGGGAAAACAAGGGATGTTCAAGCCTCCTGTAGACCTTGCTTCCTTAATGGACATAGGACAAAGGAAATGGCCTTTGCATTCCTTATATACGGACTTTATTGATTAATATTGATTGTAGTTTGTATTTCTTTTTCCTCCCTGCTCAGTCAGTGTAAACATAATTATGTAGTTTAATTTTCATGTACTCTGCTAAAACAGCCTATTATTTGTCTTTGACTGGTATCACATAAAATGTAACCCAGGAAATCAAACTGCTGTGTAAATATTATTTTTCAACTTAATTAGACCTAAATATTTTAAAACTCTATTTACTGTAATAAAATAATTCTTATAAATTGTCAGGTAATTATAATAATTTTTCCAAAAATTATTTGTGTAAGAGGGTACATGTACAAGTGAGCAATGATTGAATAAGTATATAGATGAAATAAATCAATGTTATAATTGATAATTACATATGACTAAGGGGTGACGGTCCATTTGGGTGTACAGTGGTATGTTCCTAGTGTGTCCCATAGATAGGAACTGGAACTGGCAGGAAACAGGATATTTTCTGTTGTACTACCGCATAAGTTTCTTGAAATTTTTTGGCTTTGGTTAACTATTTGAAGAATCACACCTCTTTACCGTCTTTGAAAACGAGTTCTGTAAAATATAAGTATGTGAGTAAAAACTGAGACTTAAAAAATTTTCTTTGGTTAACAAGAGCATTTTGAGTTTACTTCAGTTTTTGTGGAGAAGGGCATCATGGAGATCATAGTTATGTTTAAGGAGCTTTATTGATCCAGCATGTTTACATACTTTTTGACCTTCAATCCCCTGTGACAGAGCTAGGAGAGCATTTTTATATGAAGAAGATGACTGAGAGCTCATGGCATGCCCAGTTTTATGTAGCTGTAGGTAGACCTGGGTGCAGCAAGCAGAAAGAGAATGTGACTGCTGTTTATTAATCATATTAAGCATAGTCATATTCATTAATTAGTTAGAATAAGCACCACTGTGGACTTTTTTTGTATTTAGCTTCTTTAGCTCAGCATAATATATGTTAAATTTATGTATTTACTACACTGATTCTGAGTTCCCCTTTTTCTAATATAATTCCTTAGAACAAAATTTCTAATTTCTTGAGCTACCTAAGAAATACTGGTCTATTGGGAGTACTCCAAAAAGGGTGAAATTCATTTTAGATTTGTAACTGGTAATGAAAATTTTATGATAAAAGAATGGATGGGCTATAGAAGTAGAATATTTTACTCACCTTTTGGAATTTATTTAGAGGAATTCCAATATAAACAGATCCCTCTGTATTTTTTATAGTTAATCTACATATTACATACTTTTATTCATTATTAGTTGTCTAGTGAACATGTAAAGAAAGAAATCCATCCCTAGTTGGTGTTGCTCAGTGGATTGGGCCCTGGCCTGCAAACCAAAGGGTTGCTAGTTTGATTCCTAGTCAGGGCACATGCCTGGCTTGTGGGCCAGGTCCCCAGTAGGGGGTGTGTGAGAGACAACCACACATTGCTGTTTCTCTCCCTCTCTTTCTCCCTCCCTTCCCCTCTCTAAAAATAAATAATTTTTTTAAAGAAAGAAATCCAGCAATTTTTGTAGTATCTCATTAGGTTAGGTGTTCATACAAATAGACTAATACCAATAGAGGCTGGCTTTACTAACTGTAGAATGCATCTACTTTCTAAAATTGTTTTATTTAACAACTCTAAATTAGGCCATGTTTCTGTTAAAATAATTGATTAAATTAAATTCCATAAAAGTTGGGACATAATGGTAGAAAATACTGATCAGAAGCACTTGCCTAGAGTACATATCGCAGAATATTGTACCTTCATCACATTCAGAATCAGAAATAACTAGGCTTAAATATAGCAAGGAAGTCTTGAGATCCTGGACATCTATAGATTTAGTGTGATTTAACAGTGTGGCAGTATCAAAGAGCTGATCCTTTCTCTTTTATACATTTGATATGATGCAGTATAAACCTATTCCATTTAATATTGGGTGGATGTTTACATAGATGTGAGATGAAGATTCAAAAGTAAGAGTGGATTAGTAGTAAAATAGTTTGTGTTAATACTAACAGATTACTAGCAGGTTGTTCTTTATATGTAAAAAGGAAAAAGTGTTTAGCATTTGGTCATCACTTAGCTGAAAATTGGTAAAAGGTTAAAGAACAGGAAATAATGAATTGATGCAAACCTGGATGAATAAGGACTGGATTGTGTTATATTAGTTGGTCAAAAAATCAGATTAAAAAAATTCATCATAGCCTTTCAATTTAATACCCACATTGTATAAAGATTTTTCTTGTTGCTCTACCCCTAGAATTGTCTGCATATTTTTTTTCAGTGAAGTATTTGAACTCACTGAGTAATAAACTATCTATGTTACTATAAAAGGTAGCTTAATAATTAGGAATAAAATTGTATTTCAGGCCTGGTTACTGATTTTGGCCCTGAATATTTATCACATCAGTCACAATTTTAGTTAAATAAGAGGTTGCTATGCCTAATACTTGAAGTATCTTTGTTACTATTTAATGTAGAAATTGTGAATAATTATGCCTAATTATGTTAATAACATGTTCTTAATTCTTATCAAAATAGCTAAAGAAAGTGTGTTGTTAGAAAACAAATGGAGAATATATGTCTCTTTTTTGTTCTTTATTTATTAAATACTCTTTATCAAAGGGCACCTGGTACAAACTTTTGGGCTCTCAAAGCCGATAAATGGTGAGTCCATTGAAAGTTTGGCATTTTTATATTTTATTTATAGTCCCATATTTTCATAGCTCATGTATTTGGAGATGTAAGACAGTTTTACTATGTGTTGTAAAGGAAATACTACTTTTTTTTTTACTGTAGTTCTGATCTAATATAGCAATTTGGTTTTGCCATGAGTATAATTAACTGATAACCTTTGAGAACAATAATTTCTGGGGGTGGACTAGATTTTGATAAAATTATGTGTTAAAAATAAAATTTGTCAACTGATTTGAATTCCTGAAGGAAACAAATTAAAATGTTGCTTATATTTTTTTAAATATGAGCCCTTTCATTGTTAAAATATAGGTAACAATCATTACGAAGCATAGGATCTTACAGTAATTTTAGGTTGAAAGGTATACTACTCATGTGTTAGTAGAAGACATGTGCTTTATTTGGATACTCATAAATTTTCAAAACAAGAGTTTGCCACCATTGTCTTGCCCCTTTTAAAATTGTCCTGTTAGTAAATCTGATCCATAATTTTTCTGATCAAAGGTACCTTCATGTGCTAATTTATGTTTCTGTGATTGCTGTCTGCATTGAAATTAACCAGAAAAAATTAATCTTGAATTTTAGTTTTGTTATAAATGATTTTTTTTCTTATACCTTAAATTCCAAGATAAAAAGAAAATTTTGGATTTTAGCATCTTTACTATAATAATCTCAATTCATTTTGTAAATACCAGCTGTAATATACTAAGCATTTCCTGTAGAAAGGATGATCTTTGATGTAAGAGCTCTTGTGAGAGTAGAAAGAAAATCATGGACCACCATTGATCTTGGGAGGTACTTATTCTCTTGGAATGTGTTTACTCTTCTGTTAAAACTGAGATTTCTATGTCTTATTGACAAATATCTGTGAGGATTGTCTTCAATAATGTAAGTAAACCACCTAGCCAAGGAAGCATATTTGATGTTTACTAAACATTGGTCCCTCCCTTCCTCCCTTTCTCCCTCCCTCCCCCTCCTTCTCCTCCTCCTCCTTCTTCTTCCTCAGATAAAAGTTTTCTTACAAATTTATTGTTTAAAATAATTCTTTAGGTCAGTTCTAATATTGGTGAAAGATACTTTAAATGCCTAAAACCCTAAAAAAAAGTTGTAGATCAATTAACCTTTGGGATGATTTTCCTAATCATAATTTTTTAATAAATATATTTTAATGATTATGCTATTATAGTTGCCCCATTTTTTTCTGCCCTTTATCTCCTTCCTCTCTGCACCTCTCCTCCCACCAGGTGCATTCCCTCCATCTTCCCTTAGTTCGTGTCCATGGGTTATACATATAAGTTCTTTGGCTTCTCCATTTCCTATTTCGTTCTTAACCTACCCCTGTCTATTTTGTGCCTACCAATTATGTTTCTTATTCCCTGTACCTTTTTCCCCATTCACTCCCCTCCCCCTCTCGCTGATAACCCTCCATACGATCTCCATTTCTGTGAATCTGTTCCTGTTCTACTTGTTCGATTAGTTTGGTTTTTTTTCGGGGGTTTTTTTTTTTTTTTTTTTTTTTTTTTTTTTTTTTTTTTTTTTTTTTTTTTTTTTTTTTTTTTTTTTTTTTTTTTTTTTTTTTTTTTTTTTTTTTTTTTTTTTTTTTTTTTTTTTTTTTTTTTTTTTTTTTTTTTTTTTTTTTTTTTTTTTTTTTTTTTT
>PVKU01002922.1:0-157534 GCA_004027475.1 Anoura caudifer | reverse complement strand
CTGTTCATATTTTTGATCTTCTTTTTCTTAGATAAGTCCCTTTAACATTTCATATAAGGGCTTGGTGGTGATGAACTCCTTTAACTTTACCTTTTCTGGGAAGTACTTTATCTGCACTTTCATTCTAAATGATAGCTTTGCTGGATAGAGCAATCTTGGATGTAGGTCCTTGCCTTTCATGACTTGTAATACTTCTTTCCAGGCACTTCTTGCCTGCAAGATTTCTTTTGAGAAATCAGCTTGATAGTCTTCTGGGAACTCCTTTGTAGGTATCTCAACCCATTAGTTTAATTATTCTAATTACACTCATTGACTGCTTTTGTTTGCAAACCTCATTTTTCAACTTTACAGACCTTTCAACATTCAGTTCACCAATCCATCTTTGTGATGTTTAATCCTTCTGTTTCAGGCATGCTTTTGAATGTGGGGTTGGTTTCCTTTTAGTTGTTCCTGCTACACAGTTTCTTATGAACTCTACCATGCCTTTGAACATATTATTTTACCATTTGTAAATGTGAACATGCAGGTTTTCACCTCCACTCAGAAAAAATTAATTTATCCCTCACTGAATGTTTAAAAATGTAAAACATCCTCAATGACATGGTCAATAAATATTCATGCACATTATATTCAAAGTAGGACTCTGTGACTTTATATAGCTACTGAAATGTTTAATACGCAGTAACCCCTTTGTGTTTCAGTGCACCTGCAGGAAAGACATGGTGAAAATTTCAATGGATATCTTTGTGAAGAAATTTCAGCCGGACAGATACCAGCTTTGGAAACAAGGAAAGGATATATACACCATTGATCACACAAAGCCTACTCCAGAATCCACCCCTGAAGTAAAAGCATGGCTGCAGAGGCGGAAGAAAGTAAAAGCATCCAGGAGGTAATGATCCCTCCTCCAGCCTATCCAACTTGTACTCATACAATTAAAATGGGCCATGATGTGATATTCTCAAAGACTGTTTGCTGTGCTGAAAATTTATTCCCGTTAAGTTTATGAAATCTCTTAATGAAAATTTGAGGTAAAGTATTTTTAATTCTTGAGAAGTGTAATAAATGAATTGTATTTTGTGTTTGGGAATATCCTGAAGTTGTTACATGTGGCAAGTACTAGAACAATACTAGAACTTCCTGAACCTCTTACACTAATGTCTTTTAAAGTTGTATTGGTGTTCTGTATTCATCTCCATATTTTTATTAGGTTCAGCACCTTGATTTCCAACTTTTTCATGTTGCTACTGATTTTCTTTCTGGCTTTAGTCATTTTCTTCATTTGTCAAATATCTGAGATAATACTTTTTTCTTCACGATTCCTATATTTTGCTACATTTTATACACTTGGTTTTACTCTTTTACAAGGTCTAAAGCAGAGCATATGCTCTGCTTTGTATGGTGTTTCTGTAACATTGTTGTCCCTGTGAACTTTATTCTGCAATCCATTTTTGTGGCCAGGACCATTTCAGAAGCTTTTACGCCTGTTATGGGCATCTCACTGCTTTTAAAACTCATTGAATAGGATATGTGTTATGTTACTCAGGTCCTTTGGCAGTTCTTTTTAGCCTCTTTATGTTTTCCAGGGTTATATTACATTTTTACTCTCCAATATTACTCATTGTTTTTCTTTCAGATTATAAAAGTAATATTTGTGCTTTGGAGAAAATTTGTAAAATAAGGAAAAAGAATAATGACAGCATTCCAAATCACCCATCACCTCACAATCCAGAAATAACCAATGTTAACATTTTCTGTATATAACCTTTTCATATATATATTGATTATATATCTTTCTAAAATTGGGGCCATGGTCTATTAACAACTTGATGACCAGTTTTGTGAGTGCTTTTGTATTTAATCAAATGATGTACTACAACACTATTTTTAATGTCTGCATGTATTCACTAATCCCCTGTAGTTGGACTTACAGCTTGTTTCCAGCTTTTTGCTATTAAGTAAAATAACACTGTGATTTTAAATCTTTGCTCACACTTTTGATGCTTATTTTCTGATTCTCTTTTTCTTCTGACATTTATTTTCTGCTATTTTAGAATGGTAGTTGGCAGAGGAACCTTAAGAACATGGAGTCAGACTTCTGCATTTTGTGAGAGAAATAACCTGAGGCACAGAATTAATGGCAGAACTCAAATTGAAGTGTTTTTATTTCACCCTATAGTTATAGCAGTGATTTTAAAACTCTTAGTTTTCAAATCAACTTAGTAGGTTAGGAACAATATTTTAAAATTAGGAAGTAAAATAGAATAAAAAGTATTATAGTCCTTCCTGTGTGGTAAAGGCAAGTATTAATTCCTGACATGTATGAGCATGTGTGTATGTGTGCGTTGTGTCACCATCTACAATGTATAACTTACAATGGGTTGCATTCCAAAAAGTTTGGGAAACACGGATTTAGAGAGTTACTGCCTTTGATAAGCATGTTAATCCATGTTACCAAAATGCTAGCTGTGGGAGGGGGCAGTAGTCAATCTTAAATTCAGAAGGTATACCAGTAGATCAAATTGAGAATTGTTTTTTAGTGGACAGAAAACACTATTTCAATTAGATATATGATCTGGTCTCTCAGTTACTAACCACAGCGGACCTTTTGGGCTGCCAGAGAACAGAGATGATTGGCATTGGACGGATTTGAAATACTTAAAATAATCAATGAAATCTGCTCACCCAATTTGAAAGCCTAATGTTAAGGGGCTTGTTGATTATGCTCAGCCCTGTAGCTTGATCACACAGTTTGCTGGCTCCCTTAAGTAAATACTGTATCTAGGGAAATCTGATGAAGAGAATGATTGATTGAAATCTCAAAGATCTGTCAGCCATCTTGCTTTACATGTACTATTAGTAATGTGAAGATTTTCTATATAGACTAGTGCATGGGTTCTCAATAATGTGAAAATGGTGATGCTTATACTAGTAGTGTTACTACCAGCAATAGCCAAAGCTAATTTACATAGATGACCTATGGGTCTGTGGCTACCCTCTTCATCTCAGATCTCTGCCCTCTCCGACTTCCTAACAGTGCTTAGTGTTTGTGTATGTATCTGTGTGTGTGTTTGGGGCAGTGAAACACATGTTGCTTTCATTTTAATTGTAATTTTTTCTAAATGAAAGTGTTAGAAATATTGCATCACATACAAAAGGCATCTTTGATACAGCTAGCAAATGACTTGCTTGAAAATACTAAAAGACAAAAAATAAAAATGATGTCCACTTTGAAAATAATAAGTTGATAGATGATAAAAACATATGGATAACCTTTCTTCTCTCTTATTTCCTTTAGCCAATGATGATTTGACATTTAATTTTAATGATTTTAACGTATACTTCAGAAATATACAAATTTCAGGGAAACATGGTCGCTTGTTGACCTTGGAATGTAAATCTACTCAGACTTTAAGAGCAGAAAATGGGCTCTCACCATTTTTTTTCATTTTTCATTATCTAAACAATATTTGATTTATTGATTTGATTTCTCCCATGCCATCATTTTTCACTTTACTTTTATTTTCAGATGTCTTTTAATATTGTTATAGAATTTTAGCAAAGACTTTCTCTGATATTTAGTAATCAATTATTTACACTTGTTTTAATTTTAAATTTTAGTAAATTGTTACTAAAACTCTTGCTAAAAATTTTATTTCAAAATTAAACTTTTAATTGTGAAAGTTATCTTTGCACAATAATTAAAAAACTGCCATATTTTCTTATTTCAGTAAGTGAAAGTAACATTTGTAATGGTATTTGTTTTATCCTGTTTGTTGCAAACATTCTCTGCTCTGACCATAGCTTCTCTTATTAATAGCTTCCAGTGCACTGGTTCTAACTCCAAGAGGCCGAAAAATGATGAGGACAAGGAAGTGTCAGCTGCAGTCAGTGAGACAAAGGTTCCTGACCCAGTCCCAGACAACCTCAAAGTCAGTGAAAAGCCAGAAGCAGCAATAAAACTGGGGAACACAGAAGCACCTTCAGAGGAAGAGACCTCTACTAGCAGGAAGCAGCTGGATCCAAATTCATCAGATAATGTCAGACTCTCAGGTGAGAAACTGGCTGTTTCATATATAACTTGTAGGTGGTTGATGATCTGATGCCTTTGATCTATGATCAAGAGGACAGATATCTTACTTTTACATATAGCTTAGCCAATAAACTATCTAGACTTATGGGGTAATTCAATCAGGAGGCCAGTGGAGTGTTAATAAAGGTCAGGAGCACTACTGCTACAGAGAGTGAAATTGTGAGACAAACAGTCAGCATGTCCTATTTGGTTTAATAAAAAAGAATATTCTAAAATGGAAAAAAAAAATTTTGTTGCTACTCTATTTACAATATATAATACAGTTTTGGAAAGCTTCTCTTGAGTTTGCATGCAACAGAGAAAAATCAATTATAGACAATACTTTGCAAATTCTTTGCTTTCATCTTAATTTTAAAAATAAAATAAACAATAAGGTTTTTAAAACCTTATTGGTTTAAAACCTGAAAAATTATTCAGTCTTGGGTAATGGTATGTATAGTTCCCTGGCTGTTCCTCTATACTAAAGCCATCATCTGTCTCAACTACTTTGCTTCCCCCGCTTTATAGCATATATCTCTGAGATTGCTTTAAAGCTTTGCCTCTTTAATATGTGTTGGGGCATTTGTCCTTATACTAATCGAGCTTATTGGTAATCCCTGGCTTCTTGTCATACCTCTCAACCAGTCTGTCCTTCAATATGGGATTCTCTGGAATTCATCCATGCCCTGCCCCCTTTCCCCTGCTTCTTCCTCCTTCAGGGCACCATTATGTCTTATCTGGGCTACTGCAGAAAAATTGCTTCCTTCCTGTTTTGCCAGTGTTTACTCTAGACAGCTCTCCTAGTTAGTTCCCTATATGGTAGTCATAGTGATCTCTGAAGACGTTGCAGCTTAGGTCTTCTACTCACTTGTTCTTTTTTACTCTTCTTCCACTTAGAGTGAAAGAAAAGTCCTTGTCATCATCCTAATTAATCAGACCTTCAGCTGCTTCCCCATGCTCATTACCATTGGCTCTTGAAATATCTGAGTTAATAGATTTTAAATCATTAGACTTCTTCAATAAGTTCAAACTTTAGTGGAGAGCTAGACAAATATAATTATAATCTAATGTGCTAAGTGCCATGTTAGAGATGGCATAGAATGTGGCTGATACACCAGGGAAAGATCTGAAGCAGACAGGAGGCTACAATATTTCTTAGAGTAAGTGATATCTGAATTGACTTGAGATAAATAGATGTCAGGAAGGTGGAGAAGGTAGGGAAGGGAACAGCAGTACACAGTGCAGAGAAGACAGTTATGGAGTGCATATGGCTATTTCTTTATAGTTCCTCACCATAGTTTAATTAAACACTTTATGAAGTACTGGGAGGTTTAGGCCAAGGGCCCTCACTATTTTACTAGTTCTGTTGCTACACAGTTACTTGCATTTCAGCCTCCAGGTTTTGAGACCTGGAGGACCACTTGTATAGAAGGTGTGTGGCGAGGTTTAGCATCAGAGCTCGTATGTGATAGATGAAATGATGCGTGTCTGTGTGTGTGTGTGTGTGTGTGTGTGTGTGTGTGTAAAGGAGGGGAAAGGGTGAACAGAGATGGCACTAGAAGAGAAGTGCTTATGATATTCTTGTGTTTTATATGCTGTCATTGTATGATACATTATTAGTGTAGGACATAATTTTTACTGGACCTGCACAGCTTTACATATGCTCTTTGCACAAATCCTTGGAACTGGAATGTTTTATGAATACCATCTCTTAGCATCATATATTGGAATATAATTCTACTTTTTCAGAAATACTTCAAAAACTATTGCTTTGGACAATTATTGTTATTCTGTGGCTTTTGATATTTATCTATAGTAGGCCCTGTTTTTAATCCCTTATTTTGTCAATAAGTTTATTCTTTCACTCCCTTTTTAAAATTAAATTTATTGCTGTAACAGTGGTTAATAAGATTATATAGGTTTTAAGTGTACATGTCTGTGATACATGGTCTGTATATTGCATTGAGTGCCCACCACCCAAAGCCAAATCATTTTCTGTTAGCATGTTTTTGGGCCCCTTTACCCTTTACTTCCCCCAACCCCCTTTCATCTAGTAACTATCATACTGTCCTCTGTGTCTGTAAGTTTCAGTTTTCTGTCCTACATAAGTGAAATCATATAATTCTTAGCGTTTTCTGACCGACTTAGATTGCTTAGCATAATATTCTCAAGGTCCATCCATGTTGTCACAAATGGCAGTATTTCATCTTTTTTTAAATATATTTTATTGATTATGCTATTACGGTTATCTCATTTCTCCCCCATCATTCCCCTCCACCCTGCACACCCCCTCCCACACACATTCCGCCCTTTAGTTCATGTCCATGTGTCATACGTTCTTTAGCTTCTACTTTTCCCACACTATCCTTGCCCTCCCCTGTCTATTTTCTACCCACCGTCTATGCTACTTATTTTCTGTACCTTTTCCCCCCTCTCCTCTTTCCACTCCCCTGTTGCTAACCCTCCGTGTGATCTCCATTTCTGTGTTCCTGCTCCTGTTCTAGCTGTTTGCTTAGTTTGCTTTTGTTTTAGGTGTGGTTGTTAATATCTGTGAGTTTGCTGTCTTTTTACTGTTCATATTTTTTATCTTCTTTTTCTTAGATAAGTCCCTTTAACATTTCATATAATAAGGGCTTGGTGATGATGAACTCCTTGAACTTGACCTTATCTGAGAAGCACTTGATCTTTCCTTCCATTCTAAATGAAAGCTTCGCTGGATAGAGCAATCTTGGATGCAGGTCCTTGACTTTCATGACTTGGAATACTTCTTTCCAGCCCCTTCTTGCCTGGAAGGTCTCTTTTGAGAAATCAGCTCACAGTCTGATGGGAACTCCTTTGTTAGGTGACTGTGCCCTTATCCCTTGCTGCTTCTAGAATTCTCTCCTTCATTTGAATCTTGGCTAATGTAATTCTGATGTGCCTTGGTGTGTTCCTCCTTGGGTCCAACTTCTTTGGGACTCTCTGAGCTTCCTGGACTTCCTGGAAATCTATTTTCTTTGCCAGATAGGGGAAGTTCTCCTTTATTATTTGTTCAGATAAGTTTTCCACTTGTTGCTCTTCCTCTTCCCCTTCTGGTACCCCTATAATTTGGATGTTGGGACGTTTAAAGACGTCCTGGAGGTTCCTAAGCCTCTCCTCATTTTTTTGAATTCTTGTTTCTTCATTCTTTTCTGTTTGGTTGTTTCTTTCTTCTTTCTGGTCCACACCTTTGATTTGAGTCCCAGTTTTTTCCCCATCACTATTGGTTCCCTGTGCATTTTCCTTCATTTCACTTATTGTAGCCTTCATTTGTTCATCTAATTTGCTACCAAAATCAACCAATTCTGTGAGCATCCTGATCACCAGTGTTTTGAACTGTGCATCTAATAGGTTGGCTATCTCTTGGTCGCTTAGATGAATTGGCTCTGGGGCTTTGATCTGTTGTCCCATTTGAGCCATTTTGGGGGTTTGTTGTTTTTTCTCTTTTTGGTCTGGTGGTGGCTGTTATGTAGTGAGGGGCAGAGCCTTAGGTGTTCCCCAGGGTGGGGCAGCTCAGTGGCTGGGTTGTGATGCTGGATGTGGGGGTAGGGTCCGAGAGGGAACAATGGCACTTGCTCAGCTCTTTCTGGGATTCCAGTTCCTTCCGTTGCTTTCCCCAAGCAAATTGGGCCCTTCTGATGCTGATTTCTGTGTGGGTGGGCTTGTGTACATTCTAGGACCCTGTGAGTCTCTCCAATGGACTCTCCTGTGGTGCTGGGAGTCTCTCCCAGCACTTCAACCCCCAGAAGAAGTATTTTTAATCGGTGTTTTTAGGTTTTATTTCCTGGCGCTGGGGCCCTGGGTTGCAAGGTCTGTCTCGCTCCCTGTTTTCGCCTGGATTAACTGCATGCAAATGTTGGACCGCCTGGTCAGCCAGCCGACTTGTGCCGCCTCACTGGTTCTGCCTGTTGCCACCCTGTGCCTGGGGTCCGCTAGCTGCCACCTGTGCCTGGGGTTTGCCAGCCACTGCCTGCATACCTGGGTCTGCCAACCTCCACTTTTTCCTGCTGCCACTTCACCCCTCTTACCGGTCTGGATGAATGGTTGTTGGACTTGCGAATAGTTCAATTTTCTGTCAGTTCTGGTTGTTTTCTTTTTTCCTAAATCTTTGTTGTCCTTAATTTTGGTTGTGCGAGGAGGCACAGTGTGTCCACCTACGCCTCCATCTTGGCTGGAAGTCTTCATCTTTTCTTACGGTGGAATAGTAGTCCATTGTATATAAGAGGTCTGTTCAGAAGATATCCATCCAGCCATGTAATATGAAAAATAGAGACATTTCTTTAAGAGTATACAAGAAACATTGTACATAGGACAAGGATGCTTCAGTCCCCTTCAAAGTAGGCATCTTAGGACCCCACATATTTCTCCCATTTGCTATCAGCTGCTCCATCATATTTTCCTGAATCTCACTGATGGTTTGAAATCTCTTCCCTTTTAAAGGTTATTTTAGTTTTGGGAAAAGCCAGAAGCTGCAGTGCGCCAAATCTGGGGTATAAGAGGCTGAGTCACCTGGGTGATTTGATGTTTGGGCAAAAAACTGCGTGAGATGTGATGCATGAGCAGGCATATTGTCATGATGAAGCTGGCAATCACCAGCTGCCCATAGCTACAACCTTCTGAATCTTCCACACAGTTTTCGCAGAGGAATGTTCAAGCTTAATGCAAAATTAGATGCAGATTTGTTACTCTACTTACTCAGTAATTTTGAATGCGCTGGCCACACAGCACACATGCTCATTCAAAGATTCGTATTGCCCCCCACTGACTAATACAGTGAAGTTGTCATTGTTCACACATGAGCATTCCAGCCCATTCTCCTTGGCTTCCAGGTTACACTGATGTCACACAAACCATTCTTGTATGTTAACAATTGCTGGACTTCTTCTGGACAGACCTTGTATGTACCACATCTTCTTTATCCAATTCCCTATTGAAGAACACCTTAGTTGTCATAATGATATTCTTTTGCCAGACTCCAGGGCCTTAACCTTAACAACAATTAAGGTTGCACTGTGCTATAGTGACCTTTCCCACCCATGTCTGTAGAATTTTAGAGGTGAAGTTGAAAGATAGTTCAGAATAGTTTAACAATTATGCTCATTAATAACACAATGTCAGATTTATTGTCTTGTTGTTTTGCTCCTCAGGAAACAGCTGTTTAACTACATCTCTAACGGAGGGAATAAAAATTAAGGATGACCGAGCCTGTGCCATAATTCCATCTTCAAATCCCATTGAGACTGATGATTCCATATTTGGTGGCCGTGTGACCCCCAAGGGATCAGACTCATGCATAATTCCATGGCCAGAGTCACCTGAGTTGTGCTCCTCAGTGGCAGAGAGTAACAGTGTGCTGACGGAGAGGGAAGAGCGTGATGTGGAGAGCCGTGGGAGTGCTTTTGAACCTGGGGAATTCCCAGCGGTCCCCAGTGAAGAAAGAAATGGCTTCAAAGTCCCCAGTGTATGTGGCAGTGTTTGTTTTTACTGTATTCATTATATGGTGAGAGGACTTTCTGAAAATTGTCCTATCCATCAAAATGTTGCTGTAGTAGAGAAATAACATTTCACAGTTTATGTGTATTATTCATATTTTCTTGGATGATTGGGAGGTAAGCCTTCTTTGAGCTCTGGCTCACAATGTGATAATTCAGAGAGCAAGGAACTTTTGGCCACATGTTGGAGATTAATTTTATATTAAACATTTTCTAAAATTAAAGTCATTTGGAGATAATTATGAATTCATACGCAGTTGTGAGAAATAGTACAGAAAGATCCTATGTACCTAGTTTTCCCCAATAGTAACTTCTTGGAAAATTATAGTAGGATATGATAATGACATTGACATTGACACAGTCAAGATACAGAGTGGTTCTATTACCTACAGTGTTAACCAGACTGCAAATGGTTTTACCTTCAGGGCTTTGCTCTCCTGCCAACTGTTAGCACCTCTGTGTCCCAGGCTTCTCATAACCTCTGTTTTAACATTAGAGCTCCCCTGGTCATGCTTTCCCTTGACACTTGCCTCATGGACTCTGATCCTAGGGCCAGGCAGACCTTTCTGGCCCTGCCCACTGCCAGAAAGAGGCCATTTGCCTCATGGAAAACTCAAAACTGCTTGATTACCAAGCTTCCCATTCTGTGTATTGGCACAGGACCTCCCTGTTTCTCACATGTTCTGGTATGATGTTAGTGTCATATGCTTTCAGCATAAACTGTTGCTGTACCCATAAGATTGTCAGTGGATTAGGCAGTTACACACTCTGATTGTGTGTAGTGATCATCAGAATTATTAGTCTCTTTTGACCTATTCAACTTGATGAAGGAATTCGTGGGCAAGGAGAACCTCACTTGTTGGAGCTGATAAACTGAGTAAGCCTCTGATTCCTCCTGTTTATTTCAACTCACCACAGGCCTTCTTGTATCTTTGAGTAGCAAGGGAGATTAAATAAAGAAATCCAATTGGAATATTCTGTTTACAGGTAGTTTTAAAATGTCAGGTAAAATATAACTTTCTTATTTGACCTAATAATCTTTATCATTTTATGTATGATTGTATATCCTATTGAGCCATAAAATATATAATTAAAATTTTATGAAGACATTGAAAAATATGGTCTAATTTATTTGAAAAGACTAAGGAAGTTTGAAAATAGTATTCATATATTAGTACACAAATTTTACAATTTAATTTCATGTAGGCATTAATTATATCTGAACAGATAACTGGGATTCTGGAATGGTGGTAAGTCAAATGCTTAAATTATATTTAGTCACATACTTTAAACTAGAATGGAACTGAAAGTTGCTTTTCCTGTTCCTTGCTTACCCTGAGTGACTTGAACATCTTTATCATTTCACTGAACAAAGACTACCTGCATAGGAGAGCAAATGCTGCTCCTGAGGCCTGGATGACTTGACCTTCTTGGAAACATCTGTTTGGTACTCTTTTCTTACATTGTGATGTCAGAACATCCCTTTCAGTAATACAGACCCATTTCATCTTTGTGGAGCTTTGAGCAGTGTTTCTTCTTATTAGGTGTAATACAGTGTATTTTGGTAGCAATCGGCTGTTGTCAATCTTCTCAAGAAATATTAGGTTATTTTTTTAATATGCCTTTTTGTTTCTCTGTCTACAAGTGGGATCCATGCTTTCCCTGGATACACCAAGTATGTTAGCAGTTTACATGTTATTACTGCTGACCAATATATTCCTTCCCCAGAGACCCTAGCTGTATCTCTCCTTCACTGCACTCAGATTTCACTCAGTTGTCTTCTCATCAGAAAGGCCTTCTCTGATGATCCTGTATGAAATAGCCCCTCTCCATCTCTTTCCATTCCTTTGTCTGATTGATTTTTTATTTATTGCATATTTGCTTTATATTACCTGATAGATATTTACTTTTTGCTTGTTCATTGATTGCTCTTTCCCCTCTATAAGGCACACTCTTTGAAAACAGGGACCTGGTATAATTTTTCCTGCTGTAACTCTTATGTTAGATCTGTGTGGCATACAGTGAGGGCTTAGTAAATATTTCTTGTTGTTGACTAAGTTATAATTTCCCGCATTACTTTTTAGCTATTACAAGCCACAGATAAATTTCATCCTGCTTTACTTTTCCATACTCCCAGTTTTGAATAGAATGTTCTGACTTTTTTTTTTTTTTTTCAGCAAATCCTGTTTTGGTGTTAGATGCCAGCATAGTTTTCTCTACTTTTGGCCACTGCTTTTTCAGCTAACAGGAACATTTCTGAGACTCCTTTCTTTCCTAATGAACTTGATATAAACCAGCTAATACTTGCTCTTAGTAATCTCCCCCCACCTCCATTTGTTGTTGTTGTTGTTGTTTGATTTAGTAGGCAAGAAAAGCTTGTAAGTGGGTTCTGTCTGGAAGATGTCAGGTTGTACATGGCTTTTTTTCCCTCTACCCTTGAAAGGGAAATATAGTTTGGAGAACCCAGGACAAAAGATTTTCTGTACAATTTCAGTGATTTCAAGGTGACAGCAGTTTACCATAATTAGAAAAAAGTGCTTTGATTTCTTATTTAATCCTCTGAAAAGTTATTACTCGTTTCTTAATGAACCAGAGGTGTATGGGCTCATTTTGACATTATGGTTTTCTGTGTGGATAGAAAGAAAAGTAACAGAATATTTCATGTGACCTGTTTGGACATAACCAGGTTCCACAGTCCTATATTTTTATGAATATGTAATCCTAAATTTAGATTAGTGTTAAAGAACTTTTGAAAAATTGTCAACTGCTGAGTTTATTGCAGGCTTGATAAGCCTACTCTCCACAATATGCAGATGGTATTTTAATATGAAGTGGAACCATAGTTAATTGACCTCTTGGTAGAATAATTCATAGGGTGGATTTGTATTTGACGTAAACACTTAAATTTCTTTTCAAAAGGGCTAATTCTGCCCTCGCCAGGTGGCTCAGTTGATTGGATTGTGGTCCCATACACCAAAAGGTTGTGGGTTCGATTCCCAGTCAGGGCACATGCCTACATTGCAGGTTCAGTCTGGGTATGTATAGGAGGTAATGGTCAGTGTTTCTCTCTCACATCAATGTCTCTCTCTCCCCCTTCCCCTCTCTCTAAAATAAATAAAAACATATCCTCAGGTGAGAATTAAAAAAAGGGAGGTAGTTAGTTCCCCAGGATTTAAAAAAAATACAAGAGTTTTTCATAAATAATTTGTCATGAATCATTGTAAGCCATAGTGTTTTTTTAAAAAATATATTTATTTATTTTAGACAGAGGGGAAGGGAAGGAGAAAGAGGGAGAGAAAAATCAATGTGCAGTAGCCTCTCCTGTGCCCCCTACTGGGGACCTGACTTGGCCAGCAACTCAGGCATGTGCCCTGCCTGGGAATTAAACCAGTGACCCTTTGGTTTGCAGGCCAGCGCTCAATCCACTGAGCCACACCAGCCAGGGCCATAGTGTTTTGTTTAAAACAAGTTTTTAACTGAAGGTGTTTGTCCCCCGTTTTTGTTCTGTAATCAGAGTGTAGACGGAGAAACCAAAACAGCTAAAAGTTGGCGCCATCCACTTAGTAAGCCTCCAGCAAGATCCCCAATGACTCTGGTGAAGCAGCAGGCAACAAGTGATGAAGGTAGGCTTGTGACGGTTTTCTGTATTTTTTCAGTATATGTATACAGTATTCAGTGTTTATTCTGTCTCTTGTAACCTTTCTTAAAAAAAATTGCTTGATAGAGAGGTCATTTCACCATATTGTAAATATATACCATAAGGAGATCAGAGGTATTAAAGAATTTTCAGGGAAAAGAAATTTGGGCCCTGGCAGCTCAGTGGATTGAGCATGGGTTCTTCGAGCCAAAGGGTCGCAGGTTCGATTCCCAGTCAAGGCACATGCCTGAATTGCCGGCCAGGTCCCCAGTAGGGGTTGTACAAGAGGCAACCACACATTGATGTTTCTCTTCCTCTCTTTCTCCTTCTATTCCCCCTCTCTAAAAATAAATAAATAAAATCTTTTAAAAAAAGAAATTTGGATTTTAGAGATAAATGCTTGCTTCACATAATTTAGCCATGTTCCTAGCAAGTCTTCCCTTTTTTATATAATGGGATACAGTTGGTCATTTCTGATAGTCTTCTTAAGATACTGCAGAAGAAGTTGAGAATCATTTCTTTTCAGGTGTCAAATTATAGAATTAACATACTGTTAAGTTTCTTTGCATTATCTTTATTTTTAACTTGAATCCTTTAAATTTATTACATCATCTTGAGTAAGAAACTATGTGTAATACATCCATATCTTGTTCTATCTGGAGGTTGATAGTTGAACTCTAAAGAAATGAGAAAAATCCAGAGGGGATTCAGAGAGAAATGGCATCCAGATTGGAAGGAGAGCACTAATGCTGTGGATGCTCAGGGGAAGTATGCCTGGACTAAAGTGGATGTAGGGAAGTCCAAGCCAAGACTTCATAGGTGCCTCAGACACACAAGGTTCTACTCTTATAAACCTGTGTGCTTGGTTTAAGATATACTAGGGAAAAACAAAAAAACTACAGCTGATCATAGGCACAGGAGGAGAACAAAAAGACTTGATGCCTGGGTTTGGTCTTGTTTGAGGATAGGTGATGGGATAAGAAGAGACAATCACCCTAACATTTCTTACTTTAGGACTACTATCAAATTTACTCTTATTCCGAGTCAGAAATTTAGAGTGAACATGGGTACATCTTGTTAAAGCCTTCAGGGCCTCTAGCAAAAGCAATTATAAAATCTTTTGAATCCACTTTAAAGAGGAATCCAGTTGATTGATGATGGACAGTAGATTCTGACTGGAGTTGTGGCTCTGTCCCTTGTAAGTTTCTTGACATCGTGCAGATCTTTGCTCTGGCTTCAATTTCATCTTGTATAGAATATGAAGACCAGTCATAAATGATCAGGTGTCCTAACAGGTTCATGAGTGGATTTTTGGCATTTCAAATATTCTGAAATAACATGTGGTGATATGTTGAGCTCATCACCATTGGACTAAATTTTTATTTGTTACTCTTCAACTATGATTTTATGATTTCTAGAATAATTATACAGAAAGATTGAAAGATGCAGATACCCATTCATACTCTGTTCACCCAAGTGCAGAGATGGTCCCACATGCACGTTTGAAAATTGATAAGATCAGATTAAAACTCTGGTTATGGTTCTAATTTTTTCTAATCTGAACCATCTGGATAACTTTTTATAACTCAACAAGCCAGCAAGTGCAATACTGTAATGAGCTGTTAAGCATCTCTTTGAAATTAAAGACATCTTAGACCCAGATCCCTATCTCTATAATCTGCATGCTTTGAGGATTTGATTAAGAGAGCATTTCAGGCAATGTAACTAATTTATTTTTTGGACAGCCTGTCTATATTAATATTATAATTCATTTAATAATGAAATATTTAAATACAAAGATGGAAGAGATGGAATTTGCTGCTTTAATTAGACATTATTCTTGGTGTTTGATCATTATTTAACCCATTTAACTTAGGTTTTCAGTTATTTGAAAGAATAAAATATCTATTTAAACATAATTACGTAAGGAAAATCTCAGGAACTCAAGTCTGACACAAATTGATTACTTTCTCAAATGTTTTTCTCTCTTTCACACTGCCTTTTTTTTTTTAATTTAAATACTCGTATTTATGGTGCAATTGAATACTAACCCAGTCCTGAGCATATTTTCCCAAGACTGGAACTACCCACTGATTTCACTTTGTTGAAGATTTTTGTTTGTTTTCTGGGATTGCCTGACATTTCCTGTGGTGCTTTCTGAAATTTACCCTGTGTCTTTAGTGACTGACTGTAAGTGCTACTTCTGGTGCACAGGCTGGCTCTTGGGCACTTTCCAGTAACCCCTCAAACGAAAGGACATTATTTAGGATTGGCTGTTTCACCTTACCTTTGGAGATAGGTGTTTTGGGGAAAATTATGCCCTCTTCTCCCTGGTGTTCTATAATTCTTTCCTTTGTAAGAGTATGGTATAGGTTTGTCAGTCTTTATTTTGTTTCTTTTATTTCAAGGATTTATTAAGTGAATATATCAACTAAATGTAATAGTGATGTCTTTCATTGATTCAGACTTTACTAACGTTATTTTAAGTATTAAGTTAAATAAAAATTTTGTTTTAACTATTAAAAGCACCCATTTATTTGTTTTGCCAGATGATAATGGGCATATGACTCTGTTTTTGGCAGGGAACCTGAGACCTGCCTTTAGTCTCTCCTTGGCTGTTAATGGCTACATGGCCTTGGAGAACTAAGTCATGGAATCTCTCAGGCTCATCATATGTTTACTCATGTGTATGGTGAAATGGTTGGATTATTAGTGATCCTAAAATTTCTTTCAAACTGTGAATGTCTTTGATTCTATGAAAATATAATAGAAAATATAACAGGGGCTGTACTCTGCAGCCCCTGCCCCCTTTCCCCATGCTAGCCTTTCATTGAAAAGCAAAATAATGAAGCATAGGAACATCCCTCATCAACCGTGTTTTCCTTCCATAAAACAACTTTTTTCCACCAATTTTGAAAAACAAATGTGTTTTATGACTGTTGCATGTCGTGCTCCAAATGTTATTAATTTTTATATAATGATGTCTTTATTCTATCAATTCTTATTAGCTTGAGGTAATATTATACTTTTAGAATAAGCACCATTACATTTTGTTTGTTTAAGCAATAAAACAGCAACTTCAGCAGATTATTAAATAGATTGTCTTGGAATGTTTGTTGATAGGTCACAGCCAGTGTTTTTCTGCATTATGTAGACATAAAACATTATATGTTGTTCACACTGAGATTTAATTAATATTTTATCTAGCACTCAGATGTATTATAATAGTCAGGCATTCTCAGTTTAACTTGATTTCTCTGTCCATAAATGCCACTGGGCTTCCCAGTGGCATTTATGGACTGGGAAGCCCAGTGGCATTCAGTTTTACTGTAACATGGGGAATAAAAATCAAAAACACCTTTTTCTTATTATGCTAGTGGAATCATAGGGCTTGATTGAATTAGGGAGAAGTGTTTGCTTTTTAACTTAAGTTATATGGTTGCTTTCTGTATAAATACTGCATGCTAACAGATTGTGCCACTGGAGCTCCTATATGGTTCTTTTCCTTACTTTTCAGAATCAGTCTTGAAAATTTTCTAAATGTGAGTGGCATAAAGTCTTAGGTGTCTGAATGTGCTGAAAGCATTGGGATTTTAAAATGATAGTTAAGACTTTGGTTCTTTTGAATTCATGTGTGCATTGTTGCTCTTAAAGTCTTGAAGGGGGCAATTGAGGAACAGTGTTTCATACTACAGTTGTATGGTTCATTCTGTTCTTGAGAAAAATAAATTACTGTGTTAGGTTGGGATGTATAAAATTGGTAATGTTTGATTTTTTATCTACAAAAACTGTAATTTCATACAAGTTGACGTAAATGTATTATATTTCCTCAAATTTGTGCACTACTCCCTTTCTATGAAGATAAAGATGTCTTAACCCTATAGGCCATTTAGTTCTCTCTTATTTGGTACCACGTTTTCTCCATTTCTATTCCCACCTTTTGTTTGTGAAACTAACTATGAAGATCAAGAATAAGTGTGCAAAGTTTGCAAAGTTTATGCAGATTTTAAATTTATTTTTATGATTTCTTTTGGTCTTCATCTTTATGTTTTGCTGCTGACTATTGAAAACTTAGTCCTGGGCTGGCAATGTTCTGCAGGCTGTCACTTGGGGATCATTGTCATGAATTTTAGGAAATGGCTTTTCACTGCTTGGGGGGTTAAGTGCCATTTGTAGGCCTCTAGATAATGAGTGGTTAGGAAGTGGCTCATTTTATCATCATTTTAATTGTATAAAGTGTTGTTGTATTCCTTTTCTTTTATTTGGGCCTAGGTTCCCAGTTTTAGGGGAATGATGACATGACTATTTTTTGTAATGTATTTCAAATGGACTTCTGATTTCTACACTGATGTTCTATTATTTTACTCTTCATGTTTTGTTTTGTTTTGTGGAAACATTTTCAAGATTGGAAAGTGAAGGAATTTTTGTTGTGCTAATAAAAGAGAGTAGAAAAGGTTTGCTATGCTATGTGAATATTTGAATATTACTCAAATTTTTTCATAGTTGTGAAGACCTGTACTTCAGCAAATATACTTTTTAATGCCTTTAAGTGAGTTAGCCAAGGATCTCTGAGGGTAAGACTCTTCATCAGAGAGAACAGTGAATACAAAAAGCCCCAAGGAGGGAGTGAGCATGGCATATTTGAAGAACAGATAGCAAGAGGTATGTATAGCTGACAGGACCACTGTATGGCTTTGGATGTAGAATGACAGAATGGACATATGCCGCCTGTCCTCTTTTTTCTGTATGTTCTCTGTATAGACTAGTCCATGCCCTTGTTCTTCCAGTAGGTGGTGTCACGACCACCGTGCGTGAAGTTTTTTGTTCTCCTTAGCAGCTGTTTTGTGTGATATACTAGATGTTACCCTTTTTAGTTCTTGGGCCAGTATGTCTAAAGGCCCCGCTGTCCTTTCCGTAGATAACCACGCCTGACATTTCGCTAAGGGGAGCTTTTTTTTTTCTGGTAAATTGCAACATGCTTATGGTTCTTTGTTTATAGATTTTGCTTGACCATTTTTTGACTTTGTATTATAGATGCTAGTAAGAAACTGTGGGTTTCTCGCATGGGAAATCTTGAACTTCTTGAAGGCAAGAGACTATTTATTTTAACTATAATTTCCAGGATCTATCGTATTACCCAATACACAGTGAATTTCATACAAAGTCTATCCAGAAGGTATCCAGCTAGGTAATATGAAAAACAGAGACATTTCTTGAAGAAGATACAAGATACAAGAAACGCTGTACATAGGACAGTGACGCCTTAGTCCCCTTCACAGTAGGCACCTTGGGACCTCACACAGTCATACTAATTGCCATTAGCTGCCCCATCATATTTTCCTGAATCTCACTGATGGTTTGAAATCTCTTCCCTTTCAAAGGTGATTTTAGTTTTTGGGAAAAGCCAGAGGTCTTAGGGCTGAATCACTGGGTGATTTGATGTTTGGCCAAAAAACTCTGCACGAGACGTGATCCATCATGAGCTGATGTGTTGTCATAATGAAGCTACCAATTGCCAGTTGCCCATAGATGTGGCTTTCTGAACCATCCAAATAGTTTCCACGGAGAAATGTTTAGGGTTAATGCTAAATTAGATGCAGATTTGTTGCTCTACTTGCTCAGTCATTTTGAATGCACTGGCCACACAGTATACATGCTCACTCAGTGGTGTCTACCGCTCCCTCTGACGAGTACAGTGAAGTCATCGTTATTCATGCATGCATATTCCAGCCCACTCTTCTTGGCTCCCAAGTTACATTGATGTTGTGCAAACTATTCTAGTTATATTTACAGTGGCTGGACTTTTTCTGGACACACCTTATATGCTCATTCTTCACCTGTCTTTGATTTGATGATCAGAATGAGTTCCTTTTGGCACCATGTTGTCATCAAGTTTTCCGAAGATATGCCAGCTTTCTTTTAGAAGTCTTTTCCCATCCCCACCAAGATATGAAAATCCTGCGTGCAGCTTTTTTTCTGTTGTTTATATTATTAACAATTGTTACTTACAGTTTTTTAAAGATAGATGGTGTTACCATTTTTACTCTTGAGGAAACTAAAGCCCAGAAACAGTAGTTCACTTGCTCGAGGTCACAAGGCTGCCATTTGGTAGATTACAGGCTTTAAATTCTGTCTGATTTTCAGGTTTGCACTCTTTCTACTTTATCACACAACCCTCAGAAGTAACCCTAGTACTGGCAAAAGAAGCTGAAGTGAGCATGTATAAACATCTGATAAGAACCGCCATCTCTGTTGATACAGTAAATCATTTGCAGTTTTCCTTGTTATTGTCCATGTGTATTGCAAGAATATATATATATGAAATATGAGTTAACATTTCTTAAAAAATTTAAGCAACATCAATGATACCCGAGTTCTCAGTGAAATCCACCTCCCCAAAGGTACCCTAAATATCAGGGTACTTTGGTATAATAGGAAATTTGAAGGAGTGTACTTTGGAATGTTTGTTGTGTAAAGCAGTATATTGAATGATTTGGAAAGTATCCTTTTGAAATGTTTTCAACTTCAGTTATTGGGAGGTTGTGCATAGCAAAGAACAAAACTGTCCATTTAATTTCTTAGACCTAAAACAGTGGCATTCTCTGCTATTCATTAATACATTAGCTTTCTAGGGTACTGCAATACAGATTTAAATTTTTCCTTAATGTTACTTCTTTCCAGTAAAATCACACCTAAAAAGTCCTATATTTTTTTCTTTTGCACTTACTATTTTTTCTTTTGTTCTTTTGAACACACCTTTACAAACCTTTGAAATTCAAGGTTTTATAAAATCATTGAGATACAGTTTGCATACAGATTATGCAGTAGCTTGTATGGGAAGAATAAAGTTCCCAAATTTTAGTTTCTTTCTTTTTCTTTTTTCTTTTTTGAGTAATCCATTCTTGCCCTCTTCCTCTCCCTATCCCACCCCCATTTTCCTCCAGGACATTTGAAAGCATATATGTAATGCCTCCCAAGGCTGAGATTTTGCTCAAGTACTTGAAAGATAACAGATGCTGCTGTGCTCTTCATAGCAGAGAATAGTGCTATACCAGCTAAAACACATCACTGGAACTTAACCTCAGCAGCAAAATCATTGTGGTGATCGGTAAAGGGAAATTGTACTGTAGTAGAGTTGATGGCTTTCTCCATCTGCCAGGTTCCATCAGCAAGTCCTGGCAGCAGCCCTTCCAAAGTGGCCCAAATGTTTTTCTATTGAGAAATCCACTTACATTAAGTAAAATTTGTTCAGAAAGTCTGTACTGATGAGTGCGTAAATCTGACATACGTCTGCTTTTCAATTAAGGTTTTCCCAATTAATAGGACCCATTTAATATTATTATGACTGCATTTTAACTTTAAAGATTATATATTTTTATAATTATAACAACTTATAACACCCCTCTCCTTTATTCTAGACTTTTAAATATATTTTTTATATTATTGACATATTTCTCTTTATACAGTTTTCACTTAATATTATATGTTATATAATGTATTTATGGTATATTTCATTAATATTCTTCACAAGCATCCTTTCTAATCTATGGAGATTCCATAATTTACATATTTTTAAATGGGCACTTCTGGGGGGTTACTTTTTAGAGAACGTTGACTTTTTTATTATAATAAATAATAGTGTCATTTTTAAAAACAGAACATGATTATACCATAAAATAAAATAGCACAGTAAAATAACAAAAACATGATATTTCATTTGCAATGCATGAGAAATGGTTAACATTTTAGTCATAAATGAGCTCTTAAGAAACCAGTTACAAAGACACTAATTATCCAAGGGAATTGGAAAAAAAGAAAATGAAATAATATAATGTCAATAGAGAATAAAGACTTTTTGCCCCCTCTGAAAGAATAAATGTTGTCATGTTTATATGTAGGAGCTAACTGGGTTTCTATCTAGATTGGTTCTTCCTGTTCCAATTTGTCTTGTCATGTTAAGAGTTTAGAATTAAGGCTATATATTTTAAGTAATTTTCTGGATGATATTTACAAAGATTATGCTGGAGACTCAGAAGGAAGTGTGGTGGGGTACAAAAAATAAATTTCCTCCCTCCTAACTTCTGGCTGGGCTAATAAATTAATATGAGACAGATTAACAGAGAAATAAGCAAATTTGATATGTTTGTACACATAGGGGTTCCAAGAATATGAAGTTCAGCAACAAATCAGCAGTTGAGGGATTTTATGACATTTTGAGCTAAGGAGAAAGGACTGTAGTGTGGAACCTCAAAGGGCCAGAAGGCAATTCACATGGAGATGGGAAGGCAAATATTTGGTAAATAATTGTTTGCTGGACTATCTTTAACAATGGAGCTTTGATTAAATGGGCCTTGCTATGTTCCTCCCGGTCACATAGTAGTTCATATTAAACTACAGTTATCTTTGATGATAGCTTCTCTTCTAGAGCAGATCCTCTAAATTTCTTTTATGCAGTTAGAGGGGAGGTTAAAGGTTTTTTCCTGAGTCTTTTGTTTCTTAAAAAGAACTAGCTAAGCCTTGGCTGGGTGCTTATTTGGTTGGATTTTGGTTGGAGTGTCATCTGGTACACGAAGAAGTTGTGGGTATGATCTAGGTCAGGGCATATGCCTTGGTCGGGGCGTATATGGGGGAGGCAACTGATCAGTGTTTCTGTCTCAAATTGATGTTTCTCTCTCTCCCTCCCCCTCTCCTTTCCTCTCTGTCTATAATTAATAAAAATATCCTCAGGTGAGCATTTCTTTAAAAAGCTTAAAATAATGCATATTCCGAAAGGCTTATTTTTGAGCCAAGCCTTTGGCTTGGAAGCCTTGCCTGGAAACAGGCAAGCTCTGTTTCCATCATCTGTTGAAGCACTAGGTCTTGCACACTAGTAAGTAGTACCATTATGGCTGGTATCACATATAACCTGTTGGAAAACTCTGTAATTTAGGTAACCTTATACTCATTTTGCAGATGAAGAAACTAAAGTTTAGTATTATAAGCAAACTTTAAAACACACTACATAAATAAAAACTAATTTATTCTAATACAGTTGTATCAGAGCTCTACTTTTGTAGCAATGCTTACTTTAGAATAGTTACATAATCATTGGTCTAGAACACAAAGTCAGGGCTTCTGTTACATTTCTTACCTAATTTATTACATTAACAGTACAGTGTTATGAGCAGTTTTACTGCTCATAAATTGCTTGATATAGAAAAGCCTCATAAATTGCTTCATATAGAAAATAATCAAAATAAATACTTAACATTAAAATTAAAAATATATATCTAGAATAATCCCTAAGATCACTTCTCTTTGGGGCCCACTATGCCTTGCAGATTTTTATTAATTTGAGGGAAAAAGTTGTCCTTTTTTTAATGGGGTATACCTCAAACTAGTCTAAGTAGAAATCTTAAGAAGATTTTGTGAACATTTTAAGATTCTGGAGTGAATTACAGCAAGCCTTTCTTTTTAGAACCAGAAAGTTTTTAGGATTTCTTGAGCTCCCAACTTTCTATAGTCTTTTGTCCTTCCTCCTCAAATACTGTGTAGGATTAAGTCTCACTTGCAACCCTTCTGATTGCTGTAGATCATTGGGTTAGCATCAAATGTGCTACTGACTCTCAGACTTTGTAGTTACATATCAACAAGACATATTTCTAGTTATCCCTTTGGGTACTACAAGTGAGAGTACTTCTGATGACAAACATGTAGGTTATTTTTCCCGAATGAACCAATTCTTCAACTTTCCAGACACCAGTTGAGTACCCTACAATTTAATTCATTTCAGGCACTAACAACTTGGCCTTAGCTCAACTCCCAGAGGTTAAGGGCTCAGTCTCACAATTGTAAGTCCTTACTCCTGACCAGTGGGCTATAAAATCTAGGGGTGAGGGGATTCCTACAACTCCTTTCTCAGGCCTGATAATTTGCTAGAATGCCTCACAGAACTCAGGAAACCACTTTCCCAGGTGATGCAGGCCAAGGTCAGCCCCACCTGTGTTTTGCTCAGGGCTTCCTGCCTGAGCTGTAAAGCAGTGTGAGATGGTTGCTACTTGTGCTGGACTTAGAGATTCCCAGGCAAAGCCAAGCTGTGAATCTAATCTGGCTGCCAGTAGGGCCCACTGAAGCCAGCTGTTGCTTGTTTGATAGGAATTAGGAGCCAAGACCAGCTATTCTCATGGAAAAGCAGCATGGGTGTACCAGTCAATTGGGTGGGGCAGAGCCACTGGGCATCTCCAAGGCATCACTTAGCTATAGCACCAGCCTACTAGCTTTTGTAGGGGATGATTTAGCAAAGGGACAATGGCTTCTGCTTGCCTTTATGCCAGACAGTTCAATTTCTCCATGTATACCACTGATGCTTTTCAACCTCTTATCCAGGTGCTGGAGCTCAGAGGGAGTGAGTCTGATTAAGTCCATGTGTGGGTTCTATAAGAGGAACTGTTTGGGGCTCCAATAGTTTCTTCCACTGACTCAACCCCTGCTGGGTTTTGCAGCTGGGAGTTGTAGGGACTTATCTTCCTGGCATTGGAATCCTGTTTTGAGGGACCTGGTGTGAGTCTGGGACTCCTTGCTCCTGAGATATCTGTCCCAAATTTTTATCCACATGGGCATTGGACCAGACTATTTTGTATCTACACCCCTCCTACCAATCTTCATGGATGTGGTTTCTTTAGTTCTGTAGTTGTTAGAGTTCCATTCAACTTGCTTTTGTAGTTGTCAGACTTCCATTCAGCTAGATTTCTGACATTCTTGGTGATGGTTGTTGTATATTTTAGTTGTAATTTTGATGTGGTTGTGCAAAGAGTTGAGCCATTTTTGCTTATGTTGCCATCTTGACCAGAAGTATCTATTCACATTCATGAAAACTCCTGCCAGTCACCCAAGTCTGAATGACCATAGTTTGTTAATTATTCTTTAAAGTAAAAATGGAGTTACCTGAAAAAGGAGCTCAATCAACTTGTGATTCAACTAATTGCACTTGTGCTTTCTCCAATTATTGGACTTCAGTGGGTAGCATCTCATTTTATTGCAAATTTAATAAAATTGATATTTTTTTTCATTTGGCTTCATAGAGGCATTGTTAAGTGAAACTATCCCCCCTCGCCTACTCACCACACATACTAGGAGGTAATAAAGAATATAATGACTGGGTTAGTGCCACTGCCTTGATTCTCCAGTTAAGGCATAGTTTTACCCTCTGTTGCTTTTGCATCACCATTTCAAATGTCAACAGGGTGACATAGGCCAATAACATCTTCATGTTATTATGAAACATTTTTGACCATACAGACCCTGTGAAATTATGTTTGTGTGTCTCCTGGAGCCCATAGACCTTACTTTGAGAACTGCCGTTAATACTGTTAGCTCTTCTTTGTTCTTGCGGGGAATACAGTTGGGAAATAAGGGAATTCTGTGCTGATAATCTTTTCACAGGTTTCCCAAACTTTCATGCAATAAGCCAAGGGATCTTTCCCTTGACTTACTCTCTTTATTTTACAGCACACTATGGCATCCAGGATGAGGCTCATAGCTGTGTACAATCTTCTGATTGTTGGTATGAAAAAGGATATAATTATAGTAATGAAGACATTGATATTCATTGAAAGCCTACAGTGTCTATGTGTCTCTTTGTTTAATAATATCTGGCCCTGTCATCCTTTTTTTTAATGAAGATGTTGTGAGAACTAATCTATTTTTTAAATTCTATTTTATTGATTATGCTATTACAGTTGTCCCGTTTCTCCCCCATCATTCCCTTCCACCCTGCACACCGCCTCCCACCCACATTCCCGCCTTTAGTTTATATCCATGTTTCATAAGTTCTTTAGCTTCTACTTTTCCCACACTATTCTTGCCCTCCCCTGTCTATTTTCTACCCACCGTCTATGCTACTTATTCTCTGTACCTTTTCCCCCTCTCCTCCTCCCACTCCCCTGTTGTTAACCCTCCATGTGATCTCCATTTCTGTGGTTCTGCTCCTGTTCCATTCTTTGCTTAGTTTCCTTTTAAGTGTGGTTGTTAATATCTGTGAGTTTGCTGTCTTTTTACTGTTCATATTTTTTATCTTCTTTTTCTTAGATAAGTCCCTTTAACATTTCATATAATAATAAGGGCTTGGTGATGATGAACTCCTTTAACTTGACCTTATCCGAGAAGCACTTTATCTTCCCTTCCATTCTAAATGACAGCTTTGCTGGATAGAGCAATCTTGGATGTAGGCCCTTGACTTTCATGACTTGGAATACTTCTTTCCACCCCCTTCTTGCCTGGAAGGTCTCTTTTGAGAAATCAGCTCACAGTCTGATGGGAACTCCTTTGTTAGGTAACTGTGCCCTTATCCCTTGCTGCTTCTAGAATTCTCTCCTTCATTTTAATCTTGACTAATGAATTATGATGTGCCTGGGTGTGTTCCTCCTTGGGTCCACCTTCTTTGGGATTCTCTGAGCTTCCTGGACTTCCTGGAAGTCTATTCCTGTTGCCAGATTGGGGAAGTTCTCCTTTATTATTTGTTCAGATAAGTTTTCCACTTGTTGCTCTTCCTCTTCCCCTTCTGGTACCCCTATAATTTGGATGTTGGGACGTTTAAAGATGTCCTGGAGGTTCCTAAGCCTCTCCTCATTTTTTTGAATTCTTGTTTCTTCCTTCTTTTCTGTTTGGTTGTTTCTTTCTTCCTTCTGGTCCACTCCATTGATTTGAGTTCCAGTTTTCCTCCCATCAATATTGGTTCCCTGTGCATTTTCCTTCATTTCACTTATTGTAGCCTTCATTTGTTCATCTAATTTGTGACCCAAATCAACCAATTCTGTGAGCTTCCCAATCATCAGTGCTTCGAACTGTGCATCTGATAGGTTGTCTATCTCTTGGTCGCTTAGATGAAGTAGCTCTGGGGCTTTGATCTGTTCTCCCATTTGAGCCATTTTTGGGTTTTTTTTTTTGTTTGTTTGTTTTTTTGTTTGTTCCTTGGTCTGATCATGGCTGTTAGGTAGTGAGAAGCGGAGCCTTGGTTGTTCACCAGGGTGGAGTCCAGTGGCTGGGTTGTGATGCTGGATGGGCGTGTGGGGTCCAAGAAGGAACAATGGTGCTTGCTCCGCTCTCTTTCAGACTCCAGTCCCCTCTGCCACCATCCCCAAGCAAATTGGGCCCTTCTGGTGCTGATTTCCATGTGGGTGGGCTTGCGTATGTTCTAGGACCCTGTGGGTCTTTCTAACGAACTCTCCTGTGAGGTTGGGATTCTCTCCCAGCACCTCAACCCCTACAAGTGTTTTCAATTGGTGCTTTTAGGCTTTATTTCCCGGTGCTGGGGCCCTGCGTTGCGCAGTCTGTCTTGCTGCCCGTTTTCACCTGGTTTATCTGAGCATGAATGTGCAACCTTGGTCAGCCACCTTGTGCACCTCACTTGGTCTGCTCGTTGCCTTCCCATGCTCAGTAACCACTGCCTGTGCGCCTGGGGTGTGCCAACCGCCGCCTGTGTGCCCGGGACCACTAGCCACTGCTTTTTCCTGCCACGACCCTTCTCCGCCGGCCGCCGACTCCACTCCTTTTACTGGTTTGGGTGAATCATTGTCAGACTTCCGTACAATTCAATTTTGTATCTGTTCTGGTTTGGGTTTTTTGGTTCTATATTTTTGTTGTCCTTAATCTTGGTTGTGAGAGGAGGTACAGTATGTCCACCTATGGCTCCATCTTGGCTGGAAGTCCCTAATCTAATATTTTTTAAAAATCTACAAATCTATGAAATACTATGGTCTACTTCTGTTGCACAACACATTACAAAATACATCATGTTGTGAGGTAATTACATGCCAATGAGATTACAATGAGAGTTTTAGGGATTCATCAGTCAACTGTAGATGAAAAAAAGGGACAAAGGAAATTTCTAGGCATAGTGATGCTAAATGATCAAAACACCTAAAAGCTGAAATGGAAAAAGATTTTTCCTCATCTGTGTATTAGAATATAGAAAGTTTTTTTTTAAATAAATTGATGAAGGTGCACTACAAAAGAAACTATCGATGAGGGTAGAGGACGGTATTTGGAGACTGAAAGGGAGAATGTTCATTTAGAATAATATGGTGGTGAGAGTGTTTAGATATCCCCAAGAGACTTTCTCCCCCAGAACTTTGTTAGTTCCCTAAGGGATTGAGACTTGTAGTTATAGGAACATCGTAAATTTGGGAAAGGCAATAGCCATGATTAGTCTGTGCTTGGACAAAGCCATGGTTCAAGGACAGGAAGAGTTCTCTGAGATGGAGGAGGGATATATAATTTGATGAGGAAGTTTCAGGAAATGCCAATATTTTTTATTTTTAAAGCTAAATTAAAATCTGAATAGTCGTCATCATGAACTTATGATTAAATACAGTCTATATTTTTTCCCCTCATAAAATATCGGAGCATTGAACTGACAAACAGGTCAAATGAAAATAAGGTGAGTAGGTGGATTTTATATAATATACACATTTATGTATCACTTTAGAATTTATGAGGAACTTCGTGAGAATCTGTCTTACCCAAAGCCGCACACCTTCAGAATTAAAGGTTTTGAATTAAAAAAAATTTTCAATTACAGTTGACATTTAGTATTATTTTATATTAGGTGCATAGCCCAGTGGCCAGATAGCCACAGTCATGAAGTAATCCCCTTGGTAATTTCACTACCCACCTGGGACTACATACAACTACAGTCACCACAAATACTATCAACTATATTCCCTGTGCTGTACCCTATGTCCCCATGGCTATTCTGCACCTTCTAATCCCCTCACGTACTTCACTTAGTAAATTGTGCCCCCCGCCACCCCCCCCAGCTGCCTTGCCCTTGCAACCCTCAGTCTGTTCTCTGCATCTGTGTCTGTTTGCTTATTTTGTTCTTCAGATTCCACATACAGGTCAAAGCATATGGTTTTTGTCTTTCTCTGTTTGATTTATTTCACTTACAATATCCTCTAGGTCCATTCATATTGTCACGAATTGTAAGATTTCATTTTTGTTTATGGTCACTCATCTGTTGATGGGCATTTGGGTTGCTTTTGCAGCTTGACTATTGTAAATAATGCTATAGTGAATATGTGTGGATGCATATATTATTCTTTTGATTTAGTGTTTTGGGTTTCTTTGGATATATACCCAGAAGTGGAAGCACTAGGTCTTAATGCAGTTCCATTTTTAATTTTTTGAGAAACCTCTGTACTCCTTGCCATAGTGACTGCACCAGCTTGCATTCGCACCAACAGTGCTCAACACTGTTGCTAACATCCTTGCCAATAATTGTTGATTTACTGATGAAAGCCATTCTGACAGGTGTGAGGTGATAATTTGTATATTTATAATGATTAGTAATGTTAAGCATCATTATATATATATTATATATAATATATGTATGCCATCTGTATGTACTCTTTGAAGAAATGTCTGTTCAGGTCCTCTTTCCATTCTCTGTCTGTTTGTTTGGTGTTGAGTTGTCTGAGTTCTTTATAAATTTGGAACTCCTTATTGGATATGTCATTGACAATATCTTCTTTCATTCAGAAGTTTTTCTTTTTGCTTTGTTGTTTTCTTTGCTGTGCAAAAACTTTGCAGTTTGATGTAGTCCCATTTGTTTATTTTTCTTGTTTTCCTTGATACAATATATCAGAAAAAATATTAGTAAGAAAAATGTTTAGTGCATATGCTAGCTCAGAGAACATCCAAACAGAAGACAGATAGATGCTCTCAGGCCAGAGCATGACCCGATCTTTGGATGACCACTATAGTCCAGGGTCCTCTACCACGTCAGTGTTGAGAGGGTTTTAGGACAAGCTCAATTTGCATAGACTGTCCTAGGTTGTGTCTTGCTCTAGCCCTTGCTTACATCTCCTGCTCTCTGTCCATCCTTAGGAATTATCCTTTTCTACTACTTCTTTTTCTTTATCCTAGGCTTTTAGGAATTAAATAGTATTTTCTTCATTCCTAAAAATATTTTGACGACTTCTTACATTAACTTATGACCAAATAAAAGGATAAGGGCATCATCTGTCTTATGTGTTTTAATCTTTTATAATAAAGGAAGTGATATAAATTTATTGTGTGCCAATAAGTAGCAATAGCTACTCAAACTCAAGGATTTCTTTTTGTTTAGATTCCATTTTTAGTACATATGTGTGAGATATTAGCCTATGGGTTAAGGATTTAATGTTATTTCAAGTTCCTGGGTAACTTTTTACTTCCATCTTTCATTTTTCAAATCTTAGTCTTTATAGTAAGTATTGTAATGTTTTGTAGGAAAACTGAGGTGGAAGCAGTTTGTGTCCAGAGTCAGATTACTGCACTGCAAATCAATACAGACAAATGTTCTTACATTTTGTTTTGTTTTGAAACTACTACCCATGGCTGAGTTCTAAGTATTTTCTATGATAAATAAATAATAATAATAATAGTAGTAGTAGTAGTAGTAGTAATACCATCACAAACAACAATATGGAAACAGGTACTTTCCTTTTCTTTTTAGTTGGCATTTCACATCTTTGAGTTACCTTTAGCCTAATTCAGCTTTTCTTATTTGTTCATCTGAGCAAATCTCTTTTGACTTTTTCTAAAATACGTAAGTTAACAATTCAAGGGCTAGAGCAGTCTGGTCCATAGGAACACCCATGCTTGGGCGATGAGGACTTTGCTCCACACTATTTATTCATAAGTCTGTGACAGCTACTGGTGAGGAATTGTAGAATGTGTCACAGTTCTAGACATTAAGTGCTAGATTTAGCTGTGGTTGCTGTCACCTGCTCTGATATATTGTGCTCTGCTGTTGGCATTCAAACTATTCTCTTAACCTGTTATGTCTTTCTCTATTTTTCTCCTTTCTATAAAATTTTCTAAAAGGATATTTTTGCAGATTAGATATCTAATCCTTTCAGGTTAACAGATAACACATGCTTAAGGGATCTGACCCTCTAGGGGCTTCATATTGAACAAATAAGATTTTACATAGAGATTGTCTTCTCTTTTTTAAAAAATATATTTTACTGATTATGCTATTACAGTTGTCCTGTTTTCCCCTGCTTTATTCCCCTCCACCCTGCACACACCCTCCCACCCACATTCCCCCCCTTTATGTAGGAGCTAGTTCTTTGGCTTCTACATTTCTTATACTATTCTTAACCTCCCCCTGTCTATTTTCTACCTATCATTTATGCTATTTATTCTCTGTACCTTTTCCGCCTCTCACCCTCTCCCACTCCCCCACTGATAACCCTCCATGTGGTCTCCATTTCTGTGATTCTGTTCCTGTTCTAGTTGTTCACTTAGTTTGTTTTTGTTTTTGTTTTAGATTTGATTGTTAATAACTGTGAGTTTGTTGTCATTTTTATGTTCATATTTTTTATCTTTTTCTTAGACAAGTCCCTTTAACATTTCATATAATAAGGGCTTGGTGACAATGAACTCCTTTAACTTGACTTTATCTGGGAAGCACTTTATCTGCGCTTTCATTCTAAATGATAGCTTTGCTGGATAGAGCAATCTTGGATGTAGGTCCTTGCCTTTTATGACTTAGAATACTTCTTTCCAGCCCCTTCTTGCCTGCAAGGTTTCTTTTGAGAAATCAGCTGATAGTTTAATGGGCACTCCTTTGTTAGGTAACTGTCTCCTTTTCTCTTGCTGCTTTTAAGATTCTCTCCTTATTTTTAACCTTGGCTAATGTAATTATGATGTGCCTTGGTGTGTTCCTCCTTGGGTCCACCTTCTTTAGGACTCTCTGAGCTTCCTGGACTTCCTGGAAGTCTGTTTCCTTTGCCAGAATGAGGAACTTCTCCTTCATTGTTTATTCAAATAAGTTTTCAATTTCTTGCTCCTCCTCTCCTCCTTCCAGCACCCCTATGGTTCGGATGTTGGAACATTTAAAGATGTCCTGGAGGTTCCTATACCTCTTGTCATTTTTTTGGATTCGTGTTTCTTCATTCTGCTCTGGTTGAATGTTTCTTTCTTTCTTCCTTCTGGTCCACACTGTTGATTTGAGTCCCGGTTTCCTTCCCATCACTGTTGGTTCCCTGTACATTTTCCTTTATTTCACTTTGCCTAGCCTTCATTTTTTCCTCTAATTTATGACCATATTCAACCAATTCTGTGAGCATTCTGATTACCAGTGTTTTGAACTGTGCATCTGATAGGTTGGCTATCTCTTTGTTGCTTAGTTGTATTTTTTTCTGAAGCTTTGATCTGTTCTTTCATTTGGGCCATATTTTTTTTTTTTTTGTCTTGGCGCACCTATTATGTATCAAGGATCAGAGCTTTAGCTGTTTGCCAGGGCGGGGCACGGTGCTGCCTTGATGTGCTGTATGTGGGGGAGGGGTTCGAGAGGGAACAATGGTGCTTGCTCTGCTCTCTGCCAGATTTCAGTTACTTCCCCCACTACCCACAAGCAAATTGGGCCCTTCTGGTGCTGATTCCCATGTTGGTGGGCTTGTGTACATTCTAGGACCCTGTTGGTCTCTCTAATGAACTGTCCTGCAAGGGTAGGAGTTTCTCCTTCTGCCACCTCAACCCCAACAGGTGTTTTCAGTGAGAGGTTTGAGGTTTTATTTCCCGGATTGGAACCCTGGGTTGTGTGGTCTATCTCCCCAGTAGTTCCTCCTGGTTTATCTGCACTCGAATGTGGGACTGCCCAGTTTGCAATCTGCCGCCTCGCCAGGTCCACCAGCCACTACCTTGCCCTACAGTCATCTCCTTGCCCACCGTGGTCCTCTAGCCACTGCCTGCTGCAAGTCCTTTCTGCCCGGCTGCCCATCTCCACCCCTCGTGCTGGCCTGGATGAATGAGTCTTTCTTAACTCCTTGGTTATCAGAACTTCCATACAGTTCGATTTTCTGTCAGTTCTGGTTGTTTTTTGTTTTTAAATTTGTTGTTGACCTTCTTTTGGTTCTGCGAGGAGGCACAGTGTGTTTGCCTATCTTGGCTGAAAGTGCCAAGATTGTCTTCTGTATCCATGTAATGGCATTGTATTGCTTGATATATGATAGATGCTCTGTAGATGTTATTTGTCATGAATTCTTGAGCCTAAAAGTTAATTAAATGAAGTCCAATTAGTACATTTTTATTGAACTGTGTACTATGTTAGGTGAGGAAATTAAAAAATATTGGTAAGGCAGCTACTCGCCTAGCAAATTGCTCTGTTAGCTGGAGATTATCTCAAATTTGTAAGCTATTTTACTTTGGGAGGCATTAATGGTAGTAGTAGAAACATGGACCTAGTGGAGCTGAAAGGAAGGAACAGTTTAGTTATTAATATCACAGACACTTTGGAATGTTTGCTTCTTTTTTGTTGAAAAAACAGCCAGGGTTGTTTTTCCCTGAGTCCCATATTCACTATGTCTTCATGCCCTATCTCTTAAGAATTGCCTGAGGTTTCATCAATTGAGGAAGAAGTGGAAGAAACAGAATGTTGGGCAAAGCCTCTGGTCCACCTTTGGCAGACGAAGACCCCAAACTTTGTGGCTGAACAAGAGTATAATGCAGCCATGGGCAGAATGGAGCCATACTGTGCTATCTGTGCTCTCCTCATGCCGTACTACAAGGTAATGAGAATGGAGGGGATCATTGTCAAGGTTTTCTTTCACTGATACACTTTCTGCTACCGTAAAAGCACTGGTGAATAATTGTAAGGTAAGGATGCACTCGAAAAGGAAGACATTAATACTTATGTAGCTAATGGCCATCATAGAACCCCAAACAGATTTTCTAATCACTGCTTGAGAGATATTTCATCATTTTTGAATAAATAATTGGTTTATTTGTTGACTTTGGTTTATTTCAGTCAAGGGGCAATTCCAACCTTTTTTTCTACCCTTTTCACTAAGAAACACAGAACTTAAAGCTTAAAAAGAGAGATCTTAGTCCTAGTCTCTGTTTTATGCTTAAAAATATCACTCTCAATAATACAGATATGAGCTCTAGGACCACTTTTAAGTGTCTCTCTGTCTTCCCATGTGGAGCATGCTAAAGATACAACAGGATTCAATTCAAAATGAATTATCCAGCTTACCCTCATCAGCCAGCAATGCATGATGCCAGCTATGCATCATGTTTTCAATAGCATTCCATATCCATTATCCTGATGACATTTTAGCTCACTGAGGGCCACGTTTTCCAGCTCTAACAGATAAAATGATCTTTTCGAATCTAGTAAGGGTGGTGGAACTACCTGATTTATTATAAGTTAAAATGAAGTATATTGATATGAGGATTCTCTTCTGGGTTATATTTTCACTAATTGAATTGAAAATATTTTATTCAAGATCACATCTTAGGAGTTCTATGTAAAGTAAATGCTTTTCTGTTCAGATATTTCAGAGCATGTAAGTTTGTGATATGCCACATTTTTAGAACTTGTAAATAGAGGAAGTATGGTAGATTACTTTACTCATCTTAGAATGTGGCCCTGGTGAGTGACAGACATTTTTTGTGTTCCTTTTAAGCCACTAAATTTCTGTTTTCTTAGAAAAACTTCACTTTTTCTTGATTCTTATTTCTGTAACATAATCTGCCTATAATATTTGCTCAATAATTTAAAAATTGCCACCAAAGTTGTAAGATATAGGGATCTTTATTAATATCAGGTCTCTGGAGATTATAAGGTAGTTATTAATTAGAGTTTCAAATAAACAGTAAATAGTTTTTATATATTTTGATTAGAGATGACAATCTTGTTTTGTACATTATATTTTTTATTTAGTAACATGTACCAGATCTTTTTGTCTTGACGTTTTCCAACTCTTTGGGGAGCCAGAACCCTTCAAAAACTCTCTCAATACTTTTGCATGGATTTAAACTTAGTTCCTTAAAACACTCCATTCAGGTGTTACTGGTAAGATTCTTCAGTAAATGGAACCAAGTCTGTTAACCTAGTACAAATAAAGAAATGAAGAAAAGTTCATCAGAAAAACTGGTGACTTTCCATGAATTATTTATGTAAGAATATAGTTTTAGTAGCTCATCACTTTCTCATACAAGCAGATGCACAGAATGGAAGCCTGAAGAGGACTGTTGGTAAAAAGCTAATAGCTGGGACACAAAGAACATGAGGAAGAACCAAAGCTCGAATTTAGTGGATGGAACAGCTGTTAGTAGATTTGAGTGATCAGAACATATGATGAGTTCTTTTCCATGTTTTTCACTCATGTGGAAATCCTATGTTTTTCAGCCAGATAACAGCAATGAAGAAAATGATTCTAGATGGCAGACAAAACCAGATAAAGTGGTTACTTCAGGAGGAAAGACTAAGCCCCTCATTCCAGAGATGTGTTTTATTTATAGTGAAGAAAATATAGAATATTCTCCACCTAATGCCTTCCTTGAAGAGGATGGAACAAGCCTTCTGATTTCCTGTGCAAAGTGTTGCGTACGGGTTCATGCAAGTAAATGAATCTCTCTTCATTAATTGCTGGCTTTTCAGTGCTCCATAGTCTTTATTTCTTACTTCTCTGTAACCTGTCAAAGCTATTGCACTGAACTATTGGTATTCTTAATAGCTAGATCATTCTTTCTCACATTTCTTCTAATGAATGTGTGAGTATGTATAATTGTTCTTTTTTCCTCCAGTTTTATACAATGTCAGTGGAGAGCAGGTCTGGGTTTTTGTTTCTTTGTTTGGGTTTTAGATGTAAGGTCACTGTGGACTTCCTTTTACATGCTTGAATTTTACTTATTTTAAGCTGTAGTTTTAAAAAACTTAATTTTAATCTCTGATGTTGATTCATAATTATTTTTCTTTGTGGCTTTTTAAAGCGGAATATTCATTTCTCTTCATTGGTGATTTTGGGAATTATTGGTAAATTTAGTTAATGAGTTAAATTTTTATTCTTTTTAAGTATAGGGTGATCCCTTTTGCCTTTTGTGGGAGAACAGTCATAGGTGTGTTCCCCAGGACTAAGATAGCTAGGCTCCATACCTGTCTCAATTTGGTATTTTTACATAATTGGAGAAGTGGTAAGTAGATTTTTTAAATTGACCTGCCATGTGAATCCTCTAAAATATGTAACCTTTTACTTATACCTTTATATATTACAGGTCTATTTGTAAATATTTTAATATTACAGATCTTACCAAATCACATATTCTTTTAACATACTTATTTAGAGTTTATCTCTGTAAATGTAGTCTCAGTGGTTTATAATATAGGCATTACCTTCTGTATTTACCTAAGTGAAATACCAGTCTTACATTAGGTTTGAACCAGCCTTAGTGTCTCTCATTTATTTATTTATTAGATACTATTAGCTCTTTCAAAGGATTTGAACAAATCTGCTTGAAATATAATTATAGCAACCTTCTCATTATATTTATATCAATTTGTTTTTTAATATTTATATCCATTTGTAACATACATACACACATTCACCCTACATCATTATATGTATATCAGAGGCAAAGCACCATCTCACAAAAAAAATTAGGATTTTTAATCCTGACTTATGAATATATTAGTTATGTAGTTTAACCATAATATTTTATAAACATGCACTTGAACTAAACATTTTATGGTTTTGCTTAACTGTGATAGACTTTTCTTTAGGTAATTACAGTTCTGTTATTTTCTCTTCCCATCTCAAATGTTACAGAAATGTGACAATAAAAATTACTTATTTAAATATATGAAATGCTCTTATTTCAAGAAGTCAGGGTAACAAGTTTATTGGTTGTACATAATTGCTGCATGTGCTTGCATCATCAGCTATGCCCTTACATAGTTATTTTGAGCCAAGCATATGTGGAATAGGCAAGTGGAATCGAACACATTCCTTTATCCCTAAACATGAATTGTGCACCCTCTGTCCCTATCACTGAAATTGAAGCTAGTTAATTATAATTTTTGAAGTGTAATTTCAAATTATAGCAATTTAAAAATATTATGTCAAAGTTTAGTTGCTTTATTTTGAAACTTCTCCAAACTTTGCTTCATGAATGACAACTTATTTTGGAATGTTTTGCATGAGTAAAAGAGTAGATAAGAAAATTTAGAAATTTTACGATTGCCCATAAAAATTATCATATTCTCTATGAAAAAAACTATCGTGAGCATTAGTTACTATTACAACCCACTCTCATGTTTGGTGGAACTTATATCCTATTAGATATGAGGCATGAGAACCAAAAGTATCTTTGTTTAACCCTAAGAATCAAAAATTGTATGGTAGTCAGTTGCTCTGATTTTATTTATCAAGTGCTAAGATGTGTAATATTGTCACAATGCAAAAGACCTAATTTGTTAACCCATGTTATTATTTTATAGGTTGTTACGGTATCCCTTCTCATGAAATTTGTGATGGATGGTTATGTGCCCGGTGCAAAAGAAATGCGTGGACAGCAGTAAGTAGCTTATGTTACTATCTCTTAGCTCCTCTCCTCACTCCACTCACTGTGGACATAGTTAAATCTAGTGGTAACATAAGATTGTTCACATGCTTCTGTGTGCAATTCCACCCTTAACTGTGTTTCTAGTCTTGTCTTTTTAAATCATCCACAATGTTGCCCTATATTCATTCTAGAAATAGTAAATGAATTTTTAGGTATCACTCCTTATCTCTGGAACCTATAGAGACTGCCAGTTTATTAGAGCAGGTCCAAAATATTGTTCTCTTTTGCAATTCTTGAAAGTAACTATCAAAGTAACAGTTAAGGTAGGGATCTTCTCTGAGGATACCATGCTTATATATAACTCTTCAACTAGCATGAGGACTTTCCTCATTTATTTATTCATATATTCACATTTCAACACATTTTAGAGTTCTCTTGTCCCAGGCACTGCTGTGAACTTGAGACAGGCCCTTCAACAATAAACCATCCCCTACTTGGGGGACACAGATTCCTCTTCATTTAAATTGTTTTTCCTGGACTCTGTTGAAACTTTAGCTCAATATCCAAGCATTGAGCCCTATTTCATTAATCAAGTATGTCACTTATTTTGCCATTTAATTGTACGCTACCTTAATTTTTCTTAAAAACTTCTCTTTCAAGAGGTATCAAAACATTCCTTAGGATAAGAACCTGTCAGATCTCAACACCATATTCCTCATTCTTGATCTTACAGCAAGTTCCTGGCTTGATAGTTTTGATTGTAGTAGTAGCTATGGTTGCTACTGACAGTGGTTGCTAATGACAATGCATTAAGTTTCCTTGCAACCAAAGTTAAAAACCTGAAGGATAGAATAATGAATATGCCTTGCATGATGAAAATTTATGGTATGATTATGTATGTTTAGCTCTCACTGTTGAAATAGACACATGGTGACTATAAATTAAAGGTGTCCATGGGGATGTCTCTCTGAATGTTATTTTGCTGACATTCTCTTTGGCTAGTGAAGGGGAAATAGGTAACACTTTTTCTAGTTCAAGTAATCTGGTATATTTGATGTTAGAGGTTAAATATCCAACTTAAGAAGACTTTTCATTAGTGGGTCCAGAAAACATTTTGGTATGTCCTTTAGTGTGGTCATTATGTTAAGCAAAACTATATAAGTGTAGAGAATCTGTAAACTACCCAGGAAGTCCTTATAATAAATGTATTCAACTTTTGTTTACCATGCTGGTCTTACTCCCATTGTAGGAGTCAAAGAAAAGCTTAGAGAATCAGTTTGACCAGGGATGAATTCTCGTTTACCCTCAGGTATAGGCTTAGAGATATGCTATTCCAGTTCACCAAGGTGTGAAGAGTTTCCTGTTCCCATCCATGGTTACTACCTGGCTCCTGTGCTCACACACTGAGCAGGTTGTTATTTATCAAAAGTACCACTGTTCTTTGCATGGCAGAGACAGGGCCAGACCTAGGCCACTCACCCTGATTATAAGTTTGCTTCTAATTAAGTAAGCTATTTTCCTTAAGCATGTCTTAAGAAGGAAATCACTCTTTGGAATTGATTTAGAACATCTTTATATTAATCCTAACCCCTGCACCCTTTGGATATGCAGTAAGATTTTTTTATTTTAATATTGATACCATATAAATATTTCAACTTGTAATAGTAATAGAATTCTTGAATAAAACTTTACAATGATCTTTTAGAACTACATAATTTCTTATTTCTAAGTGGAAGTAATGTAGGTTCACAGTAAGCTAATTTAAAAAAAAATTTATCCATTTTGAGTGAAGTTTGTCTATGAAGCTTTATTTAAAATCTTTTTCTCCTTAGAAATACTTTAATTGCTGGTTAGGCATTGCAGAAAAGTAACTGATAATACTGATATTTTGTCTTTAACTCTCTTATTTAGTGTGATAGTAAGTGTTGCAATATTAATTTTTACTAAATACTTGAGTATGATTCTTTGGATTTTGTGAATGGAATGATTGCATTTAAAGTATCCTAGACTTGACTTCTTTAAGAATCAGTCTCATGTTATCAATTTGAGGTTCCAGTGGAGCCCTAGATTTTCTTGGAAATGGGAGCTTCAAAGGAGCTAATTGAACTCTTAACAGTGCTGGGAGGTTAGATAATATTTCATTGCTGGCATGTACTTTAATAATTCTAATTCCCAACTATTTCCTGGGATTTTCTTTTTAAATATACTTTGTGAAGTTAAGATTTATTCATCATGAATGCAAAATACTCCAATAGCATATTTTGCTTGGGTTATACATTTATACAACAAATGTGACTGTTCTACTTAATTCTTTATCCTTTTGTGATGAGTGCTTTAAAAATCTTGAGGATAAGAAGAAGGAACCCTCAAACATCTTGTGTCATTCTCATAAGGTATATGTGAAAATTGGTATGTAGTGATTCTTGTTTTAGAGATTCTTTTAAAAAAGAGTATTCTTTATTTTCTCTAGTGACTTTTATTTTTTTAATTATATTTTATTGATTATGCTATTACAGTTGTCCCATTTCTCCACCATCATTCCCCTCCACCCTGCACACCCCCTCCCGCACACATTCCTCCCTTTAGTTCTTGTCCATGTGTCATAAGTTCTTTAGCTTCAACATTTCCCACACTATTCTTGCCCTCCCCCTGTCTATTTTCTACCTACCGTCTGTACTACTTGTTCTATGTACCTTGTCCCCCTCTCTCCCCCTCCCACTCCCCTGTTGCAAACCTTCCATGTGATCTCCATTTCTGTGTTTCTGTTCCTGTTCTAGCTGTTTGCTTAGTATGCTTTTGTTTTAGGTGTGGTTGTTAATATCTATGAGTTTTCTGTCATTTTACTGTTCCTATTTTTTATCTTCTTTTTCTTAGATAAGTCCCTTTAACATTTCATATAGTAAGGGCTTGGTGATGATGAACTCCTTTAACTTGACCTTATCTGAGAAGTACTTTATCTTCCCTTCCATTCTAAATGAAAGCTTTGCTGGATAGAGCAATCTTGGATGTAGGTCTTTGCCTTTCATGACTTGGAATACTTCTTTCCAGCCCCTTCTTGCCTGGAAGGTCTCTTTTGAGAAATCAGCTGACAGTCTGATGGGAACTCCTTTGTAGGTGACTCTGCCTTTATCCCTTGCTGCTTCTAGCATTCTCTCCTTCATTTGAATCTTGGGTAATGTAATTATGATATGCCTTGGTGAGTTCCTCCTTGGGTCCACCTTCTTTGGGACTTTCTGAGCTTCCTGGACTTCCTGGAAGTCTTATTTCCTTTGCCAGATTGGGGAAGTTCTCCTTTATTATTTGTTCAGATACGTTTTCCACTTGTTGCTCTTCCTCTTCCCCTTCTGGTACCCCTAAGATTCAGATGTTGGAATGTTTAAAGTTGTCCCAGAGGTTTCTAAGCCTCTCCTTATTTTTTGGAATTCTTGTTTTCTTCATTCTGTTCCAGTTTAATGTTTATTTCTTCCCTTTGTTCCAAATCATTGATTTGAGTCCTGGTTTTCTTCCCTTTGCTGTTGGTTCCCTGTATATCTTTCTTTATTTCACTTTGTGTAGACTTTACTTCTTCATTTTGTGACCATATTCAACCAATTCTGTGAGCATCCTGGTTACTAGTGTTTTGAACTGTGTATCTGAAAGGTTGGCTATCCCCTTTTTGCTTAGTTTTTTTTCTAGAGTTTTGATGTGTTCTTGCATTTGGGCCATGTTTCTTTGTCTTGGTGCAGCTGTAACGTTTTAAGGAGCGGAGTCTTAGGTATTCACCAGGGTGGGACAACCCACATCATTACCATGTGGTGGTGTTGTATGTAGGGGAGGGGTCAGAGAGGGAACAATGCTGCTTTCTTGGCTCTCACCCTACTCTAAGTCATTTCCCTGCTTCCCAGAAGTGACTGATGCCCTTCGAGGTGCTTCCCTGGTGCTGATTCCCCAGTGGGTTTGCTTGTGTATATTCTAATACCCTATGGGCTCCTCCACCTGACTCTCCTGAAAGACTGACAGTTTCTTCTGCTGCCCCAACACCCACAGATTTTTACAGCCAGATATCCTGAGGCTGTCTTTACTGGAGCTGGAACCCTGGGTTGCATGGTCTGTTTCACTCCTCACATGTTCGTTCCGGAAAATGTCTGACCGCCCTTTTTGCCAGCCACTGCCTTACTACATGTCCTCTCTGCCCTAGCTTCCCATCTCTGCCCCTCCTACCTGTCTGGATGAATGTTTCTTCTTAATTCCTTGGTTGTTGGACTTCCATACAGTTCAATTTTCTGGCATTTCTGGTTGTTTTTTGTTTTTGATTTGGTTGTTACCCTTATTTTGGTGTGCGAGGAAGTGAAGCATATGTACCTATGCGCCCCTCTTGGCTGAAAGCCTATAATGTACAATTTTAAAGTGCAAATATATTCACACAGGTTTTAGAGGTTTAAAAGGAATATTGACAAGATTTTATTTCTTAAAAATTAGGGATAATGTAGCTCTTTGTTGGAACTTTCTTTCCAGGTAATTGGTTCTTTCTTTTAGGACCTTTTTGGGTGTGGGTGGGGAGCTGTGAGGTTTATTTTTAATGCCACAAATGGGAGTGAAATCTGAATGTACAGATTGCTCACTCACCATGGAAAGTCATAGTTAGATTTGTGACTTGGACACTTCATGTACATGGCAGCATAAGCCTGTGCTGGAGTTTTTCATTGTCAGTGTGAAAAATTCCTAATAAAGTTATCATTTATGCTGTGTCTTATTCGCAAGCTTTTCTATTACCTTACATAGTTCTTGGGCAGTGGGCACAGCAGATGCAGTAGCTCACATATGTAGAATCTAAACAAAATCTAAATTAAAGGAAGAAGCAATGTAATGAGAAGGTTTGACCAGAGATATATATTTAAGGTTTCTTCTGGTCCTAAAATCTTATGATTTTGTGCTGTTTTGTATTTCCATTTTTCTTTAATTAGTTTTCCTTAGGAATTTGGGACCTTCAAGGAAAGTAAATTTATTTCTGTGCTTCTTAACCTAGTCAGAGATGATGAATAACAGAAAAGTATAGGAATAGAAATGGCACTGATAATTATTGAAATAAGATCAATGCAGTTATTATGAGGTACAGGAAACTTTCATTGGTTTAAAAAGAAAACAATGACATCAGGGCCTTACTAGAACTTTATCTACCTGCTGTTTGGAAATGCATAGCAATAGGCATTATCCTCAGAATTCCTTTTTATTTCAGTATATCCTGTTCTACTTCAGGAGAATTTGTTTGAATATTTTCAGTTGAGAAATAATACAGTGTAAAAAAAAGCTATGTATTATATTCTAGAATGAATATTGCTATGCTATGAAAAAGTAAATTTTGTAACGAAAAATAACAAAATACCGTATAGGTTAGAATTTTCATTTTTGTATAATGAAATATATAAGCTAGGTAAGTGGACACATTTTAAAAAATCTATTGAAGAACATTTATTGTACTTTGTAGAATAATAAAGTTGTATTGTGTATGTATAATAAACATAACATTCTAGTTTTTTTCCCCAAAATGGTTTTAAGAAATCGAAGTCTAGGTATGAAACTGGTTTTCACCTTGGCCATACATTTATTCACTATGCTGTTTATCTTGCTTGTTTGTTTTTAAAAATACAGTAGCAATTAGATATAAGCAAGCTATACTTTGATTGATGATCATTTGGAATTAGCATTTTCTTTTACAGTGGAATATGCAATTGCAATGATGAAAAACATTTTGGCATTTATTTATTTTTTATTGCTTGATTTAAATCATTGGCATCTATAGATTTGGGGACAGTTGCCATTCATGCTTCCTAGGGCTGCACGTAGCTATTTTATTTGGCTTTTCAGAGAAAGTGAAGTCTTTTCTTTGCATAATCGTAGTCACAAAGTTATGAGGTAACTGAGGCAGTAGTTTTTATAAAACCCACTCCCACAATGTTGCTAGAGCTTGTGGGCTAAGTCATTTGTTGGAACATATCTGAATGCCTGATCTTTGGAGTGTACTAATGTCTTAACACTCATTTTTTTCTTCTGTTTCTAAAATTACAGTTTACATTCAGTATTATTTTGTATTAGTTTTAGGTGGACAGCACAGTGGTCGGACAGTCATATTGTTCATTAACACTCAATTCTTAAGTTTCAGGTAAATGTGGAAAGCTGGTAACTGTTGACATATTTAGGAAAGTAAAGCACTATCATCAATTCCTGGTCTTTTGGGGTAGAGTCTTTGACACCCACATTGCATTGAGGCTGGGTTTTATAGAGGTGCAGCTGATGTGAAGAAACCCTAACCACACTTTGTTGAATCTGAAGATACTGCTTTCTCTCCTCTGTCTCTCAAGTAGGAGTTCTTTTAGGGAGGAAATTATTAAAGAAAATTTGTGTGGTTGAGGATTATGTTACTTTTACTCTATAATAGAACCTTTTATTCCCTCTCCAGCTCCCTAAATAAAAATAGTAATATTTCTATGATGATGGATGATAGAAATTGCCAATAACTTCAGTCTTGAAAGTCTTGTTTTTATAAAAGTAAAGGTTCACTTGTTAAATTTTGATTTATAAATTCAAAATAATTACTGATTTAAATATAAAGTAATATAAATATCAGGGTTTAGAATTTTTCTCATTCTCATAAAATTGAATACTGACTAAGACTAAAGAATTCTTTATCTCAGAAATCTCATTTTACAGATACTAACCAGGGGTTTGAGAGAGTAAGTCCTTTGCTCAGGATCACTGAGTGGTAACAGAGCTGGGATTCATGGCAATACTTAGGCCTCCAGATTCCCAGCTCCAGTGTCTTTTATGTCTTTGCAGTTATTTATTTTTAGAATGGGAAGAAGGTTGAACAAATGGCCTAATTCTGAACCACATTTTTGAATGATTTTGTTTAGTTTACATTGAGAATAAAGCCAGTGCTAATTTATAATGTAATTGGTTATCTGCTTACTGTGAAATCATTAGTGTTATTGGGTGTTTGAGTATAGCAATTTCTTTACTTTTTTCATACTTATTCTAGTTTTGCCTGGAGGACCTTTCCCAGGACTGGATAATCTCCTGAATTCAATTTCCCCACTGACAACAGGGTTGACATTTTTCTTTTGCGAAGAGCTCTGAAGTGGCTTTGTAGATCAGAGCCATTGATTTTCAGATCAGATTGGCTTATGGCCTTGAGAGGTCACAGTGGCACTGCTGCTTTTTGTGATGTGTTTTATGCTATATATTTTTTTATTCCATGGGATACTGTCAAGACCTGGTGATGAGAGGCTGTGAGCCTGAAAGACTGACTTTGATCCTCAAACAGTAAAGCTAGTAGAAAACAGAAAGGCTTCATTCTTGGTAAGGCAGGGCATTCACAGGTGGGTGGTGGCCATTTTTAGTCAAGTGGATGCTGACACCATTGCTCGTGTCCACAGAGGTGTCCTCTAAGCCTCTAGCCAGGACCCACATGCTCCCATTTGAGGCAATGCCTTTGGGTTCAAAGTTACCTCTTGCCTCCTAAGGAGACAGATAATTCTGATTAGCTGCATACTTAAACCTTGGCTTATAAAGGTTAGGGCAGTCATAATTATTTTAAACAAACAACAACACATTTGTGGATATCAGTTGTCCTGAGATCATAGTTGTAATGTGGGGGCTTTTCTGCTAGACAAATGCTTAAAGGCTAAAAAGTCACAAATCATTTTTTCTGTCCTCTCTTCTTCCTTTTGCTCAAGAGACATTATTCCCTCCCCAACCCCCACCCCTGCCCCTTTGGTCGAGGCAAGACAGAAAGAGAAGAAGTCTACAAAGCTTATTGTAAGTGAAATTATATTCATAAATAGCTTCTTGATTGAGAACAAATGCCTCATTAATCTTAAGTGCTTCAACCAGAGAGTACAAGTAAAGTCAAGAAGAATAATGACTGACATTATGGGGAGCATAACATACTTTACTCTGTATCAAGATATGCATGCCCGGAGGTCACTGGGCTACAAGGCACAGCTCCTTAGCAAAGAGGAAAGGGATCACTAGCAAGGGCACAGGGGTAAGAACTGCAGTGCAGGCATTTCTCATGAATGGCAAAAACTAGTCCAGTGACAGGATAAAGAAATTATGTACTTTGCTATTTGTTATTGAAGGCTGTTGCTGGGCGAAAGAATAAAGCAGAGTTTTTCTTTGAAAGCCAAATGATGTACATTTTTAACAAAATAATATGTATGTTCAACTTTAAGTACTTTGCTCAGGATCCTGAAAATATTATGTAAATGTAGTAAGTTCAGTCTAGATTACATCTGATCACTCTTCAAATACAGAGGTGCTTTTCCTTGCCACCAACCATGTGCCTGGTGTGCTACCAGACAGGTGCTCTGTAAATATCAAGTTAATTTTTATGTTGGTATAAGCAATGTCATGAGAAAGACAAATCCGGGGGAAAAATATACTTTGAAACAAACTCAGAGTATGGCTTTCTGTTTCTTCTGTTATCTTCCTTTCATACAAATGATTGATAGTCTCAAAATAGTTAAAATACAGAGTAAGTATACCAACCCCCTCAAAATGTCCACGTCCTAATCCCTGGAACCTGTGGAGTATGTTATGTTCATGATAAGGGGAATTATGGTAGCAAATGGCATTCAGGTTGCTAATTAGCTGACCCTATGAGAGAGAGATTATCTTGGTTACTGGGGTGTACCTAGTGCTATCACAAGGTTCTTAAATGTGGAAAAGGAAGTCAGAGTGCTCTGATATGAGAAGTATTATACTTGACCTGCTGTTGCCAACTTTGAGGATGGAGGAGGAGGGCCACGGCCAAGACATGTTGGCAGCCCTGAAAAGCTGAAGAGAGCAAAGAAGTGGATTCTCTCTGAGAGCCTCCAGAAAGGAATGTTCCCGCTGACATCTTGATTCTAGCCCAGTAAGACCCATTTTGGACTTGTGACCTACTGAACTGTGTACATTTGTGTTGTTTTAAGTCATTAAGTTTGAGGTAAGTTATTATTGCAGTAATAGAGAACAAATACAGTATTTCAGTACTAACCAGGCCCAACCCTGCTTAGCTTCCAAGATCAGACAAGATCGGGCACATTCAGGGTGGTATGGCCGTAGACCAAATGCAGTATTCAGTAGAAAGATGACCTTTTGAAAGGGTGATTAATTTTTACTTGAAACTGTTTGGCATTCCACTAGGTAAGTTGCATTTTCAGTGTCATCTCTCAAATTCAGTCTTCTTTCTCTGCTACCTTCTGGCTTTCTAGCCCACACCCTCTCATCTTGGGACTCTAGCCTTCCTTTTGTTACTGTGACTTATGATTCAGTAATGCTCCCAGTATTTCAGTCTCTACCTCTCCTCTTTTCTTTACCTTTGTTTTAGCTACCACATTCCTTCCCCTCTTCTCCTTACTTTGTTTTTAGCTACCACATTCAGCTGCCTTGCCATTCCCTGATTTTATTATTCTCCCTTGACATAACTCAACCGTGGTATATCCAACTATTTGTATTTTGTATCTGCACTCTTCTAGCTGAATATGGCTGTGGCGAAACACCCAGTATGCAGATCGCTTTTGCCTTCAATTTGTAACTGTAGTGCCAGTAACTCATACTGTATTCCCATCATGCATTCACTCTACCACTCTCCTGGTTGACTGTTTCATACCTTCTGTTATCTGAAGCTTCCCCATGCCCTTCCCCATCCTCACTTTCACCAAATGAACTCACTGTATATTTCACTGAGAAATAAGAAGCCATCATTAGAGATCTGCAGGTTTTTACCTACATTATGTCTGTGAAATGATGGGTTCCAGTAACCCATCCCTTTCTTTCCCACATCACCAATGATCCACTCTCTGGATGATTCTCATTATCATCCATACAAGTTGTTATTTCTTCCAGTGTCAAATAAACAAAAAATCTCTCTTAATCTTTCTTTTCCATTAGCTCTCACCCTATTTCTTTATGCTCCTGTGTATAGCAAAACTCCTTTAATGTCTTGTCTTCATTCTCTTTCTTTCTCCCTGCTTTTCTTTTAAACTTATTCCAGTCACAGCCTTTGCCCCATATTTCCTTAGAAACTTCTGTTTCACCATCACAATCAGTTGATCACTGCTTCCTGTTTGAACCACTATCTTCACTTGGTTTCCAGACTCTGCACTCTCCTGCTTTTCTTCCTACGTTACCAGCCAGCCAGCCAGCCAGCCACTTCCTTTCACTCCCTAGAGCTCAAAATGTGGGCCTCTCCTCTACATGAATCTATTTTGTAATCTGGTCCCATCTCATAGCTTTCATAACAGCATCCAATCATTCATGGCTTGTACCTTTCTCTGTCCAGTTCAGCCTCTCCATAGAGGTACAGGTCCATATGGCCCACTTCCTGAGCAACATGCCCATGGGTAGTTGAAATTCACCCTGTCTCAGACTGAATTGCAGATCTTCAGTTTCAGGCTTTCTAATTTCCATTTCTACTGCTGAGGCCCAAAACTTTAGAATCAGACATGCTTTGCTTTTTCTCATACCCCATATTTAACAGTAAATCCTGTCTTGTTTGCTTTTAAAACAATCTAGAATCCCAGCCACTTCTTAACCCTGTGGCGGTCGTGGCTGATCTGAGAAATACAAAAACATTTCTTGGGTTGGTCACAAAGTTCATTTTTTTCTTGGTAAGATGGCTCTAGTAGCAGTTAGTTGTCTTTAACTTCATTCTAAACAATTTTGTTAGATTGTATTGTGACAGCTGTCCTAGCGTGCATTTTAACAAAACTTATGAAAATTGGTGAATTTTTGTATAGCCATTTTAACAATGAAGATGAAAAAATACTCAACATTTTTGGCATATTATGCTTTATTATTTCAAGAAAGGTAAAAACCCAACTGAGATGCAAAAAAAAAAAAAAAAAAAACCCAAAAAGATTTGTGCAGTGTATGGAGAAGGTGCTGAGACTGATTAAATGTGTCAAAAGTGGTTTGTGAAGTTTCATGCTAGAGATTTCTCTCTGGGTGATACTACACAGTTGGGTAGACCAGTTGAAGTAGATAGTGATCGAATAGAGATACTAATTGAGAAAAATCCACATCATACCGTATGGGGGATAGCTGACATGCTCAAAATTCCAAATCAATAAAAGTTATTAGTAAAAATGAAAAATGTGCCTTTATTTTATAGAAGGGAAAAAAAACACATGAACTTCTTGGCCAGCCCAATAATGTGTGCATAGGTTCAAGGTCATGACTAGCTGTGCATTTGTTCACGGCTGATCGTAAGCCACAATGTGTAAGGCTTTAGTTTGATTATAATATGTGTTTCGTACGGGTATGTATATTGTATGTTACAGATACTATGAACTCCAAAGTTGGTGTTGGTGTAGTTTTTTTTCTATGAAATTTGAAGTCAGTGTTTTGTGTTTTTTTCATTTACCATTGAAAATGCCTGGGGAAAAAAATAAATAAATCGATTTGATAACCTGAGAGATGTTGAAGATCTTTAGCAAATGCTACTTGAGTCCAACTATGAGAATGATAGAGTCGAATGTGAAAATCAAAGTGATTTAGAGGATGGAGATTATGTGGCAGTTCATTCAGAAGATTCAGATACTGAGAAAGATATTTCTAGTGAAGAAAATGGAGATAAATTAGACATGAATGAAGAGTATTTTGTTAGAAAAAATAAAACATCAAAATGGAGGAAAAATCTAATAAGACAAATTACAAAACAGCCACAGAATATTTTGTGTCAACTTCCATTAGTATGGCCAAATGCAAAAAGGAATGCCAAGACAGAACTAGAAACATGGAACTGCTTTATTACAAATGATATTTTACATATAATCTTATTATATACAAATAAATACATTGATTCTATCTTGAGCTGGTTTTCAAAAGAAAGACATGTTAGACTTCTGGCTAAGATGGAGGTGTAGCTGGACACACTGTGCTTCCTCGCACAACCAAAATTAAGGACAATAAAGATTTAGAAATGAGAAAACAACCAGAACTGATAGAAAATTGAACTGTACGGAAGTCCAACAACTATTCATCCAGACCGGTAAGAGGGGCGGAGTAGTGGTGGGAGGAAGCAGAGGTGGGCGGACCAGGTGCGCAGGCATCCGCTGGCAGATCCCAGGCACCCAGGTGGTGGCTAGCGGACCCCGGGCATGGGGTGGCAACAGGCAGACCCAGTGAGGCCACGCAAGGTGGCTGGCTGACCAGAGGCGTCCCACATTCCCATGCAGGTGAAGGGGAAGAGGCGGAAGGGGCTGGAATTCAAGAGAGAACTGAGCAAGCACCATTGTTCCCTCTCGGACCCTGCCTCCTCATTCAGCATCACAACCTGGCAATTGGGCTGCCCCGCCCTGGGGAACACCTAACTCTCTGCCCCATACTATGGAATAGCCGCTACTAGGCCCCCCACAAAAAAAAATATGGCTCAAACAAGAGAACAGATCAAAGCCCCAAAACCAATTCATCTAAGCGACCAAGAGATAGCCAACCTATCAGATGCACAGTTCAAAGCCTTGCTGATCAGGATGCTCACAGAATTGGTTGATTTTGCTCACAATTACATGAACAAATGAAGGCTACAATAAGTGAAATGAAGGAAAACGCACAAGGAACCAATAGTGATGGGAGGAAAACTGGGACTCAGATGGAGTGGCCCAGAGGGAAGAAAGAAACAACCAAACAGAAAAGAAGGAAGAAACAAGAATTCAAAAAAATGAGGAGAGGCTTAGGAACCTCCAGGACGTCTTTAAACATCCCAACATCCGAATTATAGGGGTACCAGAAGGAGAAGAGGAAGAGCAACAAGTGGAAAACTTATCTGAACAAATAATAAAGGAGAACTTCCCCAATCTGGCAAAGGAAATAGACTTCCAGGAAGTCTAGTAAGCTCAGAGAGTCCCAAAGAAGTTGGACCCAACGAGGAACACACCAAGGCACATCAGAATTACATTAGCCAAGATTCAAATGAAGGAGAGAATTCTAGAAGCAGCAAGGGATAAGGGCACAGTCACCTACAAAGGAGTTCCCATCAGACTGTGAGCTGATTTCTCAAAAGAGACCTTCCAGGCAAGAAGGGGCTGGAAAGAAGTATTCCAAGTCATGAAAGTCAAGGGCCTACATCCAGGATTGCTCTATCCAGCAAAGCTGTCATTTAGAATGGAAGGGAAGATAAAGTGCTTCTCAGATAAGGTCAAGTTCAAGGAGTTCATCATCACCAAGCCCTTATTACAGGGACTTATCTAAGAAAAAGAAGATAAAAAATAGGACCGTAAAAAGACAGCAAACTCAGAAATCAACAACCACATCTAAAGCAAAAGCAAACTGAGCAAACAGAACAAGAAGAGGACCACAGAAATGTAGATCACATGGAGGGTTAACAACCGGGGAGTGGGAGGAGGAGAGAGGAGGAAAAGGTACAGAGAATAAGTAGCATAGACGGTGTGTAGGAAATAGACAGGGGGAGGGCAAGAAGAGTATGGGAAATGTTGAAGCTAAAGGTCTTATGACACATGGACATGAACTAAAGTGGGGGGAATGTGGGTGGGAGGGGGTGTGCAGGGTGGAGGGGAATGGTGGGGGAGAAATGAGGCAACTGTAATAGCATAATCAATAAAATATGTTTTAAAAAGACATGTTAAATAGACAAAACCAAATTGAATGAATTTTTAGGCCTCATATCTAGCTGGTTTACATCACAGCAGTCAGCTAAATTTGCAGGATTTATGGGCTACAGCTGGTAGTGGGATTGTACTTTTTAGACTTATGATGTCTTGACAGAGATTTAGATTTATTCGTAATTGTTTCAGGTTTGATGACAAACTTACCCACTTAGAACTCCTGAAAGTGGGCAGATTAGCAGTTGTGAGAGATGTTTTCTCAGCATTTGTAGAAAATTGTAAATTATGTTACTCTATGGGACAGAATGTAACAGTAGAGAAAATGGAGGCAGTTTAGCTAATCATTCCATCTAAGCCCAGGAAATACAGTATATAATTTTTTTACTATGGTCAACTCAAAAGTATTTGATACAGGAAAGCTTGAAATATATGCTAGTAAGCAGCCTGAAAGTCCTTACTTGATTAGTAATAAACCAGCAGATGTAATCAAGAGATTTACAGAACCCATTTACTCATCAGGACATATTACAGCAGATAATTGGTTCACTGATCTAAATCTTATTTACCACTTGAAAAAGAAGTAACTTTTATATGTAGGTATTGTTCCTGAGAATAAACCCCAACTAACCCCTGAAATTTGTGTCTTCTAGAAAGAGGATTGAAAAATTCAACTTATACTTGCTTTTGGTGCAGTTTACACACTTATACCTTATATACCCAAAAAGGTAAATGCAATTTTATTTTCAAGTATGCATTTCAATGACACCATAAATTTAGGTTTGCAAAAGCCTGACAATAGAATATTACAACCAAGAAGTCAGGAGTTGATACTGTGGAATAAATGATAGGTACATACCATGTGGCCAGGAACACCAGAAGGTGGCCTATAGTTAAAGTCTACAGAATTTTGAATATTGCAGGAATAAATGCTCAGACCATTCATATGCTGAATAGCAATGTGAAAATAAGGTGCAGAATATTGGAAATCTTATAACACAGTGTCAGAATTAAAAGGCGATCAGAAATCTCTACAGCTGTGCATAAACCTTTACATCTGAAACTTCATCAATTTGAAATTCAAATTGAAGGTAATTCTAATGACAGCAGAATAAGAAAAAGATGTGTTAGGTGCTATGCATCCAAAATGAATGGCTTATCAAAATATTGTTGCAAGTGTTGAGAAAAGTATTTATGACTTGAGCGTAGCAATATTGTTTGCGATGACTTAGAAATGTTTTGCAAAGCCAAGTCTTGAAGATTCTAAATAATATTAAAGACATTTTTTATTTTTTAGCACTGTTTGAAAATAAAAATTTTGTTTACATTTTTATATTAATTTAATGGTATCTATATTGTAGCTCAAAATAAAGTTGTGTATTATAGAAATATAATAAATGGAAATTAGGAGTGTTTTAATTTTTTTTTTCCTGTATTTTCAGCACATACTAGTAATGCATGTATTTGTTGGATACACATGACCTCTCCTGTAAGGTTAATCACCTCTACTGATACTACCCAGATTAATGTACTCATTTTCTCTTTCCTGGATTAGGGCAGTAACATGCTAACTTCTCTTCTCATTTCTGCCCATGAATCTCTATCCTCTGCTATCAGCATAGCAATTGCAATGATGTAATTAAAATATAAGGCTGACTATGTTCCTGCTGTGCTCAAGCTTCACAGTGGCTTTCCATCTCTGTCAGAGTAAAGTCATCAGTTTTTTTCATGGCCAAGAAGCCTTATCATATGTTCTTCCACTCACTTGCTAACCAGCAGGATCTGTGGGTATCATCACCTTTCTCTAGGTATCTCCATGGCTCACTCCCATGGTACCTAACATCATCTACCATCTAAATAATGTGCTGATTTAGTTTGCTGCTGTCTGAACCAGAATGTAAGTGCTCCAAGGGCAGGGTCTTTGTCTCTTTCTGTTGTTGTCCAGTATCTAGAACATGGTGATTAATCAATATTTGTTGAAGGTATGTTTTCATTTATGAGAGTATAATAGAAATTAGATGTGGGCATCTAAATTGCAGAACACACTAGTATAAAATTCATTGGAGCTTGTTGAATTTCCATTCAGAAGATAACTGCAGGAAAGCTGTCATTCAATTTCTTAATCACTCAGAATTCACTCCAGCCATGTCCTTATGAGATCATGCTCTCGCCAACCCTGATAAATGAGCCACATCTTCAGAAATGGATCTTGCCATGTTTTGTTGATCAGCACTTTGTAAGCTAGTTTTCTGCTAATATGATTAATTACTCATTTTTCCCCAGCTTGGAGAGCTGTATTTTATGGTTTTGCATTTCAGTTATGAACATGTCAGATAAATAAGGGTGTGGGGAGGTACTTCAGTCTCATAATTTTTCTATAGCACTGAAAATTGGCTTTAGTGGCACTTACAGATGTGTCAGCTAAAATGAGAGCTTCTTATGAGGCCGCTTGAGAATGTTGGTATTGGCGTTTCTTTAACTGGTATGTTATAGAAGAGCCATTGGAACGTGATTCCCTCTACTACAAATAATGAACAACTGTGATAGCTGTGTTATAATAATGTGCTTTGCACCATTGTTAATGTTCTGTCAGCACTTTTATTGTAAAAACTGTTTTTCATGGTTTAATAACTGATCCATAAAAAAATCATTCCATGTTGTTAATTGGTATACTAGCTACTCATCTCAGTGGTGATTTTTTATGAAAGCAAAGTTGAAAAATGCTTGGCATTGCTAAAAGGGGATTTTGTGAATGGTATTAGGTGAGGGAAAGGGACCTGAAGAGAAAGGGTACAAGGTTCAGAATATAATCTGAATTGATAGTTTCTCATTCAGCTTTTAGCTGCCCTGGGGTGGGTGGGTGGGGGATACAACAGAGTGGCTCTTTTAATGCTGCATCAGGAGACAGGAATAACAGCAACTGAATAGAGTAATCATGTTGTAATAGGCCTTTCAGTATTTTGTTTTGTTTTAGGAAATACTGCTTGACTAACAGTATATCTAAATCTTTGTAATAGCAAGTTACTTTATACAATGTGTTATTGTTCCTGTAAAAGCATGCTCCTTAAACATAAAATGAAACAAGGCTGGCAGTGAGCACTGGTTTTTTAATTTTATTTATTTATTTTGTTCTGCAAGGCTGCACAGTTTGGATGTCTCCAGAGGTTAGATTGGAGAGACGTTAGAGTACATTGAAAGAAATTATAGGTGCCCTATTTAAAATTTTCATTTAAGTAAAAGAAGAAACAGGGTAAATCTCCATGGTTATATTAATTTTTTATTTTATTTTTTTAAAAGTTTATTTTAGTATAAAACAATATTTATTTATTTATTTATTTTTAGAGAGAGTGGAAGGGAGGGAGAGAAACATCCGTATGAGAGAGAAACATTGATTAGTTGCTTTCCATGTGCGCCCCAACTGGGGACTCAAACCTAGGCATGTGCCCTGACTGGGAATCAAAGCAGTGACCTTTCAATTTGCTGGATAATACTCCAACCAACTGAGCCATACCAGCCAAAGCAGTTATATTAATTTTTATATATTAGTTATAATGCTTTACTATAAAGCATTATTAATGGAAAAAGGTTTAATTTCTTTTTGTGTCTGTGGGTTTTCTTTTTTTTAAATACAAGAGTACTGAAGACCTTGCCAGGTAGCTTAGTTGGTTAGAGAGTTATCCTTATAGGCCAAGATTGAGGGTGTGATCTCAGCTCAGGGCATATACAAGAAGCAACCAATGAATGCATGGATAAGTGGAGCAACAAATTAGTGTTTCTCTCTCTCTCTCTCCCTCTCCCTCTCCTTCTCTCCCCCCCACCTTCCCACCCCCTGCTCTCCCTGTTTCCCCCCTGTCCTCCTCTCTCCCTTCCTCTGTTTTAAATCAGTACATTTTAGAAATTAAGTAAATATGCTACTTAAAAATACTACTTTTAGGGAAGTCTTCTATATCCAGCACTCTCAGATTCTCAAATCTAATTTTCTACAAAAAAGTACTGCAACTATTTTGTTAAGAGACCTTTCAGATCTTTTTTATTCATAAATGGATGTTATATCTTGCTTTCTTGGGGCACCCAAATGGTACCACAGTTTATTTAACATGCCTTATGCTTTCATTTAATATTACATTGTATAATTCTTAGTAACTCAGTGCTTATGGATTGACTATACATTACTATTTTAAATTTCAAGCTTTAATCCATTCTTATTGAAAAATTCAGAGATGACAAATAAAATCAAAGCAACCGATAATTCCAGTTCCTTCCAGAAGCAGCTATTTTCTTTATTATAAACAGAAATGAACTGATAGACATTCATTGTACATTGCTCCTTCTGCATAGATATACATGTTTATTTAAGATAGATTCTAAGAAATTGAATTGTTGAGTCATAATTTATGTGCATTTAGAAATTTGATAATGGAAATGCTTCTCCAGAGCCACCATAACAACTCACATACCCTGAAACATGTATTTTGTCACTTAAAAATCTGCAGTTATATCTCATTATTATATTTTTTATTTCCTTTATTTTTGAAGTTGGCTATTTTCCATGTGTTTATTGGCATTGAAGAGTCTTTGAGTTTTTTTGCCTATTTTCCGGAAGTGTGGGTTTATAAATATTTTCTAGATAATAGTGTGTTTTTTATTAAAAATACTTTTTGTTTTATAATTATGTTAATTTATATAATATTTATTTAGAATTTTAAAATTTTTATGTAGCCAGGATTTATTAATCTTTCCCAATATGCCTTTTGTCTTTTAAATGTTCCACTAAGAGGTATTTATACTAAATTCATCAATATATTTGTAATCTCATTTAATAGTTTTGTAGTTTTATTTTGATTTTGAGGTTAGGTTTGTAAATCAATTGCAATTTATTTTTATAAATGAGAACACCTCTCTCTCTCTCTCTCTCTCTATTTCACCCCCCTCCAAACACACACACACACACACACACACACACACACACACACACACACAGAGAGAGACTTCATTCAGTAGAATTCATTATTGAAGACTTTGTGGTATTAATTTTGATTATTCTGTTCTTTCTGTTTTCTAATTCTTTCTTCAACGAAGACTAGTCTGCTATTAATATATCCTTTAAGTTTTCAATTCCATTGTTTTTTATTATAGAATTTAAAAATCTAATATGTCATAGTATCTTACATTCTTAATACCCACATTTAATTATGAGACATATTAAAATGCTTATTAACATCTCGTATCTGAGATCATTATGCATCTAATTTACTGTCTGTTCTTTCCTAACTTTTTTTTCTTTTTTTTACTCATGGAGCTCAATTTTCTTGTATGTGTTTTGAGTTTTGATTGGAGGTTTATATTCCTTAGAATGATTTTTGGAAATTTCTTCAGCACTTTGTTATCGGTGGATCCTGAAAATTGCAATTTTCATTTTTATTTTTTAAATTTTTTAAAAATATATTTTATTGATTGTGTTATTACAGTTGTCCCATTTCTCCCCCATCATTCCCCCCTTTAGTTCATGACCATGTGTCATAAGATCTTTAGCTTCAATATTTCCCAAACTATTCTTGCCCTCCCCCTATTTTCTACCCACCATCTATGCTACTTACTCTCTGTACCTTTTCCCCCTCTCTTCTCCTCCTACTCCCCTGTTGCTGACCCTCCATGTGATCTCCATTTCTGTGGTTCTGCTCCTGTTCTAGCTGTTTGCTTAGTTTGCTTTTGCTTTAGATGTGGTTGTTGATTTCTGAGTTTGCTGTCTTTTTACTGTCCTATTTTTTATCTTCTTTTTCTTAGATAAGTCCCTTTAACATTACATATAAAAAGGGCTTGGTGATGCTGAACTCCTTTAACTTGACCTTATCTGAGAAGCACTTTATCTTCCCTTCCATTCTAAATGACAGCTTTGCTGGATAGAGCAATCTTGGATGTAGGCCCTTGACTTTCATGACTTGGAATACTTCTTTCCAGCCCCTTCTTGCCTGGAAGGTCTCTTTTGAGAAATCAGCTGACAGTCTGATTGGATCTCCTTTGTAAGTGACTGTCCCCTTATCTCCAGCTGATTCTAGAATTCTCTCCTTCATTTGAATCTTGGCTAATGTAATTATGATGTGTCTTGGTGTGTTCCTCCTTGGGTCCAATTTCTCTGGGACTCTCTGAGCTTCCTGGACTTCCTCGAAGTCTGTTTCCTTTGCCAGATTGGGGAAGTTCTCCTTTATTATTTGTTCAGATAAGTTTTCCACTTGTTGCTCTTCCTCTTCCCCTTCAGGTACCCCTATAATTTGGATGTTGGGATGTTTAAAGGTGTCCTGGAGGTTCTGAAGCCTCTCCTCATTTTTTTGAATCCTTGTTTTCTGTTTGGTTGTTTATTCCTTCCTTCTGGTCCACACCGTTGATTTGTGTTCCAGTTTTCTTCCCATCAGTATTGGTTCCATGTGCATTTTTTTTTTCATTTCACTTACTGTAGATTTCATTTGTTAGTCTAATTTGCTACCAAAATCAACCAGTTCTGTGAGCATCCTAATGAACCCCTACAAGTGTTTTTGATTGGTGCTTTTAGGCTTTATTTTCACAGTCTGTCTTGCTGCCTGTTTTTACCTGGTTTATCTGTGCACGAATGTGTGACCATGGTCAGCTGCCTTGCATGTGTTGCTGGGTCTGCTGGTTGCCTCCCTGTGCCCAGTAACCACCACCTGTGCACCTGGTGTGTGCCATCCGCTGCCTGCCCTTCCAGGACCACTATCTACTGCTTTTTCCTGCTGGGATCCCTCTTCTTCGGCCGCCAACTCTGCCCCTCTTACCGTTCTGAGGGAATTGTTGTCGGACTTATGTAGAAGACTTCCGTATAATTAAATTTTATCTGTTGTGGTTGTTTTGTTTTGGTTCTAAATTTTTGTTGTCCTTAATTTTGGTTGTGAGAGGAGGCACAGTGTGCCCACCTACGCCTCCATCTTGCCAGTAGTGTCTTCATTAGACTCCGACGCAGAAGCATTAGAACCCACTCTGGTCAGTTCCACGTTGACTCTGGGGTAGCTATTGTAGTACTTGAGGTCTGATGAAGGATGCTGGTGGTATCAACTAAGATGACATAATGATAGTGGAGACAAGAGGGTGGATTTGTAGGTGGGATTGATAGAAGTTGATTGATTGGATCTATAATGAGAGGAAGATTATGTCTTCTAGTATGAGCTAGAGTCGATGGTTGATACTACTGATTGGAAACAGTGGGGGAGTACAGGTTTGTGAAGAAGATGTGAGTTCAGTTTTGCACATGCATTTCATGTGTTTGAGATGCCATTGGAGCTGTCAGACATCTCAGGAGATAAATGTTTGAGTCATTGGGTTTTTGAGGATTAGGGTAGTTTATCAGATGCCCAGCAAGCCAGTGTGGAAGAAAAGTGAATAGTGCTTATGGGAATTACAGTGTTTAAGGAGCTTGAAAAGATGCCTATTGAAGGAAGCTAAGGATCAACTAGAGATGGAGAAAGAAGACGAAGAGTGTTGGGTCATAGAAACCACACCGAAAAACGAAGACATGGTCTACAATATTGAAAGCTACTAAGAGGTAAAGCAAACCAAGGACTTGGAATTATCTCTTAGATTTTGTGACATGGAGGTTACTGGTGATCCTAGGAAGCACAAATTTCCTGTTTGGTAGGTGGGAGTCTTCTTAACTCCACTTAAAATCTACATCTACATATTTTACTTTAGAGGACTTCTTCTACCTGTTGTAGTAATGCTCTGCAACATCTTTTAATGATCCTAATCAGGTGCTTTAAAGCTGCTTCCATGCTGCTTTGCTGTATTTAACTTTGCTAACTTGTCCTTTTAGGTGTCTTCTCACCACTAATTTCATTAATCAGACATCTAATTCTCTTAGTGTCTGCGCTCCTCACAGTTCCCAGCTCTCTTTTGCTGTATTCCCACTTTGATACTGAAATCTTTTTATTATAATTTTGACCTTTTTTTTTTGTTTTTTTGTTTTGTTTTCATTTTTATCCTCCCCTATTCCATATTTGTATTTTGAAATACTTCTGTTGTGTGCTGCATCAAAAGAAATTATTTCAAAGGCTTTGTGATGTGGATAGAGAAATTCTTCCATTAGGTTATCTCCTTGTACTAGGTTTATTATGGATTCAAATGTATACACACAAAGCAGCGTTTGCTACTCTGAACTATTGCTCATCGCCTCGGAAATTTCAAATATATGTGCAGAGATGTTCCAGACACAGAAAACCATTGAACGTCTCTAGTTGTTTGCCTTTTTTTTCTGCCTATTAAGAATTACATAGATATGTTGATTTTCCTCAGTTGTTTGTTTTTGTTTTCCTCAGAAAAATAAAAGCTACGGAGTCTGACACTCTATTATTATAGTTGATACGTTAGAGAGAGTCCTTGTAAAGGTTTGCAAAACTATCAGAATTACAGATCACCTTGGCAAACAGTTAAAGAAGTTTTATATATACAGCTTAGAGGGGAAAAAACTCAAATAGCCTATAACTATTGATATTTTTTCATTGATTTTGTTGGGGTAACACTGGTTAATAAAACCATGCAGGTTTCGAGTGTACAACTCAATAAAACATCATCTGTTTACTGCATTGTGTGCTCATCACCCAAAGCCTATAACTGTTTTTAAAAACTCTATTAATGCAGTAAATTGGAAGGACAAGCTTGAAGTTGAAAATAAAATAAGTTACTTAAGTACAATATTTACCAAAAAGGTCTAGGTCAACAAAAGGTATTGATTGCATTGCTTTCCCGCCCTTTTTCTCAGGGACTTTTTTGTAGGATTATAGTGAGGAATGATGAGTAAAGTCTGTATTTGTAGTGAACATCGTCACCTTGGAGTGAAAAAAGTCCATGCCAATCAAAGACACATATATTTGCCAATAATGCTTTGGCATTGTCTTCTGAGACTAGATAGCCTGGGTTCCTCAGAATAATTTTCCAAAACCATTTCCCCAGAGAAAGACCCAAATAATAATTTTTATGATCTCTAGTTGATCTTCAGCTTCCTGTAACAGGTGTCTCTTTTACGCTTCGTAAACACTAATTTCTAGAAGAGGCCCTTTTCACTTCTCTGTCCACATCTTTTTACGAAGAGCTTCCTGCTTCTCCTTATCTCAGAGTGAAGTGTGCCAGTTCTCTGTTTTTTAGCCATCTTGACATGAGTGGATTCCCAGATCACAAGAGAAACCAGTTGTTTTCTCTGTTCTAGAATTGCGGTTCATACCTCTCCAGATACCAAGTTCTCTGTGTCACAGCTTTCCTTCACAGATGGCAGCTGGACATGGTACCAGGGAAATGATGGTTTCCTCTAGGAGATACGTATACTGAACATTTTTGGGTATACCCTCACCTTTCAACCTCTTTTTTTCCATTTCCTTTTTGAACTGAGCAGAGATGGGCCTTCATAAAATTCCTGATGGTTTTAATTTTAAAATAAAAAAATTAGAATAAAAGGGGATATTTAGCTAAAATAGTAATGGCTTTTATTATATAGATCTGATGATTGTGTGGGGTTTTTTTTTCTCCCCTAGGAGTGCTGTCTCTGCAATTTGAGAGGGGGTGCTCTTAAGGAAACTAAGAACAATAAGTAAGTAATATGTTAATGTGCTGAGTTTCATTGTTTCCTTCCTCTCTAGTGGTTGAGTCTCTGGGTGGCAGTTTGCTTTACCTATCATTATTTACCTATCATTGTTCCAAGGCTTGTGCTGTGGGCATCTGAGGTTGGAATTCTGTACAGGGACCATTACTGACACCACATTTACCTCTGCTGGGCAGAGATGTTCTAAGTCTTGCTTCTGTTTTACGTCTTTGACACCATGAAAATTAACCCCTCTGTTACTAACAGATTTTTTAAAATGAAGGCAGCCCATAGCATTCTAGGTGCCATTGGAATTCTCACATTTAACATGATGAATTCTATTAGTCTAATAAAAACGGTATACTTGAAAACAGTGAAATATGTTAACTTCAGATAAATAAAATCAGTCATGGTCGTAACAGTAAAACAAAACCATTTATTTTAACACCAGCAAATTAGAAGAAAGTATGTATACCATGATAGAAACACAGGGAGAAAACATTGATTTTAGGATTTAAAGAAAGGTAACCTTTTTTGTTTGCATGGCAATTGTTAAAGTATATTTTTGTGTGAATTTTATTTTGGTGACCTGATTTTAGTATTTAAAATGGGGCTAAAGCATTTATAGGATCCTTTGGAAATAGAAACATGTAGAAATAGTTTATGTAGAGATTTTAATCTGGCACTAGAGATTTTTACATTAAAATCCAGATTTTCATCTTTACTTGAAAAACGATTGTGCATCTCTATAGGGCAATAACAAGTAGAGATGAGAACCTGGCCTAAATGGGCATGCACTGCCCAGGTTGCCATGGTGTAACCTGTGCATTGCATTTGTTCACATCCTGTGTGGTCCCATGAGTACTGGACTTAGACCCCGGAGGGAATGTAATAATGAAGTTTGCATAATCATGTGCATGTGCACAGGTTTCTGATTGCTGATAAGGAAGAGTAAAGGCATTTGACATTCCTTCATTGATAAATTTCAGTCCAAGGAACTATTTTTCCCTAATTTTGGATCCTCATCCTTCACAGTTCATGTGATTTGCACTATACTAAAAAGTATTGACTAGTTCTAGGATGTTGTACAGGTCATTCAGGCTGCGAGATGATTTAGGTGGTACTGTAAAGACATTCTCTTCCTAGTCTTGTACTAGGACAAAAAGAAATAGTGGTTACTGTAGAATTATAGAATTTATCTCTTTTTGAAAGACTGCCTTGGTGGGGTTGACATTCTATTCCTGTGGTCTTTAAAGGCAGGATAGAGTCGTGCATTGTTTGAGTGAAATGAATACGCTTTGATTTAAAAATAGGTTGGTGGATCTGATAACTCAAGATGTTTTTAAATCTCAAGAGTCTTTTGTTTGGGGCATGACATTTATGAGAAACTTAATTGTGTTGGTGGGGACGTTGTCATTTTTCTGGAGTAATTCAGAATTTGAAAGGAGATACTAGATTTTAAGTAGGAAACAAGGGAGCAAGCTAAATTTCATTTCTACGTATCTCTAGGTTCCTTCGAGATTGCAATGAGAAACAATTTAATTAAAGACTTAATATTCTTTTAGAAAACTTGCTGTTCTGGTTTGCTTTATGCCATTTTTATTATGTCAAAACATTATGTGCTATATCCAGTTCATAACTTTTACTAATTGAATTACTCTTTTACCACATATTAGTTAGCTAAAATATATTAAACACATCTCTCTATATTTCAGTATCAAATGAAACAGCAAGCTTGCATTTCAGTATTTTGCTGATCAAACATAGAAAACTACGTATATTGGATTGAAGCTTTGGTCTTCACCTAGTTTCTCATGTCACAGTGGTAGGCAGGCATGCTACTGAATCCATCCAGGTATTATCTAATAGGTTTAAAATTCAAAGGGTAGTCAGGTTGTGACAGATTCAGGCTTTTGGCTTTCTTTCTTATCTGTGTTTCCCCTTTGTGAGAATTGCATCACCTGCTTGATGTACAAGGTATATAAGTTTAGGGAACTTGTGTTTATGTTTAACATCTCCTTTTCTGTAGGTGGGCCCATGTCATGTGTGCTGTTGCAGTCCCAGAAGTTCGATTCACTAATGTCCCAGAAAGGACACAGATAGATGTAGGCAGAATACCTTTACAAAGGTTAAAATTGGTGAGTGGCAAAGCTTCCTTTTTTTACCTCATAAATTGGTGTTAACTTTAAGTTCTGAATATTTTTTAGGAGTGTATACATTCCCAAGATAATTTTTTTCTTCATTTTATTGTTTTGCCCTTTTTTCCCATATAGCCTAAATTTATTTACCTGTACATACTCTTTTCTTGATATATTATAAATATGCTTGTAACCTTCCTCAAATTCTGTCTGAAATAAGGCAAAGAAATACTATGTTTCCTGGATTAATGTGAATTTTCAAACTATAGGCTGTCTTGTGAGGTTTGTTCATGATGACCCTGAGCTATCTAACTTAAGTTTTCTCTTCTCTCCTCTCCTCTCCTCTCCTCTCCTCCCCTCCCCTCCCCTCCCCTCCCCTCCCCTCCCTTCTCCTCCCCTCTTCCTCCCCTCCCTTTTTTCTTCTCCTCTCTCCTCTTTCCTCTCTTTCATTGATTGGTCTTAGCAAAATGCATCTAACCTGATTATATCATTCTTCACCAAGAAGATACTTGCAGAGAAACACAAAAAATCTTATTATTACCCAGGGATTTTTCTCACTTATAATAATTTACCAGACTTTCTGGCTCATTATCTTTTTACCTGTTCAGAAACTTTCATAAAAAACTTTCTAGTGGTTCTGTTTGTTCAGAGTACTTTTTTTTTTATTGAAAAGATAGGCCTTTAATGTCCTTAACATGTCCTTAATGTCCTTAATGAAGTAACCTTGGAGTTCTGTTAAATTGTGAGCTAAAAGATCATTAGGTTAAGTCCTTATGGTTCATATTTAATGAGAATTTTGCCTAAAATTAAATTGCATGACCTTAAAATACTGTAGTGTATCTTACACATGGACTTAATACCCCGGAATTTCTTCAGTTCTTGGTATTTTTAACTTGAGGTCTTTCCACTATAGAATGTTTCTAGGAGTGTGGCTGTAACCATCTACCTTACTATTAACTTGTTTTGTTACTAGTTTTCTCCCCCAGTGGGCAACTGGTCTTTGGACCTCTGTCTCAAGTACTTAGAACCTAATCTATTGTCTTTTGTTCTTAGAGAAGGCAAAATGAACACTGTTATTTTTCATTATAGCTCTGTCAAGATTTCACATTGCTAGAGAGCATTGGCCCTGTATGGAGCTGGTAACTGCTGTTGATAGTCAGGAGTGGTGGGACTATCATGCTCAGGATGTGGTAATGGAAGTTTTGTGAATGAGATGGAAATGAATGGGTCATTGAAAAGAGCCGTTAAAGCTCACTGTCAGAAGAGAGTTCTATTTTGGCGCCTGGACTTCCATAGGAAAGCTTGAAATCTTATCTCTTGGTCACCAATTTTTAAAAAAACAATAAAAATTGTTTAAGAATTGCTCTCGGGCAGGATATTTTAAAAAAAATGTTGAGTTCACATGTCAAAGAACTTTTAATATTTAATGTGAGATACTAACAGATGCCTTACATGTTCATTTTTATTATTTACAAGTAATACATATTTTCAATAATTCAAACAGTACACTGAAAGATGACTTTTGTTACCCAGTTTAATGCCCCTCCGAATGAGTGGTTGCTGCTCTTATCCTGGCTCCTGTTGTCCTTGAATGTTTCCTTAATGATGTATTGTTATTCACACCAGTACTGAAAGGGTTTTAAGAAATGGCAAGGAAGGACAAGAGTGATCATTTCAGTGCCTTTCAGGAATTTGTATCTAGAAGTCTGGAATATGATGATTGCATGAGAAAGTGACAAAGCTTGTTTTCTTCCCAAGTGTGCCTTGCCTTAATTGTATATATCACATATTCCTTCTGAAATGTTTTCCATCCTCAAACAATTGGTACCTTTACAGAAATATGTCTTGAGTGAATTTATGATCACCTAAAGTCTATTTCAAAAGACATTGCAGAGGTGATTGTTGACATATAGATGTCCATGACACAGTTTGGGTGAAAATATCAGGCTTTAAGTTAGATTGTTTTTTCTGTTTTTAATGTAATTTTATACGCAGAGACAATTTCTTAGTATATTTATCAAAATGCTCACACGGGTTAACTTGAATGGGAAAATTCAAGGAGAAACTTCGTTTTGTGGGGGGAAAACCCACTCAAAAATGCTGTAATTGTTTGAAAGGGAGCAAAAGCCTCAAGTGTGGATAACTTTTTCACCAAGAATCCTCACCAAAGCACTACCACCTTGGTGAATCTCTCTGTGCCCTGGTCTTAGTCAGTGTGCTTTAGTGATAGCACTCAGACAGATTGGCTTGAGTAACAAAGCTTACAATGATCACTTGTGTGGGGGGTGGGGTGCACCTTTCCAGAGAATGGGGTGGTAGTCAAGGATATGCTTTCCCGATATTAGCATTCTTTTGAAGTTTAAGTAGTCTAATGAGTGCAAGCTCATTGGGAAATCAGAGCAGCCTCCCCTTCCTTTTTTTTTTAAGAGATAGGGAAAGTGAGGGAGAGAATCATCCATCTATTGTCTGTTGCATGTGCCCCAACCGCTAGGCATGTTCCCTTACCAGGAATCGAACTGGCGACCTTTTGCTTTTCCAGGATGATGCCCAACTGCTCTGCCCTGAGCCACACCAGTTAGAGCAGAGCAGTTGTTTTATGTGGTATTTCACTCAGGCCAACCTATGTTTAGCCAAATTATTTTACTATTTGTATCTAATGAATGTATGTATATATATTTGCCAGTATCGGTTTCAGCCTTTTTATGGAGATGTAGCCAAAACTTTCTGGATGCTTGACTGTCCACCACCTTCTTATTCGCACAGAGGGGGAACATTAAGAAATAGATGTCAGTGTCAACTTATTTCACCAAACAATTATTACCTTAGCTTGCCAAATACTTAGTGTGTGTGTGTGTGTGTGTGTGTGTATAATTTTATTTATTTACTTTTATTTTTTCTGTGTGCATTTTTTAAAAATATTTTTTATTATGTTATTACAGTTTTCCCAATTTTCCCCCTTTATGCCCCCTCAACCCTCCATTATTCCCCCCCTTCGGCCTTAGTTCATATCCATGGGTTGTACATATAAGTTCTTTGAGTCCTCTGTTTCCCATACCATTTTTATCTCTCCCCATCTACCTTATGCCTACTAACCATGCTGCTTCTTCCCTATACCTTTCCCCCATCCCTCTCTTCCCCCCATCCCTCTCTTCCCCCTCCCCACTGAAATCCCTCCATGTGATGTCCATTTCTCTGATTCTGTTCCTGTTCTGGTTGTTTGCTTAGTTTTTGTTTTCATTGTTTTTCTTTTCTTTTAGGTTCATTTGTTGATACTTATAAGTTTATTGTCATTTTATTGTTCATATTTTTGATATTCTTTTTCTTAGGTAAGTCCCTTTAATATTCCATATAATAAGGGCTTAGTGATGATGAACTCCTTGAACTTGACGTTATCTGAGAAACACTTTATCTGCCCTTCCATTCTAAATGAAGGATAGAGTGATCTAGGATGTAGGTCCTTGCTTTTCATGACTTCGAATACTTCTTTCCAGTCCATTCTTGCCTGCATGGTTTCTTTTGAGAAATCAGCTGATAGTCTAATGGGCATTCCTTTTTTTAGGTAAGTCTCTTCTTTGTTCTTGCTGCTTTTAGGATTCTCTCTTTATAGTTAATCTTGGGTAATTTAATGATGATGTGTCTTGGTGTGTTCTTCTTTGGGTCCAACTTCTTTGGGACTCTCTGGGCTTCCTGGACTTCCTGGAAGTCTATTTCTTTTGCCAGATTGGTGAAGTTTTCCTTTATTATTTGTTCAATTAAGTTTTCAATTTCTTGGTCTTCCTCTTTTCCTTCTGGCACCCCTATAATTTGGATATTGGAATGTTTCAGTTTGATCCAGAGGTTTGTAAGACTCTCTTCACTTTTCAAATTCTTGTGTCTTCATTTTGTTCTACATGGATGTTTATTTTTTCCTTTTGTTCCAAATTGTTGGTTTGAGTACTGGTTTTCTTCCTGTCACTGTTGGTTCCCTGTACATTCTGCTTTATTTCACTTTGGGTATCCTTCATTTGTTTTTTTCATTTTTCCACCAAGCTCAATGAGATCTGTGAGCATTTTGATTACCAGGGCTTTAAATTCTCCATCACATAGGTTGGCTATCTCATCAGTTAATCCTCTTTCTGAAGTTATGCTCTATTCTTCCAGTTGGGCCCTATTTCTTTGTCTTGGTGCAGCTGATAAGTTGTAAGGGGGCAGGGCCTTAGGTGTTCACCCCAGGGCAACCCTCTTTGCTGTGCTATGGTGCTGTCTGTGGGGGAAGGGTCAAAGAGGGAACAGTGTGGCTCTCCTCATCTCTAGTGCACTTTTCAAGGGACTCTTGTGTGAGACTGGGAGCTTCTCCTACCACCGCAACTGCTGTATCCCACAGCCACTGAATCGGCTTAAGTCAGCCCCTCCCTCAGTGCCCTCCCAGCTGGGCAGCCAGCCCCAACCCCAAGGTCCACCTTACCAGTCTAGTTGTTCTGGTTGATTTTTTCTTTAATTCCTTTGTTGTCAGAGTTCCATGCAGTTTGATTTTTCTGGTGCTTTTGGTTGTTTATTGATCTCAGATTGGTTGTTATTTTCCTTTTGGTTCTGCAAGGAAGCAAAGGGTCTCTACCTTACACATCCCTCTTGGCCAGAACTCTTAGTGTGTTTATTTTAATAAGACATTGCTCTTGCCTTCTAGCATCTTGTACTCTAGATCAGGCTTTCTCAACTTGGACTCTGTTGACCTTTTGGAGAGGATAATTCTTTGTTGCAGGTCACTGTCATGTGCATGGTAGATTGTAGCATCTTTGAGCAAACAGACAATGCCAGATATTCCCTGGGAGGGAAAATCACTCCCATTTGAAAATCTATTGGTCTACAAGGGAGACATACACATAAAGAGAGAATTTTCATTTTGAGACAGATAATATTTTGGTTGAAAGAAGTAAGTTGGACAGAGAAAACTGAAATTCTTAATTACTTTAAAAAACATCCTAGGATTTTTGTTGTTGTTGTTTGCAAATTATTTCTTGTCAATAAAGTATTAGAATTCAGCAACATGTGCATTTTTGCTATTGTGTTAATTATATATAATCTGATTTAGTATTTTAACATTATCTTTTCTTATAGAAGTTGAACAGCATTGAAGCATAATCAAGTTTCTTAAAGGTTAAAATCCCGTGGTTTTAATCCTGTAACCTTTAACACATACATGCATGTAGTAGTTTACTACATAGTAGTAAATATTTATGGAATAAATAAAAGGCAGCAAATTGTTATTTATCATTTGTACTTTCAGCTTAAAATTATGATGGCTTCATGATCTGATCAGACAATGCCAAATGGTTTGTGCCTTTTTATGGTTTCCACTTAAAAAGTTGTGGTGGTAAATTCATGCACACTTCTGTGCATGTTGCTCTAAATCTAGGCATTGATTTCCTTATTTGCATCACACGATTCATGTGATTAAGTCATAGAGCCTAACAGTCCATTGCAGAGGTTATAGAACACCCCTTATAGAACACCCCTGCAGCACTGCAGCACTTGCCCTGTTGTCTGAGAGTTCTGATCTTGGAGTGACCTGATGTAGGTAGAATAAATTGCTCATCCAAGAAGCAGCAGCAAGGGGGACACTGAGCCTGTCTCAGTGCCCACTAGGTGGTGCTGATGTACCAGTTTCCCATCCACTTGCCCTTTAAATCACCTCCCTTAGCAAGCTCACCCTTGTGGAGGGGGGGCAGGCAGACAGAGAGAGAGAGAGAGAGAGAGAGAGAGAGAGAGAGAGAGATGCACGCTGGGGTGCTCTAGCCCAAGGCATAGTAACAGGGTAGGGAAAATACTTTTTGCTGTGCTGAATTCCAGAGGGCAAGTTTTTAGTTCAGTTTTTCATTTAATCTTCAGAAAAGAAACGCTTTCACTTGGGGCAAGTTAGTGTTTTTCTGTGTGAAGTACTAAGCAACACTAGTAAAAGCCAGTAGCTGTAAGAGGCTTACAGAATGGCCATGAGTTTAAAATGTCTTCTGAAATACGAAAACTGTATATTTTTAAAAATACTCATTATTAGCAGGCTTTCTAGATTATGGAATATTGGTATTTATACAGAGGTATTTGAGTATTTTGTTAATACTGTTATTAGTCTTTTATTTATTCATAAGTTCAACATGCAGCTTTTGAAATGCCCCTCTGTATAATTATTTGTGTAAGAAGATTTTTGTTGAGTATGTAAGGAAGGATTTGTTGACTTTAGCAGAATTTTTCTCTTACTTATAATGACCACTAGAAAGAAGAGACAGCAAGTGGGAAACAACAGTTCCAGTGCTCTTCAGTGGATTATGTTGGTCCTAAAATGGTGTGTGCTTCAGGAGAACCTTTATCTCATGCAGCCACCTTGTTTGGTAATATCACACTGGTGGTCTCCGCTTGTGAGATAATTAAATGGACAACAATGATGAGACTAGACTTTTTTTCCAAGATATTATATTATATTTTATTTTATTTTCTAATAATTTAAAATACTTTAATAAAATTCATTTTTTAAACACAATTTCAGTGCAAAAATATATTTGGCTATAGTGGTCTTTATCTAATTAGTTTGTTCTTTCTTTCTTTAAAAATATTTAGCTTTTATGTAGAGTAATTATTTGGGGGGTTATTAAAGTACTTGCTGCCTTATCTAAAAAATGCTACAAGTTGCTATCTAAATGCATTAGGTTATTAAGCAGAACCATCTTTTTATAGGAAAGAAATGGTTGAAAGGTACCTGAGTAGGCTACACTCGAAGTCATGTTTGAAAGGGAGAACCGTTTTCTCTGTCTGCTTAAGCATTCTTCTGATTCTTAATGAGGATTCCAGATACTTAGTATTTTTCTTACCTACTCATTTAGAATGAATTCCTTTGCTTCTGAATGACTTTTCAATATAGGAAAAGTTGTCTTTGTAGTGAGTATTGTCATTTCTAGCCCCTTCCTCATGTTCTCCAATACCTTCTCTGCATATCCAGAGAACATCAGAGCATTGGCCCCTGGTGGGGTACTGAGGACATTTCACATTTCCTATTCCCCACTTGCATAGTGTGTTTAGGGATAGCAAGTCTAGGGGTTTGTTTGGAGTCACAGATGTTTGGTGTGCCTGAGGACAAAAAGAAAAAAATTGCCCCCACATGATACAGATTTTAGAATTTTCTCCATCACTTCCTTTTCTTATTTTCTTCTGTTTTGTTTTCTGTACTAATATGACTGGTTGGCCATTGTCATAACTGAATCTTTGGAAGAGGAACACAGTTGGGCGGAGATAAGAACACACACACACAAAAAGAAGTAGAGAACACACACGAAGTTAGAATATCTTTTTTTGGTTTTCACAATAGAAAAAAATGCAGGTAAAAATTATCAGGAAGAAGAATTAAGGACAGGAAGTTGGAGAGGGCAGACAATGTTTTTATAGTATGATCACACAGGACAGCACTATCATCTGCTGGACCCATCTTCAATATCATTATCATCTTTGGAAGCATATTACCAAAAAGTCATCAGATTTGATTATAAAATTTAAGGGAAGAACATTAAAAAAACGCAGCTAGAGAAGTAAAATTGTGTGAAGTTCTGGTATTAGTCACATATTTACCATGAATATCTATTACATACATTGACCACTTTTTGAAAATTAAATTAATTAAAGATCTGTGGAATTTATTATATAAGTAAAACAGCAAGACAAGTTTATAGATTCTAAGAAATCTTAGAAAATTACAGCAGACCCTAAATGCAACTGTTAGTTTTAAATATTTTTCCTATTTGGAGGGAAAATTCTCAAATAGAAGTGTTGTAAGAAGTGTTTAAATATTAAATTGCATGTATCAAACCAAATAATATCTATCTTGATTGTGTTTTTTGCATAAAAAAATTGGTACTGTTAATTGACCACCCATCCATCCCCTCAGTGGCTCAGCGCTGTGTCTTTGGTTTCTATGTCTGTAGACATTCCCAGGATTTTTACATTTGAAATCCTATTTCTGTAACCAAATGAAGAAATGAATTCGGAATAGCTGCACTTGCCCCCAGGCACTCGATGCCCTCCATCTGATTTGTATTTGACAAGTGAACCAAGCACAGGCACAAGTGTTCTCTGAGTGAAAAACATTTTAAAAAGGAATTTACACTGCAATGATGACTGAGCTACAAGCCTTTTAGTGTCTGGCTGAGACCAACTATTCTGCTTAGAAGCCTCTATACACTTTAAAATGTGTACCTGAAGGCAAATAATAGTGAACTTGAAAGCCAAAGATTATAGTTTTGAAAGGTACATCAATTCTGAAAATAGAGTGGTTTCACTGTGGTATTCCATCTGAAGAGTTGCATCAATGTAGGGGGAATACATTCAGTTTTCCTGTTTCAGAAGAAGGAAGGCACTTGTTCTCTTGCTAACTGACTTATCAGATATATTGAATACTAAAAACGGAATTACTGAGAGATGAAGTCTGCCTCTTGTGCTCTAAGATCATTCTGAATCCTATGTAGTTAATGTTACAGCAGCATTAGAGAGCAGCTTTGCTTTCTTTCTAGAGGAGTCATGGTTGTATTTGACAGGGCCTCTGTTAATGCATTTTGGGAAATGTAAAGACATTGATTATCTTTCATCACTTTAAAAAAAAAGTAGTGTTGTAAAGGCAATCAAAAACAGCCATTATGTTCTGCATTAACTAATGTACTGCTTTATTCTCATCTTCAGTTATTTTTTCAAGACAAAGAGGAATTCTAAGAGAATAATAAACATAGACAATGATGAGCAAGTTTATTGTTTAAATGTGGTTGTGGAAAAATTTGCTTTGAGTAGTGAACTACTAATGGAGGGATAAGTGATACTACAAATGACATAATGTGTAGTGTGTGTGAGTCCTGTTATTTGATAAGTCCAGTGTAAAGTTTATAATATCATTAAGAATGTTCTTCAGGACTCAACATACACATGTCTCCAACTGTGTAAGATTTTAAAAATAAATGTAGTACAAAAAAATGTACGTTTGTAGCTGTATAGTTCTTAACTGTCAGAATGATTTGCTACAGGGACTAGATCCTATTGCAAGCTGTCAAATTTGTATATTGCTATAATACCAAACCATAAAATCTTTTGAGTGAAATGGAAAATGTCAGATGGGCATGACTACAAATAATATACTTTCTGAAGGCTGTAGATATCTATAGGAGAAAATGTGTAAATGCATGAAATGTTATCTTGTTACTATGGATTTTTCTTTATCTGCTGAAAGAAGACTGTGAGGCAAAAGGAAATTGATTGGGACCTTTAAATTTTTAGTTTTGAATTCATTTTTTTTCATGAGGCCTAATTTTAAAAACATTATTAGATAAGTAGAATTTCAAGTACCATATTTTGCTGTGTATAATGTGCTCCCATGTATAATGTGCGCCCATATTTTGTGCGAATTACACATGGGATTATTATACCCATGGATATGCATTCATCATACCCATGTATAATGTGCATCCTAATTTTTCCCTCAGAAATTTGGGTGAAAAGAGGTGTGCATTATACACTGCAAAATACGGTGATGATTAAAGAGTATTGTGACAGAGTAATCTTAATTTTTAGCTTGCACTGCTGAATGGTCCATTTTTTTATCTGTGTGAGTAGTGATTACTGATGGCTCTTTTAACTGAGTGAGTGAGTTGGGACCAGGGTTCCAGAGATGGGGTCACCCCTTTCACACTAACATTGACTGGGCCAGTACCAACAAACATGTGCCAATCCGAAGCAGCTGCCAGACAGCTCTGAACAAACACGGGGGTTTTTCTTCATCAACAGTGATTGACAGCAGATGTTACAGTTTTTGAAAGGAACAGTTATTATTGTAAAACAGTAGATTCATCATTATTTATTTTTCTAATATTTTAGATGAATTAGGTTGTTTATTCTTTCAGAAAGTTGTTTTAAAAATCAACAAAAATGTTATAAATGCTTTTTGTATAAAGTGAGAATTCTTTCATACTTGTTATTAATTGAACATAAGTCACCGTGGTATATTTTAGGCATATTCCCATAATGTAGTGATGCCATTTTCTAACCTATAGGTGCAGGTATCAGCACAGTTTCAGGCAGCCACTATTGGTACTTACTGATTTAAAATAAAAGGTTCTCTGAGTTCATTTGGATCATGCAGTTCTAAGCCTATGTTACACTGAGATTGAGTGTGTGGGCTCTGGATTAAGATTGTTTGAGTACTGCATCCTCCATTTAGGCAAATTTGGCCTTGCAGCTTAAGCTCTGTAATGAGCTGTATCTGTAAACTGGGGTGGCTGTGGGGATTAAATGAGAAAGTGCAGGGCCTGGCATATAGTGTTCATTCAAGATTCCTCATTGCTTACAGCCATTGATGCAGCCTCTTGCTGCATAAATCTCTGTAAAGCTGCCTTCCAGCCATTCAGGACCAGAGCAGATAAGTATTTACAAGGAGGGAGTAGGTTCCTGGTGTTCTTTCATCTGTTCATTCATTATTTTGTTTAACAAATATTTATTTAGGACTTGTTTTGTGGTTAAGTGATAGATGTACTTTATTTTCACTTTTATAGATACTGCAGAATAATGGAAATTATTGAAAATTACAAGCAATTGCAAAGCACTATGGAAAGATCTGCTTTAGTAATAATCCAGAATGTATTGAAGGACTTAAGTAGATTTGGGGTTCAAGGGCTGGCAGTATAGAGGTGTAGAGAAGCTTCCTGGAAGAAGCAATGGCTAATAATGCCTAACCTGAGACCTAAAAGATGAGAAGAGCTACCTGGAGGAAGGATCAGGAGATTGAGCAGTATGCTCAGTAACCTGGAAGTGGGAGAGAAATGGAAGGCCTAGGAAATGACACTCTTAGTAGAGCTGGAGCATGAAGTACGAAGGAGGAGAGATGAGTCTGGAGAAGAGGAAGCCTCAGATGACCTACAACTGATGTGTCCAATGTGGTAACCACTGGGCACTTTGGGCTATTGAGCACTTGTTAGTGTTACTGAAGGACTAAACTTTAAATTTTATTTAATTTAAAATAAGCTAAATTTTAAAACTAAAGCAGCATAGAACATGAAGTAACAATTATAGTTTTGATAGTCTACATTCCGCATTTCAAACACCCTTGAAAATTGAGTGTCTAAGTTGAGAAGTGCTGTAAGTGTAAATATACTGCAGATTTCAAAGGCTTAGTATGAAAAAAAGGATGTAAATATCTCATTAATAGTCTTTATACTAATTATATGTCAAAATGATAATATTTAGGATTGGTGGAGTTAGGATATATTTTAAAAATTGATTTCACCTTTTATATTGCAGTAAAATGTTCTTTAAACATTTTTAATCTAATCATTTTTAGGTGTATGTAGTTCAGTGGCATTAAGTACATTCACATAGTGCCAGAACCCCGGCTTCCTCCATGCCTAGTCTGAACCATCTGCCCCTGATCAATGCACTTCTTTCTATCCCTAGGTTCATGCCAAAATAATTTTCACATGATTATTGAAACTGCCATCTCAAATCGCCAGAATATCTACCTACAGAGCATTTTCTTTTTTCTAAACTGAAAGTCTGTATACTCATTGAAAACTCCCCATTCTCTACTCTCTTACCTGTTTTTTAATGTGACTCCTAAAAATTTAAAAATTGTATATGTGGCTTGCATTGTATTTCTTCTGTGCAGTGCTGTATGTGGCTTGCATTGTATTTCTTCTGTGCAGTGCTGGTTTAGTGGAGTTTCTGCTTTACCCTGAACACATTGGAGAACTTTACTTCCTGTTAAGTAGTAGAGTAGATAGTATGATCAGACGGTCGCTCAGACCAGAGGTGTAGAGGAAGCTCAGGCTCTGACAGAAGCAGCCCAGAGGGTGGTCATGCCCCAGGGAAGTACGTTTTGGACATACTTTATTTGAGGTCCTATAGTTCATCTAGGTGTGACTTAGAAGAGAGATGTGCCAGAATATTACTTCTCATAATGATATTCACTATTTAACAGCCTGTTTCTGGTTTGTTAGAGCTGGAACATGGGATGTTTAGTTGACTATAACTGGTCAGTAATTCAGGGCCGTGAACAATGACACTTTGTCCGGATATGAATTTGGTTTGTGACAATACTATGTCTGCTGCTCATACTCTTTTTGAATGTAATAGGTAAGACAGTGTCAGCCTTGGAAGTTTTGTTTCTGTTCTCCCCAAAAGCAAAGAAATGAAATGCATTGAAAATGAAAACAAAACCTATAGAACTAGTTTAATTTGCAAAAAGTTGAGCAAGAAAGAAAAGTCCAGTATTCTCATGAAAGACAAATGTGTCCTGAAACCGCTAAAAACATGGGCTACACTGGGATATTGTTGTCAAGGTGTGTGACCATGTATAAAAGGGGATTTGCTTTAAGAATCACACAGGATTGCACAAACCCATGAAAAGTAATTTTAGTTTTAATTTCAGTTAAAAAAATCATCTTTTCACTAACAGTTTTTGAGACCAAACTGCCTTAAAGATAACATTTTAAATTGTGGATTTTTGCTGTTTGGAATACAAAATACTTTCCACTTTTCTTTAGAAACCAAATATTTTAATTTAAATAAATGGAAAAAGTAGTCAAGTAAATTGACCATTTTTAATTGCAGAAATAGTATATAAGGTTAATTGAAACTTCCAAAAAGTTTTTTTCTAGTGCCATCTCATTATTAATTTAAAAATTCATCAATTTTAAGCACTTGTTTTATCTTCACAAAGCAAAAAAAAAATATGAAATCTTTTCAGTAAATAGCAGATATTTTTCAGTAAAAAGAATTATGACATCCTGGCAAAGGTATAATTTTAATAGACTAATGAGTTTTCTGACCAGAGTCGACTGAGCCTCATCTGATTTTTACAGTAATAAATTGACTGTGTCAAAATTTGCAGTCTAGTCTGGTGAAATATTTTACTTTGAAAGTTTAATTCTCATTTTTTATTTATGAAAGCAGTGGTAGTGTCACAGCAGCTTATAACATGCTGGTCATTTGGTATTATTTATTTCAATGAACGTCACTTGTTGATGTGTTTAGTCATTGTTGACCCATATTTAATCCTAAAAACTCTAAGTGGTGTGAAATGTAATAAGTCAGTCACCCACTGTAGTTAAAAAAATAAAATAAACAAACAAACAAAAGATCTAAATCATGATCCACAGATCTATTCAGTTGTTTTTTCCTGGTTTTAATCATGTCACAGGTTTTTATTTGACAGCCGTTGATTTGGAGGCAATGGAAGAGTGACAGCTTTCTTTAGTATTGTAGGGATCCACTTAGAATAATTTCTACAACAAAGCGTATATTTGAAAGGTAATATAATCATCTTTCATCGCATAATTTGGGGATCCTGGCTTGGCATTTTAAAGGTTTAAAGGGAAATTGTGGAATAAAGAGCCTTTCTCTCATGCATTTATCAATTTTTTTTATTCAGTAAATATTTATGGAGCTGATCACAGTGTTTGGTGCTCAGTGATGGGGCATGAGATGGAGAGGGTCATTTCTTTCGTGGGGTTTAGATTGTGCAAAGATTTAGATCTATTAGATCTAGAACTTTTTGGGGGGGAAACTTTTTTTTTTTAATTTTAATTGTTGTTCTTGTACAGTTTTCTGTCTTTTACTCCCATCCCAGCCTACCACTCCAGCCCTCCCCACCTCCCTCTCTTTTCCACCACCCATCCCCCCTCCCCCCCAGTTTTTGTCCATGTGTCCTTTACACTTGTTCCTGCAAACCCTTCCCCTTTTCCCCTGAAATTCCTTCCCCTCTCCCCTCTGGTCCCTGTCAGCCTGTTCTCTATTTCAGTATCTTTCGTTATATTACGCTTGTTTGTTTGTTTTGTTGATTAGGTTCCTGTTAAAGGTGAGATTATATGGTATTTGTCTTTCACTGCCTGGCTTATTTCACTTAGCATAATGCTCTCCAGTATCATCCATGGCTGTTGCAAAGGGTAGGAGCTCCTTCTTTCTTTCTGCTGCATAGAATTCCATTGTGTAAATGTACCATAGTTTCTTGATCCACTCATTTACTGATGGGCACCTGGGTTGCTTCCAACACCTGGCTGTTGTAAATTGTGCTGCTATGAACATAGGGGTGCATAGGTTCTTTTGGATTGGTGTTTCAGGGTTCTTAGGATATAATCCTAGCAGTGGGATTGCTGAGTCAAAAGGTAGATCCATTTTTAGTTTTGTGAGAAAATTCCATACTGTTTTCCATAGTGGTTGTACCAGTCTGAAATCCCACCAACGGTGCACTAGGGTCCCCTTTTCTCCACAACCTCTCCAACACTTGTTGTTTGTTGATTGGTTTATGATGGCCATTCTGACTGGTGTGAAGTGGTATCTCATTGTGGTTTTAATTTGCATCTTTCTGATAGGTAGCGATACAGAGCATCTTTTCATGTGTCTCTGGATTCTCTGTAGATCTAGAACTTCTAAGGATGTCATTTATTCTTCTGGTAGTTTTGGGAGGCAGAAAGAAAGGCCTGGATTAAAACATTCTTCTAAGGCATTTCTTTACAGAGAAGTGTAATAAGCATTTCTGTTTCCTAATGTCAGGATATTTAGTATAGATAATTTTGAACATAGATAAAATTATTAGAAGTTTACATTTTTTAAATATGATAAAATTAGTTTGAGATCATTTTAGAAATAATAATGAACATCTTTAAAAAACAAAAAATTTTAAATGGTGTATTAATATCAAATTTGAAATTATTCATAGCTCACAACAAAAAGCAGTATCTTACAAATAATGAAACATTCAAAAATGAAACATTATTTACAATATGTAGTGTTTCTAGTATCACAGTGTCTTGAAGTTTTGTTGTTTTTTAAAAATTGAGGTATGGTGTTGTTATTATTTCTTTTATTGTACTGAATAAGAGGCATAAACTCAGTGCCTGTCACAGAAATGTGCTTTAAAATGTCTCTAGGAGGAAGTCATCCAGACATAATTATCTTTTGTTATTATCCCATCTTTATGTTTCTCAAAGCTATTCATAAAAAGAGTGGGGCAAAAGTAGGTTTATAGTTGTTTGTATGGAAAATAATAGCATAATTAACAAATAATAATACAAGAATAAACTCTGTGTTTCATGTACTCATAACTGTTAACCTAATTTTGCCCTATCCTGTACTTTTCAAATAATAATATGAATATTACAGAACACTTTTATTGGCTGGTCATCTTAGAACTAAGAGGGAGATCAGTGGCCCAAATGTTTTTAGAAACAACAAGAAAATTTAAATGCTTCCAACTCGTAGGTACCATTTTTTAAAGAATCCTTTTTTATAATTAAAACTGAAGACACCGGCAACATGAAAATCACTCCTTTTCGTGGCAGGCCCAGGAGTTAATGCATTTTCAGGCTTCTCAATTTGACAGGGTTCAATCAACATTTGATTTCAGAATTCCATCTTTCTTAGTGATGGCCTTAGAACTTTTCCTGCCTGTGATGGTGTTGCTGTTTCTGTGCTCTTTGCCACATGCTGATTTGGGGAGCCTGTGCCCCACAATTATGGCACATGACACCACCTCAGTGTACATTCTGCATAGGTAAGGCATGATGGCCTTTTAACCTCAGCTTGCTGTGCACGCAGAGGATGACAGCCCACCTGCACTGGGGAAACTAGACAAGCTATCGTGATGTGCTCATTCTTAATCACATTCTACTTCTCCCAGAAACGTTTTAAGAAAATGACAGGCCAACCTAAGAGTTTAGGTTAGCAGCTGGAGAAACACGGGGCACAGGGCATGTCCACCGCAGATAGGCTAAATTGTACTTTCAAACCTTGACTTGTTTATTTATTGTTAGAATTTTAATATGTAGGTCATATAAGGCTCTTGGTCCTTATTTTTAAAATTTTATTTTAAAGATTGACTTAGTTACTGTTTTTGTTTGTCATCAAAAAAATTTTTTTAAGCTAAAATGAGAGCCATCTCTACCTGCCTCCGTGCCACTCCATACAAATGATCATGTTTAATGTACTGGAGTAATATTTTTGACTTTTCTATGGAGAAAACAGCTTGGAAAGATATAGCATTTTACCATACTGTGTTATAATTAAGAGTGTGTTTCAATAGCAGACTGTGTATGTATGATCCTCAGACACATATACATAAATCTGTTTTATAAAAGTATCACTTTCTCTTAAATGTAATTGTGTTTTTGTTTCCTTTGGTCTTACCATGAACCTACCAGCATTTATAACATTTTACACACCTTTGCTTAGCTTACTCACTTAGAAATTTTTAGGCTTCATTTTAGAAGTTTTTAAAAATAGAATTTATTCACCTAAATTTCACTAAAGGTGCTGCCAACTAATTGTCAGGTGTTCCATTTTCCACATGTATAGAAACATTTGAATGTACTAATAAAGTGTATGAGCTTTGTGGACTGGCACCCTGGATTCACATCTCAGCCCTGCCACATACCGATCACCTTAGAACACATTATCCTCCTTGGAAGTCTGTCCTTGATTTTTATGACAGTTGATTGGCATCCCTTCTCTCTTTGGCCACTTGATTTCAGGTTCTTCTTCTTGTGTCCACCTTGAATGTTTCTGTTCTCCCAGTTTCTGTCTGAAGCTTTTTATTTTACTCTTTACATTCTCAGTAAGGATTTATAAAATCGAAATTGCGATAAAAGTACCTTCTATCATTATTTTGAATCCTTCATCCAGTGTCCAGCCATAGTGCTCAATAAGTGTTTCTTCTTATTGTTCTTATTATGATTGTATTATGTTACATACTATTACAATAACAAAATTATATTAAAATAACAATGTATATTGTTTTTAAGTTTACTTTTATCATTTGGGGCACATTTTCTCATATATAAAATGTTACAAATAACTAAATACCAATAAAATTTGCAAATGTTTAATTAATTTAGAGATAACTGTTGGGTTTTAAATTACAGATTCACAGAAAGTTATGAAGGTAGTATAGAGATTCCTGTGTTCTCTTCAGCCACTATTTCTCTTTGGCTATGTCTTATATAACTATAGTACAAGATCAAAACCAGGAAATAGATGTTGGTACAATATGCGTGCATAGTTCTATGTAATATTTATAGCTGTATTTTATTTCAAGGAAATGTAGTTCTGCAGAAATGGCTAAAAAGAAGTGAAAACAAAAATAGTAGCAATGTATTGTGGTTTATAGCATAGAACTCTTGACACTCAACATAAAACAACCCTATAAAAATTGCACAAAAATTTTATCTTATACTTCACCATAGGAAAAATATAGATGGCACATAAGCACATGACACGATGCTTAGTGTAATTATCCATTAGGTAAAAGCAAGTAAAAACACAGTGCAGTGCTACTACATAACTATGGAATAAAGTCAATATAACTAACAGAGAGTGCCAGGTGGTGATGCCAATGTGTGGCAATAGGAACTCTCCTGCATTGCTGGTGGGAGTGCACAATGGTACAGCCACGTTCGAAACAGTCTGTCAATTTCTTACTAGGTTACACATACAATTCATGCCATCCACCAATCTCACTCCTAGAAATTTACCTAAGAACAATGACATTTATGTTCACACAAAAACCTATTAGTGCCATTTATATTGGCTTTATTTATAATGACCAGACTCTGGAAACAACCCATTGTTTTTCAACTGGTGAATGAATTAACCAGCATGGTACATCCATACAATGTACAATAATAGTACTACTTAACATCAAGAAGTAACAAAGTACTGATACCATCAATGTGGGTGAATCTTAAACACATCATGCTAAGTGATGGTTGCATACTGTAGAATTCTATGCACATTAAAATCAGGGGGGAAATACCCTGTAAGGACAGAAACTAGATTAGTGCTGGGAATTAGTGCTGGAAATACCGTATAAGGACAGAAACTAGGTTCGCTCTTGTGCCTTGGTGGAGTGGCTGACTACTGAGGGACACAGGGAATTTTTTTCTGTGCCAGTGGAACTGTTGTATATCTTGATTGTTGTAGAGGTTGTATGACTTCATTTTTGGTCAAAATTTATAGAAGTCTAAACATTGAAAGATGAATTTTACTATATGCCAATTACATTAAATTTCTTAATTAAGTGTAAAACCATATTTTTAATGTTGCTAGATTGACTATGGAAATGACTAACAATACTAATGATAATTCAGTGGCATAGGAAAAAGGAAATGTGATGAAGAAAAATAGAAGTGAAAGGAAAGAATGTAGATGACAATACAAAGGGAAATGTTTCATCATGTAGTGTCCATGACTGCCCACATCTCCCCACAGTCACTGTTTACACTCACCCTAGATGATATTGGACTTTCGTGGGTGGAATCTTCCCCTTGGACAGCTTTTTACATAGATCTCCCTTCATTCAGAAAGGATAGATTTTCATAGCTAAAATCCTGCTGCCAAAATCATTCCTAAGAAAGGTTTTAGTTTCTACTGCTTCATCATCATAATCATTATCTCACTGAGGATTAAATGAGATATTTGTTACATTAGCACATGGCTGGCATTGAGTAGTGAAGTGATGATGTCAACTCTTATTTAATAGATGAGAAATCAGAAGTTTAAAGTGGTTGTTATATAGGTAATAATTGAAGAGCTGTGTAAAATCTGGCCCCCTGACCCAAATCCCATGTTCTTTGCTAGTAGGCTATATTCACCTTTGAGTGAGACAGCTTCCTGATCTTCTCAAAGACTGAGAACACTCTTAGGGAGAAGTTAACTGTTTCCAGTATTTGCCATGAAAATGATTATTTCAGTTTAGATACACTATCTGTTTTTTGTTTTGTTTTGTTTTACTTCAGAGGACTTAAATGAATGCAGTACTTTAAAATGAGTCTGTCTTAAGTCCTTGGGAGAAAGAGGTTCCAAGAGAATGGGAGAAGTCTTATTAAATTAAGTTTAAAATATTCTCACAAAGTGTCATTAGCTTTGCAGGGCCTGTCAAACTCTAGTTCACTCTTACCTAGTGTCAGATCTGTTGGAAAGCTTTGACAAACAGTTGGTATAGCAGAGACAGCTAAAAGCCTCAGAGAGGTGCATTGAGATGTGTAAATCTATCATCTAAATAAACTCCACCAGTGGCAGGTGTCGGAGCACTCTAACTCACGGTGATGTGGGCACATGGGTGTTGTTAACCAGAAACAGCATTTTAACATTGACAGCATTTAAAAGACACCTCTAGGCAGAAATTTGCTATCTGAAGAACTGTAAACTCATCTTGCCTTCAAATGAAAGGACTATAGTGCAGCTCACTTTACAGAGAAAAGAAAGATGACATTATTGGGTTTATTTCCTAACATTTGAATCTTTTACATATATAAGCAATTTTTAGAACCTGTTCTTGAAACTTGACCAAAACAAAAACTTTGGTTGTAGGAAGTTATGCACAATTAAAGTTTGGCCACTTTATTTTCATGCTTGGAATCAAATCTTGGTAAAGTCCACTTACTCCCTTAGTATTTTAAAAAATGCAGATATTTACAAAGCATTTCAGGTGCTGTATTAAATTCAGCATCAACATTTCATTTATTCACCCTTTGCAATTTTAATTATTTGAGAGTAACCCTAAAAGGCCAGGTCATTATAATTCATAGTTATGCCCTGCCTTTGGTGGCCGCTGTATAAGGTATTAGTGAGTGAGCCTAGCTAACTGCCCAGCATTTACATGTGGGCACAACTTTGTTGCTTCTGCTTATGAGAATATATGTTTTACATGGAAAGGTCTTTACTCTGTGGATTAACATGAATTTGGAAGTTTACAGAGGTCTCAGGATGTCCTTGAGAATGATGGTCTCCTTCCTTCATATGTATGAGGCAGTGAACAGAATCCCCTTTCTTGAGCAAAATAAGGGATGTGAACAAGTTTCTCCCCAAGCAGATTCTGAAGGAAAGTGCCCAAGCTGTGATGGTGGGAGGATATGCAATGAGTAGTTGTCAGTCAAGCAGTTCTGCATTCGAGTGTTTTGCCAGTGTCCCCCCAAACAGATCCCATATCTTAATATGTTTCATGTCATAAATTAGTTATAATTATTTCCGTTTATGCTGAGTTTATAAAATGCTTTTTAAAATATTCAACTTGACAGTTAATTGGATTAACTTTACTTCATCAGGAAGGATAAGCTAGCTAATAGAGAAGAGAGAGAGGGAGACCTTATCTGTTGGACATTTTATGGAGTCATTTTGAAAGATTTTTATTTGCGAGATAAATCTTGATTACAATGATTTGTCTTGTTAGTGTTCTTGAACCAAGCCAACCCTCCTGTGTGGCCCTAATGTCTATTTCATGTGTGCGCTACACTGGGTGCTGCTCACAGTGCCATCACATGCGCCACCCTTGTCCTCAGCAGTTCTCTATGTGTTGTGATTTCATTCCCCTCTTTGCCACATCCTTTTGTAGGCACCCTCCTGTAATGAAATACCAGTAAAAATAACAATACCCTCCTGCCACCCCGCCCCAAGTTCTTGCTCTCATGATGTTTTATGCTAGGCATTATTTCAACCCCTTTTTTACTGGAAACTCAGATGATTCTAAGATAATTAAGAAAAATGAAACTCATTTAAGGTATATATTGGGGCAGGGTGGAGAGCTGATGTTAAATTGACCCGTATCACGCTAAAATAATTCTTGGTTGCATAAAATTCATTAGTATCTATCATTTGGACTGTTTCAACTTTTGATACATTGTATATTTCAGGGTAGACTTGGAATTTAGACACAGAACAGCAGCAGTGATGAAGGCCCACTGTGAAAACCAGTTCAGTAGGAACTGAAAAGTTGCATTGGCACTTCTCCCCGCCCCACTCCGCCCCCTAACCTTGTTTAAAATGTTGTTTCTTATCTTAAATGGGAATAGTCAGCATCATCTCTAGGGTGGGGACACAACAGCCTGAGCTCCTGCTTGAATCAGTCCTTGGATTTTTCCTAAGATATGACACCTGTGTTTTTCCCCTGGGACCTTAGGACATTGTGCTCAGATGTTTTAAGTGTTGTTGTTGTTGACCTAATATGTGGGTAAAGCTACTTCTTTTACTAGTGTACTTTCCCTATCCTTGAACCTCTTTCCTTTTGTAATTGTGTCTAACATATATCTTATTACAGCCTCAAAAATAGTGACTGGAATCAAATTCTTTCCAAGGTTTATCAAGTTAATGATTTTGGAACATCCTGGGGTCTCCTCCTGTAGCATAGAAGCATTTAAATAGCAGCCTCAGAAATAGAGCTATTAGTCCTACAGCACATCACAGGCCCACCAGGCTTGTTTCCTGGGGAATGCACTTTGTATCTTTCAGCCTGAATTCTGCCTTCCTGCTGCACATCAAAGCAACTCCACATATTTTGAGTTTTGGTGAAACTATTACTCATTCATCAAAGTTCTGTCTGGGTGATAATTTCTGTTTTTGAAAACAGATGTGGAAGCTGAGCTGACAGATGTTGAGAGTGGACCTGTTGTTGAAGCTCATGTTGTTACAGATGCTGTAGGAAGACAGGTCGTTGGCATTTAGAGTGGAACACCTACAGTCTAGTGAATTAAAGATGCTGTTTGCATGTCTCTTGGATTAGTCTTTGTAGTTTGATTTACATTGCTCAGGTGGTAATTAAAAGTTGTCCCCACTTCCACTGATCTGTGCTAAAATGAGTAAATATGAAGTAGGATACCTTATTATATTTTAGTGGTAAGCAAGATGTTTTTGTGTTAAATATTTTTTTTTTTCTGGCTGCTCTATACCAGGCATTGTCTAGGTAATCCTCCAACAACTCTGTGAGGTTGATATCATTATTCCCATTTTATACCTGATAAAACTGGCACTAAGAAGAATTTAGTAATTTGAAGCTCATACAACCACTAAGCAGCAGAACTTGTTACTCTTACCTACTGTGCTCCCTGTAGTACTTGTTTTTTAAAAAATTTTTGAAGATTTTATTTATGTAGTTTTAGAGAGAGGGGAAGGGAGGAAGAAAGAGAGGGAGAGAAACATCAATGTGTGGTTGTCTCTCATGCGCTTCCTACTGGGGACCTGGCCTGCAACCCAGACATGTGCTCTGACTGGGAATCCACCCTGTGACCCTTTGGCTCTGAGGCCAGTGGTCAATCCACTGAGCCACACCAGCCAGGGCTCCCTGTAGTACTTTTGAAGTGTGATGGGGTCAAGCACAAATGGAGAAATGGAGGCTCTGTGACTGACATGGATACCTTTAACCTCTTTCATAGCTGCTGAGTCTGTTATCATAGTGCCCAGGGCTGCACAGTATGAGAACTTGTCCCATCAAGGCAACACAGCATGTGGTCCACATTTTCCCCCTTCCAGATCAGCCACCCTTTTGCATTGCTTGTAAAAACATCTGCACTCACTGTTCACTTCTGTATCTTCGTCATACATCAACCTGAGCCAAGGCAGAAAGCACACAGATACGTTTTCACCTTGGGCTTCACAGGTTTCTTGGATAGCAGATACTTGTGCTCTGGGCTGAGAGACCTCCACTTTCCATGTGTGCCTTCAGTACAATTAAAAGGGAGGGGAGAGAAAGTTCTTCAACATATCTAATTATTCTAAACATGTCGTTAAGAATCCTTCATAAACCATATTTTTTAAAAATTTATTTTAATTGTTGTTCTTGTACAGTTTTCTGTCTTTTACTCCCATCCCAGCCCACCACTCCAGCCCTCCCCACCTCCCTCCCATTTCCCCCCCCCTAGTTTTTATCCATGTGTCCTTTATACCTGTTCCTGTAAACATTTCCCCTTTCCCCCGATCTTCCCTCCCCTCTCCCCTCTAGTGATTGTCAGTCTGTTCTCAATTTTAGTGTCTTTGGTTATATTATGCTTGTTTGTTTGTTTGTTTTGTTGATTAGGTTCCTGTTAAAGGTGAGATCATATGGTATTTGTCTTTCACCTCCTGGCTTATTTCACTTAGCATGATGCTCTCCAGTTCCATCCATGCTGTTGCAAAGGGTAGGAGCTACTTCATTCTTTTTGCTGCATAGAATTCCATTGTGTAAATGTACCGTAGTTTTTTGATCCATTCATTTACTGATGGGCACTGATCCATTCATTTACTGTTGCTTCCAATACTTGGCTATTGTAAATTGTGCTGCTATGAACATAGGGGTGTATAGGTTCTTTTGGACTGGTGTTTCAGGGTTCTTAGGATATAATCCTAGCAGTGGGATTGCTGGGTCATAAGGTAGATCCATTTTTAGTTTTCTGAGAAAATTCCAATACTGTTTTCCGTAGTGGTTGTACCAGGCTACAATCCCACCAGCAGTGCACTAGGGTCCCCTTTTCTCCACAACCTCTCCAACACTTGTTGTTAGTTGCTTTGTTTATGATGACCATTCTGACTGGTGTGAAGTGGTATCTCATTGTGGTTTTAATTTGTTTTGCATCTCTCTGATAGCTAGGGATATTGAGCATCTTTTCATGTGTCTCTGGATCCTCTGTATGTCTTCCTTGGAGAAGTGTCTGTTCAAGTCCTTTCCCCATTTTTTAATTGGGTTGCTTGTCCTCTTAGAGTGGAGTCGTGTAAGTTCTTTATATATTTTGGAGATTAAACCCTTGTCTGAGGTATCATTGGAAAATATGTTTTCCCATACAATCAGTTCTCTTTTTATTTTAATACTGTTTTCTTTAGCCGTGCAGAAGCTTTTTATTTTGATGAGATGCCATTTGTTTATTCTTTCCTTTATGTCCCTTGCTTTAGGGGACATATCAGTGAAAATGTTGCTGCGTGAAATATCTGAGATTCCCTGCCTATGTTCTCCTCTAGGACTTTAATAGTGTCACAGCTTATATTTAAATCTTTTATCCACCTTGAATTTATTTTTGCGTATGGTGTAAGTTGGTGCTTGAGTTTCATTTTTGTGCACGTAGCTGTTCAGTTCTCCCAACACCACTTGTTGAAGAGGCTATTTTTACTCCATTTTATGTTGCTGCCCCCTTTGTCAAATATTAATTGACTGTAGAGACTTAGGTTTATTTCTTGGCTCTCTGTTCTATCCCACTGGTCCATGTGCCTGTTTTTATGCTAGTACCAGGCTGTTTTGATTACAGTGGCCTTGTAATACAGTTTGGTATCAGGTATTGTGATCCCTCTTATTTTGCTCTTCTTTCTCAAAATTGCTGCAGCTATTTGAGGTCGTTTATGGTTCCATATAAATTTTTGAAATGTTTGTTCTGTGTCTGTGAAATATGCTATCAGTGCTTTAATAGGTATTGCATTGAATTTGTAAATTGCTTTGGGTAGCATGGATATATTGATGATAACTCTTCTGATCCATAAAGACAGTATATGCTTCCATTTGTTTGTGTCTTCCTTGATTTCTTTCTTCAGTGTTATATAGTTTTCTGAATACAGGTCCTTTACCTCCTTGGTTAGGTTTATTCCTAAGTACCTTATCTTTCCTTTTGCTGTAACGAATGGGATTTTTTTCTTGATTTCTGCTTCTGCTGTTTTATTGTTGGTATACAAAAATGCCTTTGATTTCTGGATATTGACCTTGTATCCTGCTGTTTGGCCAAATTCATTTATTAGGTTGAGCAGCTTTGTGGCCGAGTCTATAGGTTTTTCTATGTACACTATCATGTCATCTGCAAACAATGATAGTTTTGTTTCCTCCTTTCTGATTTGGATGCCTTTTATTTCCTTTCGTTGTCTAATCACTGTGGCTAAGACTTCTAATATTATATTGAATAGAAATGGTGAAAGTGGACATCCTTGTTGTTCCTGATCTTAGTGAAAAAGATTTTAGTTTTTGCCCATTGAGTATGATGTTGGCTGTAGGCCTCTCATATATTGCCTTTATTATGTTGAGAAATGCTCCCTCTATTCCCACTTTGCTGAGTGTTTTTATCATAAATGGGTGCTGTACCTTATCAAATACTTTTTCTACATCTATTGATATGATCATGTGATTTTTATCTTTGCTTCTGTTTATGTGATGTATTACATTTATTGATTTGTGAACATTGAACCATCCTTGCATCCCACGGATGAATCCCACTTGGTCATGGTGTATGATTTTTTTAATGTATTGTTGGATGTGGTTTGCCAATATTTTGTTGAGGATTTTAGTGTCAATGTTCATCAGCGATATTGGCCTGAAATTTTCTGTCTTTGTTGTGTCTTTATCTGGTTTTGGGACTAGGATGATGCTGGCTTTATACAAAGAGTTTGGGAGTCTTCCATCATTTTGGATTCTTTGGAATAATTTGTGAAGGATAGGGATTAGCCCTTCCTTAAATGCTTTATAGAATTCTCCTGTGAAACTGTCTGGTCCAGGGCTTTTGTGTGTCGGGAGTTTTTTGATTACTGCTTCAATTTTGTCTGCTGTTATTGGTCTATTCAGGATTTCTGCTTCTTCATTGAGCTTTGGAAGGTTATATTTTTCTAGAAACTTGTCTACTTCACCTAGGTTTTCAAATTTCTTAGCATACAGTTCTTCATAGTAATTTCTTACAATCCTTTGTATTTCTGTGGTGTCAGTTGTAATCTCTCCTCTTTCATTTCCGATTGTGTTTATTTGGGTCCTCTCTCTTTTTTCTTGATGAGCCTGCTTAAAGGCTTGTCAATTTTGTTTATCTTTTCAAAGAACCAGCTCCTGGATTCATTAGTCCTTAGAATTGTGCTTTTAGTGTCTATGTCTTTTAATTCTGCTCTGATCTTAGTTATTTCCTTCCTTCTGCTTGCTCTGGGCTGTCTTTGTTATTGTTCCTCAAGTTCCTGTAGGCGTAGGGTTAGGTTGTTTGTTTGAAATGTTTCTATCTTTTTTAGCTAGGCCTGTATCGCTATGAACTTCCCTCTGAGGACTGCCTTTGCTGTGCCCCATAAGTTTTGGGTTGTTGTGAGTTCATTTTCGTTTGTTTCCAGAAACTTTTTGATTTCTTCCCTAATTTCATTCTTGACCCATTCGTTGTTTAATAACATGCTATTCAATCTCCATGATTTTGAGTGTTTTGTGTTTTTCCCCTTGAGGTTGGTTTCTAGTTTCAGTCCCTTGTGGTCGGAGAAGATGCTTGGTACGATTTTAATTTTCTTGAATTTGTTGAGGCTTGTTTTGTGTCCTATCATGTGGTCTATCTTTGAAAATGTTCCATGTGCATTTGAGAAGAATGTATTTTCTTTGGGATGAAGGGCTCTCTATATATATCAGTTAAGTCCATTTCATCTAGAGTGTTGTTCAATGCCACAATATCTTTGTTGATATTTTGTTTGGAAGATCCGTCCATTTTTGACAGTGGGGTGTTAAAATCCCCTACTATAATTGTGTTGCTGTCAATATCTTTCATGAAGTCCTCTAAGATTTTCTTTACATATTTGGGTGCTCCTATGTTGGGTGCATATATATTTACGATGTTTGTGTCTTCTTGGTGGATTCTTCCCTTGAGTATTATGAAGTGACCTTCTGGGTCTCTTTTTGTGGCCCTTCTTTTGACATCTATTTTGTCTGATATGAGTATTGCTACCTTGGCTTTTTTTCCCTGTCCATTTGCTTGCAAAATTTGTTTCCAGCCCTTCACTTTCAGTCTGTGCAGGTCTTTTTTCCTGAAGTGTGTCTCTTGGAAGCAGCATATGTGTGGGTCATGCTTTTTATCCATTCAGTTATTCTATGTCTTTTGATTGGAGCATTTAATCCATTTACATTTAAGGTCATTATTGATAGGTACTGATTCATTACCATTTTTGTACCTATGCCCCTCCCCCCCGCCACCCCCATTCCTTCCTTTCCTTAAAGTAGTCCCTTTAGCATCTCTTGCAGAACTGGTTTGGTAGAGGTGTATTCTTTTGTCTGGGAAACTCCTTATTTGGCCTTCTATCTTGATTGAGAGACTTGCTGGGTAAAGTAACCTTGGTTGCAGGCCTCTGGTTCTCATTACTTGGAATATTTCTTGCCATTCTCTTCTGGCTTGGAGTGTTTCTATTGAGAAGTCAGCTGCTAACCTTATCAGGGCTCCCTTGTATGTTACTTCCTTTTTCTCCCTGCAGCCTTTAGGATTCTCTCTTTGTCTTGGAATTTTGCCATTTTAATTATGATGTGTCCTGAAGTAGGCCTCTTTGGGTTCCTCTTGATTAGGACTCTCTGTGTTTCCTGGATTTGTGTGACTTTCTCTCTCATTAAATTAGGGAAGTTTTCCATCATTACTTTTTCAAATAGGTTTTCTATCCCTTGCTCTTCTTCTTCTCCTTCTGGTATCCCTATTATTCAGATATTACTACGTTTCATATTGTCTTGCATTTCTCTTAATCCTTCTTCATTCTTTCTGAGCCTCTCCTTTTCTTGCTCTTTCTGGGTGTTTTTTTCTACTTTGTTCTCCAACTTGCTTATCCGATCTTTTGCTTCATCGATTCTGCTTTTCATTCCTTCCACTGTGTTCCTCAGTTCAGAAATTGTATTCTTCATTTCCTCTTGGCCCTTGTTGATAGTTTCTATTTCCTTTTTTATGTTGATACAGTTTTCAGTGAGTTCATCGTAGCTTCCCTGTAGTTTCTGGTGGCTCTTTGAGAGCTCGTGGAGCTTCCTGACAACCATTGCTTTGAACTCAAAATCTGATATTTGAGTTGACTCTATTTCATTTAGCATTCTTTCTGGGGCTTCCTCCTTTCCTTTCATTTGGGGATTGTTTCTTTGTTTTCCTATTGTTTGTGAGACTCTTCTTGTCAGTCTCAGCTTCCTAAATTGATCTGTTCTGGCTCCCTGGGTTTATGTTGTAAACTTCTGTGGTAGAATACCTGTGAGATTCAGTGGTGCAGTCTCCTTCGAGTATTCTGGTGTTCATAGCTTCCACTGTTTCAGCTGTTGGGATGCTCCGTTTTGGGGCCCAGCTGTGGTTTTTTCATAGTTCCAGGTTTGTTTGTTTGTTTGTCTGTCTCTCCTAGGATCAGGGGTGTGAGCTCTGGGTCTTCCACAAAGCCCCCGCCTCCGGTCGCAGAGCCGCCCCTGGCCGCTCGGCCCCATCTGGTCCCAGGGCTGGTTGTGGTCACTCGGCCACCCCCCGGTCGCAGAGTTGCCCCCGGTTGCACAGCCACCCTGGACCTGTCCCTGGGTCACCTCAGGTCGCAGGGCCACCCCTGGTCGTAGGGTTGCCTCCAGTTGCTGGTCTGGTTGAATCTTTGTCGGACTCTTGCACAATTCAATCCTCTCTCAGTCCTGGTTGGGGTTTCTTTTTTTTTTTTTGGTTCTATATTTTTGTTGTCCTTAGTCTTGGTTGTGAGAGGAGGCACAGCATGTCCAGCTACACCTCCGTCTTGCCCAGAAGTTTACAATTAAAATTTTTTAAATTCTCAATGCAGGCCAATAAGTCTGTTTGCTCTTTGATCCCTGAGTCTGGCTAGGGTCATTCCTTCTGGCCCAGATTAAGTGGTGTTCCACCAAGAAGGCTGAAAAATCTTCATAAACTCTAATCCAGTCTCATTTATCCCATTCAAGATCATCAAATTCCACATGCACCGTAGTCCGTGTCGCTGCAAGGCTCCATATGGTAAACGAGGGTCCTGTTGCTGCGTTTGGACTGCGTGTGGCTCTGAGGTCCTGCTCCCGCTGCGCTGGGTAGCCAGGAGCTCAGCGGGCGGTGTGTGCTCCCAGCTCCCTGCTCCCTCTCCCTACGCTGCAGGGCACCGCCCTGCCACCCAGGAGCTGCCATAAATAATGTTTTAATGAGAAAACAATTTAAGATAAATTACATGAACAAAATGTTCCCAATTAATTTTTTTTTAAATGAACAGGGAAAAAGCTCGAAAAGTTATATCATGGTTGCCTCTGGATGGCAAGATGCTAAGTAATTAAAAAAATACTTTTATATGCACTGTTGTATATTTTTCAGTTTTTCTACAAGAAGTTTTGCATTGCTTGTGAAATCAAAGTAAAAGTGTAAAATTGGGGAAAATGTTATTTAAACGCCTTGGGTTTTTATATGACTTTTTCTGTAGTTACTTCAGTAGGAAGAATATGGGCCTAGCTTATAATGCAGAGAGTATCCCTGAGTTTCCTTCCTTATCTTCAACATAAACACCCTGAGTCATCTTTTCTTTTTCATTTAATTCTAGGCACATTTTTTTTCTCAGTAATGTTCACAATTCCATAGTTACCTTCTCCTTAACAGTCCTTTTCAATGTGGAAGTACCCCTTCTAATGTGTTTGGTAGTCATTTTCAGGAAATCCTTCCTTTGCTTGCTAGCTGTGATGAAGATCTGTATTTTGGAAATGATTTTCATTATCCTCTGTCATTTAAAAAGGATGTATCTTAATTAAATTGAATATGAATTGCCTGCCCTCTTTTCTAGAGGTTCCCTATCCAAAAAATAACTTAAATTCAAAATGTACTGAAATTTCAGTCTTTTCTTACTATGTTATGGATAGCCTGAATCAGTTTATTCTTGTTTGTCAAACATAATTTCCATCTGTGTTGGGAGTCTCCAAACCATCTCCAGGTTTGATGCTCTGATAGGGAACAAACAGGCCTCAACATATACAGTCAGCCCTCACTATATCACAGTTTACTTATTGCCCGCGATACAGTGAAGCCGCACCGCAATAAGTGAACCGAAATATAGCGAAGAATGACTGCATACTTACTTCACTGATAAGTACCCATATAGAATTTTATATGTTGTTAAAATTACATAGGTTTAAGAGTGTAGAAAGTGTTTAAGAGCATTTGAAGTGTTTATAAGAGTGTGAGAAAGGTTTATAGGAGTGTGGGAAGGGTTTATAAAGCCTTAAAATATATTTAAATAGTAAAATAAATATAATGCCTCTACTTCTCGGATTTTCACCTATCGCGGGGGTCTCTGGAACGTAACTGCCGCAATAGGTGCGGGATCACTGTAGTTGTACTCACAGCTGTGATTTCAGTGAAAGGATACAAGGCAAAATCAGCAAAAGGAAAAGGCACATGGGGGCAAAGTCAGAGGAAACCAGGTGTAAGCATCCAGAGTCCTCTGCCAGTGGAATCACACAGGACTCCTGAATCCCCCCTGGAACAAGTTGTGACCACACATGGGAATGTTGCCAACCAGAGAAGAATGTTAGAAAATTAGCATGCACAGTTTTTACTCAGGCCTGATCAGACAGATAGGCACCCTCTACCAAGCATGTACCAAAATTCTAGACTCCCTGAAGGGAAGCAAATACTCAGCATAAATTACATGGTACTATACAAATGGTTTGGTCACGGTGAGCCAGTCTTAGCAGGGAATGGGGTGGAGGGAACCTCGCAACATCCAGGTTCCCAGACACCTGTCAGGGGCCAGTCTTGTAAGCAGTTCTTTCAAAGGATAGCATCCTCAGGCCTTTCTATACAATGTGCAGTAAAAACTAGAAATAGCCATTTGCACCAAAGGCAAAAATGAGTTTGCTGGAGTATAGAATGGCCCCACTATGTTCATTAACCTTTACCCAGGTGCCTTTGGACATCTTCCCTCTAGCTCAGGTTTCACCTCTGTAAAATGCACTAGAACTTTGCGTTTCAGAATTCCGTGGTTCTGTATGTTCTCTAATACTTTATGTCAGTAAAGTTCTCAAACTGGGGTCTGTGTACCTGAGGATTATGGGAAGACTATCTTAGAGGACAGACCCTCAAATTTTATTAATATTCTTTCTTCATATTGATCTGGATGAGAATGAACCTTGAAGTGGGTGGCTGGTTTTCCTTTCCCACTATCCCTTTCTCTTTATAGAATAAATGTGTTATTATCAGATAAATAAAGATTATGAGGGCAAGTCTGGAGAGAGACAAGCAAAGATAGATTAGGTAATACATACTGGAAAACAGTATGTTCTTTTGCCTAGGCCATACATTTATTGCCAAAATGGTGGCCCTTTTTACTAGCTGCTCACTAAAAGCAATGGTCTTCTCTGCTTTGGTCCACAGCTAGTTCACATCGTCCAGCCTCCCTTACAGTTGGGAGCTCAGCCAAAGGTAATGGAGTAAAAGGTGACAGATATCCCTCCCTGGCTTGGCTCTTAAATAGTCCCATGTGCCCTCATCCATGTTTTCAGGAGTGGAGTTGACCTAGAGAGAGACCTCAGAACCAAATGCTGAGACGGTAGTACTTTTGTCCCTGAACGACTGTGGGGGGAGTGCTGTGCCACTGAACTGTTTGCCAGCCCAGTGCTGATATGCAGGCCAGGAATGAAATTCTCTTGTGTTTAAGCCATTACATAGTTGGGGGTCTATATTTTACCCTAAATACACCCTTGATTATCTCTTATAATTAGAATTCAGAAATGAGATGCTTGAAGTGGGCATTCATACTAATATGTTTATTTTATTTTAAAAATAAATTTAGACTTTTTTTCTGACAGAAAATATATCTGTTTGGGCAGATTTGTTTGGTAATGAGGACAGCCTTTGCCTATTACATTGTCTATTTGGCAGACATTTTACATTAAATTGGGCTTAATCTGCAGTCTCAAAATTTGACCAAAAAATATTTAAAGCGCACCTGTAATTATATCTTGGAATTCTATGCTGGAAAATAATATCCTTTACCCCTTTCAAGTCTTGAAATAGAAAAATTTATCAGAGTCAATTTAACATATGTAAGGAGAGATGTAGTTTTCCAAATTTTGGGGGGACTATGAAGCAAGAACATTTGAAGAACACTAGTACATAAAAAAGGACTGCTAGTAAGTAGTTTAAATAAGTCTTAGTTGATCCAATCAATACACAGGCAGTTAGTTTATTCACTTGTGTAAATGAACTGAATGTTTGGGTGAAACCTAAAACAAATGACAGAGACTAATGCTACTGCAACTTGAGCAACTTCTGCTGTAAGTCTTCTAAATTACCCTCCTAAACTATGTGTAGATCTCATCAGGCAGGTGAATGGAAAGGCTGAATAAGTGGTCTCCCTGTAAGAAAAGTGAATGTGTAGGGGGGTTACTCTTAGTGCTGCCAGTAAACCTGAAATTTTATTGTTCTTCTCCTTTCCTGAATCTCTTTTATGTGTGGGGAGACACATAGATATGGGGTGGACCTTGGGACTTGGGCCAAGTGTTTGTGGGAAACAAATTAAAGAATAACTAGGTGACTAAAGTGCTAAGGGAGGGACTTAGTCTAACAGAGTACAGTCTCCTAACTTTATGATTTGGCAAGCCTGGTTCCCATAGGTTTTTAAATAACTTAAGGGAAATGTTCTTACCTGTGCCCTATACAGCATACAAAACTCACCACCATGAGGTACAGCAGAGGGAAGCCTGAGCATCTGTCCTCCACGTAGCTACGTAAAAGATCAGATGAAATCATCAGAGCTCACAGTTGGTACTCCCCATTGACTAAAAGTGTCTCCAGGAATGAATGTATCCCCTGGCATTCATCCACTGTGACAATGTTGGCAACCATAAATGCCAGAATCACACACAGCATTTCTGTTGAAAAATACTGACCTCCCATTAAGTCCAGAGACTGCAGGGGTGATGGGGAAATCTGGGAGTAGAATAACTGCTCTGCATGGGGAAGTATGAAGACAGACCTCTTCATGATGGAAGGAGTCATTTGGTTTTCCACTGCCTGCAAAACAATAGTCTAAAGCTCTGGAGGTGACTTCAGAGGTGCAACAGTAGAAGACAGATGAGGTGCAGTGAGGAACAGCACATATGACCTCAGAAACTCAAGAGACAGTATGTACATCCTCAATTTCTTGCACTGCTATAGGAATTGCATAACAACAGGGTCCTTGAGAGCTAATTGCTGGCTGAAGGGACTTTTTGGGAAAGTATTTGGGTGCATGATGTTTAGACATCAGGTGCTTTCTACTTGGTCTGGTCTATGTCCCTGTGAATGGCAAAATGGCATCATGGTGACTCTGAGAATGGAGCCATCAAAGAAATACTACTGAGGCCATTCCTCCAGGGCTGAGACTGTGACCTGTTTATCCTTGCATCACAGGAGCGTCACTTGGGGTGTGAGCCCAAACTCAGGTTAGGCTTAGATGATAAATGAATGGATCAGTTACAAGGTTTCCCTCCATCCTAGCCCACTAGCAGGCACAGAGGGACTCAGACTAATGTTCCATTAGGAATGCTGTGTGCTCACGCAAGTTTCATTTCAAGATCCTTTCCAGGTGAGATTCAGGAGGAGGTGAGAGGACAACCCAATCAGGCATTGTCACTGATACTATGATCAAGATAAGACACTAAAGGCAAAGGCATCCCGTTTAGAGTGACTGACTCCCCAAACCCTCACTGGATCGTCCAGAGCCTTGCCATTCTAGTCCTCTCTGAGGGTAATGATGGAAGGGATAGTGCTCCTCCTGTAGCTATTTGCAGAAGCAGAGCTCTGACTGCTTCTTGCCTGTGAGTCCCAGGATGCCTACAGAGGACTGCAGGCAGCCCTTTTCCTGTGAGAGTCTGCTTTGCTCCTGCAGCCAGCATTGCCTGCTGACTTGACATTTCACTTGAGACGACTAGATCTCACACTGCTTCAGAATTGTTTCCTTGAGGGCAGGAAGATCTACAGGGAATAAAAAATGAAATGCGCAATTTTGTCAAGCATTTGTAGTAGCAAAACAGAGAGCTGACAATAGGAACTTATGTGTATTGTTCAACAGAGTAAATGATCAAGTTGCATGCGGGAAAAGGAAATTGTCAGATTTAAGAGACATGATAAAATATAGCCCCACATATTAAGGGCCTGTTCTTTATTTAGTATTTATGGTCCTGTTCATTGTTAGGGTTCAGTCCCAAGCAGGGATGAGACCTGTAATTCTCTATTGTCTATTTTTGTGAAGAAGTTTATGCAGTATTTAATTATTTATCAAATAAATGGAGTTCTCTCAGTTTACCAACCTGCTCATACTAAATATTTCATGAACATTTTCCCTCATTTTGAGTCATTGTTTTGTGCATGTGTTTGTATGTGTGTATTTACACAAAATACAGAAAATATTCATGTTAGTATGTGTGTGTCAAAGGAGAGAGGTTGATGATATTTGCCTTGGCTATATCTTAATTTTAGCTCAAGATCATCAGAAAGTCTAGATTAGCATTTCTGTACAAAGGGCAGACCACCAGGATGGATCTTGTCCCAGTTTAGCTCCTGGCTGTGAAACTTTAGGCAAGAATTTAGTCTCTAGATTCTAATATCATTGTTCCTTGTAAAACGAGATAATCTCATCTCTTCCAGAGACATAATGAATCATGAATTATTACCTGTAAAGTACCTAAGGCAAGTGGAAGTTAAATTGTTTATGAGACAAGGTGGTATAATTTAAAAAGTAAAATTGTTGGACAGATAATGTTCTTTCCATATCATCCCATCTCTCAAACCAAAAATAGGAGAGGTCTTTCTACTATACCTCTATGAGAATTTGGATCCAAGTCTTCAAGGGTTTTTTTGTTTGTTTGTTTGTTTTTGTTGGGAGAAGATTGAATGAGTAAAAGCATTATGTAAAGACAGGACTAAAAAGCTGTGGGGGGTTATAGGAAAGAGTAGTCCATGTTATACAGTGGCAAAGAGTTACTCAAATTATCACCTTTATATCCGTAATCAAGTGCCTAGAGAAGACAAGGCTCTGAGTGACCAAGTATTTGCTGCCATAGAACATTTTAGTGAAAATAAGGAGCTTAATGAGGTCAGTTGGTTGCTTTTAAAATACTGGGGAACTTAGGGAAGGAAAATAATGAACTTGGGGCTTTTAATTTAATGTGAGTGGTAATGACCTGTGCTGCTACTAAACTCAAGCTTTAGGAGGCCCTGTGTGGTGCCGCCGTCTCTGCTTTTCCATCTGTGAGAATTGTGTGGTTCTCTCAGCCTGGGCCCCCAATTAAAGAACACCTAGAGCAAAGTCACAATCAACATTAAAAATGAGCAAGAAAAAACATTTTATGGTGTTAGCCATTGAAAGTTTAGAGATTGTTAGTACTGATGCATGAAAGATGATTACTATAAATCTCTTATCATATGCTTTTGGAAAATGACACATAGTATCCTATGTTCAGGGATGTGTTCTTTAATAATTGTTCCATGCATTGCTTTTGTCCTCATGCAGGTGTCCATGAACACTCATAAAGCTCTACCATAAATGATACCCAGCGCCACTTTGTGTATTTTCAACACTTTCGTATATTAGCTATGTGATCTTGGCGAAGTTCCTGGTCTGCTCTGTGTTTCAGTTTCTTCATTCTGTAGGGTGGGAATATTACTATTGCCTGTCTTATGGTGTTCAGAGATTAAATGAATACTATGTGAAATACTTCAAAGCAGTATCTGCCATGTAAATATTATTAAATTTATCTATAAATATTTAATGATTACATATCATGTTTTCTGGTCCTGAGCAGTTACTTGTAAGGGCTTATCAGGAAGAACTGTTAAGAACACACTGGTTCCAGTGTCCTTGGATCTCTAGGTTTAAGAAGAGAGATATGTTAGACAGTGATTATGAAGAGGCATAGTGCCATGAGACTGGCCATCAGGGAGACTAACTTGATTTGGAGGGTCAGGAATGGCTGGCCTCGAAGGCAGACATTTAAGAACTGAAAGATGAGTGGGCATGGCCAAGATGAAAGTAGAGTTGGGGTAGAGTAAGTGATCCAGGTAAAGGGAATGGTATAGCTGAGGCCCAAGAGGCAGGAAGGAGCTGGGCACATCAGAGAACTGAAATAAGCCAGTGGGGTCAGGAGCGGCAGAGGGGCCAGGGCCCAGTGGAGGAGGAAGAAGCCCTGGAGCAGGGCAGCAGAGGAGGGAGGGGTGGCTTCTAGGGGGCATCTGAGCCATGATGTGTGACCATGGGCAAACACCTTTTATTGGGCCTCTTTCTTATTTTTAACATAAATGATCCTTTCAGTTCCAAAATTCCTGTTCTACAGTTTGTCTTGCCCATTCCTTTCCTTGTTTCAAAGAGCCAATGAAGTTGTGCCAAAAGTTATTTCTTAGGAACTCCCAACTGTTTAGAGAGAACTAAAGGAGGGTAAAAATAGGCTTTTCCTGGTTTGATGCTTAACCTGACTTTTACAGTGTAAAATACTGAGTCATGATGGCTGACCCTCAGCAGCTTGGGGTCCTCGGATGACATTTAATTTTACTTGAGGATGGCACCATAGTGGTAGTTCCTGCTAGATGCAGAAAGTCAAGAGTTAGTGTTATGGTCCCGCACTCCTTTTCTGCTCATAGGAGTATGGGCTCCCCCCACCCCCGCCCCCCGTTTTTTTTTTTTTTTTTTTTTTTTTTGTCTCAGACTGCATGGTGAGATAATTTTAGCATTTATAGAAAATGGTGCTCCCCACTAGGCTTATACGTTAACCCCTCCTGAAGAGAATGGAGCATGCAGCGGAAGAACTTGGGTTTTTTTCCTTTCTCTTTCATTATTTTTCATTTTAAAAAGCTATTAATCTCTAGTACATTTGAATCCAAGAACAAGCAGGAAAGTTTTTAAAAAATGGTAGATATTTCTGTAGTTTAAAACTTCACTGGCCCTAATTGTGAATTTCTGAGTTGGGCCATACAGGATTCTGTTGTGTGTCCTCTTAGGCACATTAATTGCAATGTGAGTGTTAGAATAGTTATTACTCTGTTGAGTAAATATGCCTTCTGTCACATAGGGGAATAATTATCCACAGTTTGTGCTGTGCTTCTGAGTGAAATAAATACTCCTATTTTCTTTGTAGGAAAGTGAGGCTGGGGGAGGGCAAGTCAGGAGAGTGCACTCTGGAGCAGGCTGGTCTAAGAGGGATGCCTACCCACCTTCTGAGTTCCAGTCCTTTCCTGCCCAACCCCCACCCCCATCTGACCACACTGATCTGGGAAAGAAAATGCTGTGCCGGGCACTGCCCTGGTCAGCTTTCTCTCCTATCTGAGCTGCTGTCTGTCAGAGTGCTCTTTGCCTTGGACAGTTCAGGAGCTGTCACTGGAAGACCCCTGGGATTGTGAACTACAGGATCATCTGGCAGGCACCTTCAAACTGGTGTACCTCCCTGCCCCATCTGCTGCACATGCTTTGTAAGGACAGGGCAAGGATAATTCATACTTTTTTCTAAAGTTGATCTGCCTGAGAGCAGGCTTGCCATCTACAGGGGTTCCTGTCCTCCAGCCCCTCACATTCTCCCTCTGGACTCTCATTCATCTCTGGTTTTACTGAGGTACCTGCTCTGTGTTGGAAGACCTCTGGCATGCTAAACAGAAGAAGGATGCAAAATGCTGGTTTTACTAAAGTTGAAAACAGGAAGTAACGTAATGACCCAGTAATAGCTATCTAATTGCAAGGTTGCTCCTTTTCTTTACTTTTGACAAAATTAAAGGAGTACCTAGTCATTCTGATTGTGAAGAATGATGGCTGCTGTGTATTTTAAGCATTTAACTCTAGAAGAGTTAAAAAATGAGAGATATTGCAACAAAACTCCAGTCCTATCTACTTATTAATGTGAATGCCTTTTAAAAAAAGAAAAATATAATTAAAATGACACTTTTCTTTTTCTAGCAGTGTGATATATACCCATATTTACATAAACTGATTTTAAAAATCTTTATCTGTTTAAGGGATACATTGCCAATGAACATTAACTTTAATAATTACTGCTATTGAAATACATACAGCTTTGATCAGTTATAAACTGAAAATAAGTAAAATTATTCAAATTAGAAACTTTTTAAACATAGACCCTTGATATAGGAAATTTAAAAAAATGAAACTTCAATCTAATATACATATTTTTGTTATACAGAGGATTGGGGTAGAGTGGTCAATAAAAGAATTTTAAGCATAAAAGTATCTCCAGATAAAATTATGTTGGGGAAGTGGAATAGAGGTAATATAAGTTTAAGGAGAATAAGGAATGCTATAAAAACTGTTAAAGAAGAGCTCTTCTTTTATGTTTTTAAATGGATAATGGAGTTCTCAAATCATGATGGTATTTAGAGATAGGTGTTTTATTTCTAAATGTCAATATTTAATACATAAGAATTGTAACTTTCAAAATTATTTAAAGTTAAGATGAGAAATTTCAGGTGTTTCCTTAAAATTATACAAGTGAGTACATAGATTTTCAAAATTCTATCTGTTTCTTGTTCTTGAAGGAGTCTGGTTTGGGATATCACAGTGATTTCCAAATCTGACTTGGGGAGTGTCTTTTAAAAATACAGATTTCTGAGCTGCCATTTAGATCTCTGAATCAGAAGTTCTACTTGGGGGATGGGACCTAATTGTTAACATGATTTTCTGATTCCCTCTAACACTGGTGCAGCCCATACCAGGACCAGGGTTTGGCCCCCTGTGTCTGCTTGCTTCTCCTTCCAGGCTTCAAGCTCCTGCTTTGTCCTCCTGGCAGGACTCTGGAGGTGGGAGGTGATAGACTGCTGGGGGAAGTGGTGCAGTGGCAGATACTCTGGTGGGATGGAATCAGGAAGCCAAAAGTTCCTAGGGTGTCATTCATGGAATGGGGACCTAGAACAAAGGCCATTTTGTCCATTGACTTTTAAGAGAGGCTCACATCTGCTCCTGAAGTGATCTTTGCCTATCTCATCCTAAAATGTGGCAATTTTTAGCTATCCTTTAAGAATTTTCAGTTCTGTATTACGATTTATTAGACTTAGTAATCAGGATTAATATTGGCCCAAGCTATACCTGGGACTAGTCAAAAAACGTTGATTTGAAAACAGTTTGGTTCCCAGACTTGAGTCTATCAAAAAATCAGAAGCAGTCAGTGATTTCTAGCCATCCTTCTGGATCTTTTGGTTATAAAAAAGTTCCCTCGGGATATTACATGTGGCTATTATTAAGAAGTATGAATGAAATAGTCTGAAGTGTTAGACTTAATGGACTAAATTTGCTACACATTGCCTGAGGTGTGTTGTCTTTCTCTTCTTTCTTTTATGTGAGAAATTTGTTGCTGTTTCCGGTGTCTCAACAAGATAAATGAACTAATTTAAAATATTTTCCACGCCTCATCTGTCCACTCCACAAGCTGTCAGTGGGCTTGGATTGGGAGCTTGTGTGCTAGCAGTCCTCAGCCTCTACTGATATTGGGGAAAAAAGAATATCGTTTCCATAGCAGCTTAGCAGCTTGGAATGCCTTTGCAAACGTGCTTTCACGTTCTTGCAGGACTGGGTGAGAAAGTTGATATTTGGTTGAGTTTTCTAAAGCATACTTGCTTGACTTAAATAAAGTCATTACATATTTTTTTAATTGAAGAGGTGGTAGAAAATTTTCAAGAATTGATGAAGGGAAAAATATTTGACAGTTAAAAATTAACACAGAAAGGACAAAAGTATTGGAATTATTAAAATTTAGAATTGAAACTACTAAAATTGGAAAAAGTTAATATTTTTCTTTAAGATAATGCTTCTAATTTTATTACTTTATGATTCGAATAATTTTTCTAAAAATCTTGGAATCTTCACAGGTTATTGTTTTACAGTCACTTGAATTTGTCATATATTCCTCCATATAGCACATTTAAAGAAAAAATTGTATAGAGAGCATCATAGTGGCATACAACTTAAAGGCTTTCGTCCTCTTTTGCATCAGGATCAAGCTCTTCACAGCATTTACTTAGTGTGTTTGTAGAGAAGGCAGAGCCAAAGAAGTGATAAGTTGGAAAGCATTTTTACTGTTTCTGAGATAGTACAGATGGTTTCCTTTTGGAATTTCTGAACTTTTTTTCTACTTAATAATACATTTTAATGAGTCTTTGGGGGAAGTCACAACTTTACTACACTGCTTATCACTGCCGCCTGCTCACATGACACAATACTCTTGTGAGGTATACTATTAAAATCATTTCTGGCTTAAAGTGGACTTTGGCTTTTAGCCTAACACTGAGCAAATAACCATTCCATTTCAAGTTAAATGTTCCCATAAGCTCCTTAAAACCAAATTTTCCTTGTTAAAAAAAAGTTACTGAATATAATTCCCACAACATAAGGTATGGAAGCTATTTAAATTAGAATTTTTAAAAAATCATTTCCATGATTTGCTGTTTTGGCCCTTATTTTACTATTGAGGGATAGTACTTTGCTAGGTTTATAGTGAGAAGTCAGAATTCTCTCAAGGGAGTTTGATGTCCATCAGATTGGTTCAGTTACTTAGTTTGAACTGTAGCTTAAAGCAGAATACAGCCATCCATTGCCTGTGTGCCTTCATTAGGGAATCCTTGCAGAATCTCTCTCAAGACCCCTCTTTGTTCTTAATTGTGACCCTGTTAATGTCCAGAACTCTAAACATTCAGCTCTCTCATCATACAAGGTCAAGCTCTCTGTGGTTTCCCAAGTAGGTCAGCCCCAAGGTAAATGAAAATTTGATAGCTGCACTAATAACCTCATCAGAGCTTTCTATAGAAACTTGACAAGTAGAGTCTTCTAAATGTTTTAACAAAGACTTTAAAAATGACATTTACCTCTTCTGGGACTTCTGGACCATTTTTGACAGTGGCATGTAGTATTCTTATTTTATTTGAAAACATCATTTGGGGCTTTATAGGAAAAAAGGAGTACTTATCTCCACAGCTTGTTATCAGCAGGGAGGATAGTCATTCTTGGGTGGATGGAAGGTTTATTGGTAGAAAGATTTGCAAAACTATTTTGTGATAAAGGATTTCTTTGCATTTTTGCCTCTAGTCAAGTAGATTGCTTGTGGGTTCTTGCTAAGAAAAATAATCCCTCTGGTGCTGCTTTTAATTTAACCAAGTTTAAAATGTTTTCAGAAGAGTTAAGCTTCCTTTGCGTTAGTGTCTGGTATGGTCAAATGAAGGAATGGCTTTGGACAGGCTAGAATTTTTTTATTATGCACCATTTGACATTCTCACAGAAGGTTTAGTACCATGGGCTGGTCAAAAATAGCACCATTTTCACTTGACTTTGCAATGTGTGTTGTATCCCCTTTCCCAGACAGATGAAACTTTCTAAGCATATATTTTTAAAGATTTTATTTTATTGACTATTAGAGAGAGGGGAAGGGAAAGGAGAAAGGGAAGGAGACAAGCATCAATGTGTGGTTGCCTCTTTCATGCCCCCTACTAGAGATCTGGCCCACAACCCAGGCATATGCCCTGACTGGGATTTGAACTGGCAACTGTTTGGTTTGCAAGTCAGCAATCAATCCACTGAGCCACTCCAGCCAGGGATAAGCATTTTTATTTTATTTTATTTTATTTTATTTTTATTTTTATTTAATTTTTATTTAATTTTATTTTATTATTTAATTTTAATTTTAATTTTACTTTAATTGTTGTTTAAGTACAGTTTTCTGTCTTTTACTCCCATCCTATCCCACCCACCCATCCCTCCCAGCACCCTCTCATTTCCACCACACCTTACTTTTTGTCCATGTGTCCTTTATATTTGTTCCTATAAACCCTTCCCCTTTTCCCCTGAAATTCCCTCTCCTATCCCCTCTGGTCACTGTCAGCCTATTCTCTATTTCACTGTCTTTGGTTATATTTTGCTTGTTTGTTTGTTTTGTTGTTTAGGTTCAAGTTAAAGGTGAGGCCATATGGTATTTTTTTTTAAATTTTAACTTTTTTTTTAAACTGGTGTTGTAAGAGTTTATGTTTCTTATGATATACATCCATTGTGGCCCAACTGTTTAAAAAAATAGACACACACCACAATATCAACTCACTGTCACAATTTCTCATATATGACCACTGATAACTACACTTTACCTGAAAGGGGAAGAATTAATTGTACATCATGTTCTTGTTCATAGGTGAAATTAGGTGAAAAAATAAATCCTGAAAGGACATAGGCTTTTTAAGAGTAGGTGGGCAGAGTTGTGAAAAGACCATCATAAAGCCTGAAACCTGGGTGGGGAAAACCAAAATCCTCTACTGCTTGGGGCTCTGTTTTAAATCTGATCCTTTGCTGACTTCCAGCCAAGATGGAGGCGTAGGTGGACACACTGTGCCTCCTCTCACAACCAAAATTAAGGACAACAAAGATTTAGAAATAAGAAAACAACCAGAACTGACAGAAAATTGAACTGTATGAAAGTCCAACAACCATTCATCCAGATGGATAAGAGGGGTGGAGTTGCAGCAGAAAAAAGTGGAGGTGCGGACCGGGCACACAGGCAGCAGCAGCTGGCAGATCCCAGGTACACAGGTGGCGGCTAGCAGACCCCGGGCACAGGGTGGCAACTCTGCAGACCCAGTGAGGCCGAGCAAGGTGGCTGGATGACCAGGTGGTCCCACATTCACACGCAGATAATCCAGGCGAAGGGGAAGCGGCAGAAGGGACTGGAGTCCGAGAGAGAGGAAAGCAAGCACCATTGTTCCGTCTCGGACCCTGCCCCCACATACAGCGTCACTACCCAGCCACTGGGCTGCCCTGTCCTGGAGAACACCTAAGGCTCCACCCCTCACTACGTAACAGCCATGACTAGACCCCCCCCCCCCAAAAAAAAAAAAAGGCTCAAACCGGAGAACAAATCAAAGCCCCAGAGCCAGTTCATCTAAGCGATGTAGAGATAGCCAACCTATCAGACGCACAGTTCAAGCACTGGTGATCAGGATGCTCACAGAATTGGTTGATTTTGCTCACAAATTAGATGAAAAAGTGAAGGCTACAATAAGTGAAATGAAGAAAAACAGGGAACCAATAGAGATGGGAGGAAAACTGGGACTCAAATCAATGGAGTGGACCAGAAGGAAGAAAGAAACAACCAAACAGAAAAGAAGGAACAAACAGGAATTCAAAAAAAGGAGGAGGGGCTTAGGAACCTCCAGGACATCTTTAAACGTCCCAACATTTGAATTATAGGGGTACCAGAAGGGGAAGAAGAAGAGCAACAAGTGGAAAACTTATCTGAACAAATAATAAAGGAGAACTTCCCCAATCTGGCAACAGGAATAGACTTCCAGGAAGTCCAGGAAGCTCAGAGAGTCCCAAAGAAGGTGCACTCAAGGAGGAACACATCAAGGCACATCATCATTACGTTAGCCAAAATTAAAATGAAGGAGAGAATTCTAGAATCAGCTGGAGATAAGGGGACAGTCACTTACAAAGGAGATCCAATCAGACTGTCAGCTGATTTCTCAAAAGAGACCTTCCAGGCAAGAAGGGGCTGGAAAGAAGTATTCCAAGTCATGAAAGTCAAGGACCTACATCCAAGATTGCTCTATCCAGCAAAGCTGTCATTTAGAATGGAAGGGAAGATAAAGTGCTTCTCAGATAAGGTCAAGTTCAAGGAGTTTCTCATCACCAAGCCCTTATTATATGAAATGTTAAAGGAACTTATCTAAGAAAAAGAAGATAAAAAAATGAGAGTAACAAGACAGCAAACTCACAGATATTAACAAACCACACCTAAAACAAAAACAAACTAAGCAAATACCTAAAATAGGAACAGAACCACAGAAATGGAGATCACATGGAGGGTTAGCAACAGGGGAGTGAGAGGAAGAGAGGGGGGGGAAGGTACAGAGAATAATTAGCATAGACGGTAGGCAGAAAATAGACAGGGGAGGGCAAGAATAGTGTGGGAAATGTAGAAGCTAAAGAACTTATGACACATGGACATGAACTAAAGGGGGATGTGGGTGGGAGGTGGTGTGCAAGGTGGAGGGGAGTGATAAGGAAAAGTGGGACAACTGTAATAGCATAATGAATAAAATACATTTTAAAAAAATAAATAAATCTGATCCTTTGCTGAGTTCATAAATGTTTCAAGTGGTCCTGAACAGGTGACTCGTTCTTCCCTGGGGGCTCTAGGATGGTTTTCTGTGGAAACTTTTAGTGTGTCACTTTCATAGAAATGGCTTTAACCCACTTCAAGTCCAAAATGAGGTCTGAATTTACTTGCCAGAAATAGGAAAACCCTATGTGACATTTGTCCAACTTCACACAAGTCTAATAATAGAATAATTTCTTAATCTCACTGTGTAGATGTTGTTTTTTAAAACTAAGAAACTTTTCTTAAAATCATTTAAAGAGTTTTCCTCCTAGAAGAAAGCAGAAATATGTGCTCCGTATACTTGAAGAAGAATCTGTGAGTCCAAATATCTCAGTGTTTTATATTTTGATGAGTGCTAGATAGAGACATGATTCCTATATATAATTTTAAACATAGTTTACTAAACATGGTTAGGGCAGGAAAAAAAATGAAGAAACTTTACTTGAAGGTCCTGGGTGGAAACCCTAAATCTGTTATGGAGATTCCTGTGCCACACACTGGGCCCCTTCATAAAAAATCTGAAAAACATACACTGGTGATAAAGAGTTAAGCTGTGGTCATCACACTTGCCATTGAAGTGGGAAGCTGGGATTGGAGAATGAACTTATCCGCTAGTCAGCAGGAAAAAAATCACATGGTACTGAGTGAGGCTGAACAAGGGAACTTGGTACAGAATCGTTGAAGGTTTTTGATGCTTGTCCTGAGACAAGGCTCCAGCCATAGGCTCATAAGTGCTATAACACTATCTTATGAAGATTTGTTTAAAAATCACACTGTTTTTGTCCCTCAGTGGTACTCTGCCCTGATAATTAGTGGGATCTGTTTTTCTACCCCATTTTAATGTATAGCTAAGCTCTTGTACCTTTTACTTTGGCAACTTAAAAGAAACTGATATATTAACACATTCTGCTATTTCTTTTTTCTTCCTTCTTTAAAAAAAAAAAAAAAACTAAGAAAATGATCTTACTCGCAATTGCTTCAAAAACAATAAAATTCCTAGGTGTAAATTAAACCAAGGATGTAGAAGATAGTAACAATGGCCATGTTTGTAAAGCCTTTTATGTTTAGGGAGCACTTCTGCATCCATTACCCCATTAATTGCCACAGTGACCTTGTCAAGTACAGCTGTGGAACGTGAGGTTCAGAGGCACATGAGAACTTGCCCAGTTGCCTTGCTTCTTAGTGGGCGAGCTGGAACTCACTGTAGTCTCTATCAGTGCCTCTACTCTGGCAGGTAGGGGCCAGGAGTTTGTGTCAGCCTATACCAGCAGGCATTATGAGCTCTTAATTTTACCTTTACAACAAAAAATGTAGAGGACTTGCACCCTTCTCTCTGTTTCCTCATTTTGCAGTAATCTGACCAGGGCCATTTGAAGAGGATTCCAAAAAATAATGTTTTTTCTTGATAATTTACCATTGAAAAGTACCACTTTGAACTCAGTATGGTAGCACTGAAATATATATGTCTGTATACACTTAGACAAAAATAGTTTATATTTTACTGACCTGAAGCTTGATGGACTTCTGTTGCATGGAATAGCCAGGGCTTTCTTTATACATCGGGCATGCACACAAGAGAAGTAGGTGTGTGAATTTCAAAATGAACTGAGTTATCTTCATCTTTTAAGAAAGGAATATTGATGATAGAAGACCACACTTGAGTTTTATGATTGCCAATGAGCCATAATATAAGCAGTAAATGTCTCTCAGAGTATGAACACATTCTTTCACACATCTGCTTGGGTAATTCACTGTTCTGTTTACAAGGATCTCACAGAAATGGAATTTTTAAATATTGAGAAAATTCCATCAAGAAATAGAGAATGAAAAGCTCATTATAAAACCTATGCCAAGAATAAATCAGATGTGGCCTACCATGTGAAAAGTATTTACTTTTAATAGAAAGGAATTTACAAAAGAAGTTAATGTTCTCACCCTTCGACTGAAGAGTTAATTTCTGCTCTACTGGAATACCTGTTTGAAGGTGGTCAGTTTTTCAGGACATTGTAGATAATGTAATGTAGATAAGATATTTTTATCTTCATGAAGAAAATCTGCATGTTTGGAATTACTTTACTCTGTTGTTCCAGCTACACATTCTTGTGACCTGGTCATGGCTAGTTCTAAAGGCAGGGAAACTGAGGGTAATACATTGTCTTTTTGATTCATTGTGGGAACTAATCTGTGTTAGAAGGAAAAAAGTGGTTCTAACTATGTTATGGTTTATGCCCAACCTTTTATTATTATTGTAAAAACAAAAAAAACAACCTTAGGAAAAAGAAAAACTTAGGATTCCAATAACTAAATGTGATGTTTTTCACTTTTTCTTACACCTCGAAGTCTCTCTTCACACGTGTGCATAGTTGTAATCCCTGTGTTCATAGTGATTGCAGACATTTTTAATCTGTGTTGGGGTTCTTAACTCTTGTTTCATGGACTCCTTTGGCAGTTTTTGGTATAGACCAAAAGTTTCAAACTCATTTTCACCGGGGGCCACATTGGCCTTGCAGTTGCCCTCAAGGGGCTAAAATAATTTTAGGACTGTATAAATGTAACTATTCCTTAACTGTTAAGGAGTTAAAATTACATTTGGTCCTTTGAAGGCAACTGCAAGGCTGATGTGGCCCCTGGTGAAAATGAGTTTGACACTCCTGGTATAGACTATGGATCTCTTTTCAGGGGGGGAAAATGGTTTTAAATATTTAAAATAAAATACACAGGGTTACAAAGGAAACAATAATATCGTTATGCACTTACTATTTTAAAAATTTGTGGCCCTGACTGGAGTAGCTCAGTGGATTGAGCTACTCAAAAAATATTGAGGCCAACAAACCACAGGGTTGCCGATTAGATTCCCAGTCTAGGGCACATGCCTGGGTTGTGGGCCAGGTCCCAGTAGGGGGCACATGGGAGGCAACCACACACTGATGTTTCTCTCCCTTTCTTTCTACCTCCTTTCCCCTCTGTCTAAAAATAAAATAAATAAAATCTTTGAAAATATATTTTTAAAGTTTGTGATATGGCAACATTCTTTTCTATCAGTGATGTGGCAAATCCATAATTATATAATTTCTGAGTAACTCTGAGCATAAATATTTTGAAACTGTCTGTGGATCTGAATGTGAAAGGGAGGAGGGCCAGGGTGGTTGAGGAATTTCATATTCAGTGGTCCCTATTGTCTGGATGAAGGAAGAGATTCAGTTGTCTCTAGAAAGTGAGGAATTGGGCTGGGGTTGAAGTGATAAGGTTTGGGATATTGAGGGCAATATAGATTAGCTTTTGCTGTGTCTCAGTTAGTGTGTAAAACCTCTTACATAGGTTATTCCTTTTAACCCTGAAAACAGCTTCATGAAGAGGAGTTGCCGTTTTCATCTTTACTTGACCAGTGTGGCAACTAAGTTTAGAAAAATTACCCACAAATAGATCATTGAAACAATATTAACCATTTACCAGTCCTCAAAGGAAGTCTGCTTTAATAATCCAGAAGCAATGTGAGGCCACACTGGGGACAGCATTAGAATTCAGTCCCAAACCTTTGACCAGGGCTTGTTTTACCACCTTTGTCCACTCCTAAATTGGGAAAGATAAAAAGAATTTCTGAGTGACCCTACCACTTGATTTGTAAACCCCAAATTTGTGTTATCTAGAAGACAAATCCCCAAACTCAACCGTTTGGCAGTTTTTCTCCTGAAGCAACTGTCTTAGACACCTGAACCAAGTAAGGCGGTGGTTAGGGGCTGTAGGAGGAGAGATGGATTCTGGACCGGACAGTCTGTGTTTACACAGGGGACCATACCCCGAGTCGTTTGTTTTCAGGCCCAGTTATCTCTGCCAGAGAGGTTCTTCCTCTGAAAGCTCACCTGGGATACACCTGCTCTTCATTGACTTTATAGCAGCAGTCTCCAACCCTTTTGGCACCAGGGGCTGGCTTCTTGGAAGACAATCTTTCCATGGACCGGGATGGGGGGTTTGAGGGGTGGGGGGATGGTTTCAGAATGATTCAAGCACATTACATTTAAGCTCACCCCTTGCTATGAGACCAGTTCCTGAGAGGAACTGGGGCTTGGGAACCCCTGCTTTATAGTTTTTCATCACTGCTTCCTCAGTCTTATTTGGAAACATATGATGCCAGTGTATTTTAATTTAAGCATTAATTTTCTCAATGTGGTCTGCTGCTGGCATAATTGAAAGACAAGAGGCAAAGAGGTTGGGGCAAGCCACAGACAGAACAGTTCATGGGTGATAGTTGCTAATAAGCTTCAGATGTATTCAGAGGCCTTGGTACACTTCTGGTGTTCAGACTGGAAAGTGCACCCCAGCATAGCAGCTTGTGCAGTTATGAAAGAAAATTGTGAGGTCTCTTTATTTTTTCTTTTACTGACCATTCAAGTAAGTACCATTCACCAAGATAAGTATATGCAGCAGGAATGTATGGAAATGTTCATTTAAACCATTAAAAAAATACCTGTGGAAAGCTGGATAAGAGGAGGTGCTTAAAATCTGACTTGTGGAATTCAGTTCCTTCCTTGCAGATTAGCAAATGGGAGGCTCACTTACTGTTTAGTCCCCAACCTCACCAATAAATCCAGTTTTAATGAAGACACTGAAAACAGGGATTTGAGAAACCATATACACCTCTTAAAAAACACTGAAAAAACAACACTGCAGCTTTCATGGGGTTGGATGTTTGCATTGTATCAGAATAAATAGTACTAACAATAATTAGTCTTTAACTGTTATTTATTTTGTGTTTTTGGTCTTTAGGCTCAATGCTTTAGGCCTTCAGGCTCGATGCCAGAAATAAATAGAAATGTGTCCTTATACATGATTTGATAATGTTAATAGCAAATCATATGTGATATTTATAATAAATAAAGATTTTTTTTTTGCCTGTCCTTGGAACAGTAGAAAGTTTATAAGCCAGCCTTCCTAAATTGTGTCAAACAGGAAAATTGTATTTCTCTTTAAATTTAACACTGAGAATTAAATGATTGAAATACTACCATTTTTACATTAATTCATTTTAGAGAGATCTAAAAAATAGTTTTTTTAAATATATTTTATTGATTATGCTATTATAGTTATCCCAATTTGTCCCCCTACCCCCTTCTACCTGACACCTCCATTCCCTCTGGCAATACCCCTCTTAGTTCATGTCCATGGGTCGTGCATATAAGTTCCTTGTCTACTCCATTTCCTGTACTGTTCTTAATATCCCCCCATCTATTCTGTACCTACCAATTTGTACTTTTTAATCCCTGCACCTTTTCCTTCATTCTCCCCCTTCTTCCTACCAGCTGATAACCCTCCAAATGATCTCCATATCTATGATTGTTTCTGTTCTGCTTGTTTGCTCAGTTTGTTTTTTAGATTCATTTATTGATAGTTGTGAATTTGTTGCCATTTAATGTTCACAGTTTTGATCTTTTTCTTAAAGAAGTCCCTTTAACATTTCATATAATAATGAATTGGTGATGATGAACTCCTTTAGCTTTACCTTGTCTGTGAAGCATTTTATTTGCCCTTTGATTCTAAATGATAGCTTTGCTGGGTAGAACAATCTTGGCTGTAGGTCCCTGAGTTTCATGACTTTTAATATTTCTTGCCAATCCCTTTAGCCTGCAAAGTTTCTTTTGAGAAATCAGCTGACAGTTTTATGGGAATTCCCCTGTAGGTAACTAACTTCTTTTCTCTTGGTGCTTTTAAGATTCTCTTTTTATCTTTAACCTTTGGCTATGTCTTGGTGTGGTCCTCTTTTGTGTCCGTCTTGTTTGGGACTCTGTATTTTCTGGACTTACATGTTTATTTCCTTCACCAAATTAGGGAATTTTTTTTATTTTGTTTTCCATTTTTTCAAATAAGTTTTCAATTTCTTGCTCTTCGTCGTCTTCTTTTGGCACCCCTATGATTGGAATGTTGGTATGTTTGAAGTTGTCCCGGAGGCTGCTTTGCCTATTCTTGTTTTTGTTTTTGTTTTTTTTTAATTCTTTTTTTCTTCTTGCTGTTCTGATTGAATGTTGTTTTCCTTCCTTACGTTCCAAATCATTGATTTGATTCCCGGCTCCATCCACTCCACTGTTGATTTCCCTGAAATTTTTTCTTTATTTCATTTAATGTAACCTTCATTTCTTCATGGGTCTTTTTTATGTAGTTAAGTACCCAGTGAGTTCCTAGAGCATCCTGATAGCCAGTGTTTTGATCTCTGCATCTGATGGATTGCTTATCTCTATTTGGTGTAGATCTTTTTCTGGAGTTTTGTTCTGTTCTTTCATTTGGGCCATATTTCTTTGTCTCCTCATTTTGGAGGCCTCTTTGTGATTATTTCTATGTATTCAGTTGAGCTGGTTTGACTCCCTGTTTTAGTAGCATGGCCTGTTGTAGAAAAGCACACCCATTAGTTGGATGGGACAGAACCTTAGGTAATCACCAGGACAGGGCCATCCATGTGAACCAGGTTGATGGAGTCTAGGATATGACATTTCTACTCTGTGGCTCTGTGTGGAGGAGGATCCAGAAAAGGGAGAAGGGCCACTGCCTGGCCCCTGGGTTTTGTCCAGGGGGGAGTTGTTCCCAGCATTTGCCCTGATGTCAGGCACTTCTGCTTTTCCCCGTGTGCCAGTGGTGCCCTGCTGCTCCTCCAGTGCTGGAGCCCAGAGGGAGTGAGTCTGCACAAGTCCTAAGTCTACTTCGGGTCCTTTGAGAGGAGATGCCTGAGAATCCTGCAGTTTCATACCCTGCCCTAACCCCCACTGATTTTTACAGCCAGAAGTCTTATCTTCCTGGCACTAGAATCATGGGCTGGGTGGTCTGTTGGGTGGCTGTCAGGAATGAAGGATCCCTCCTGATTTTTACCCACTACACATAGGTTTGGGGACCACCCATTCAGCATCTGTACCTCTCCTACCCATCTAGATGAATGTGACATTTTTAATTCCTTGATTGTCAGACTTTCATACAGGTTAGTTTTTGACAATTCTGGGCAACAGTTGTTTTATAGTTTAGTTGTAATTTTTGCTATAGTTGTGCAAGGAGGCGAGCTGTGTTTACCTATGTCTTCATCTTGAACAGAAATAAAAAATAGACTTTAGAAATCTTACTAAGTTATAAGTAACTTCACAAATCTGAGTAATTTTTATAGGAAAAGAGCACACACATCGGTGAATTTAGCAGGGCCTAGTTGTCCCAAAAAGGACAGAGTGCCTTTTTTTTTTTTTTTTTTTTTTTTTTTTTTTTTTTTTTTTTTTTTTTTTTTTTTTTTTTTTTTTTTTTTTTTTTTTTTTTTTTTTTTTTTTTTTTTTTTTTTTTTTTTTTTAAGTAAGTAATTCAGTAGTTCTGAGTTCTATTTAAATGCTTTATTCAGGGAGAGTAAGAATTTTTGTTTGAGCTCTTGTAAACAGTAATTTCAAATAATGAAATTTCCTCTAGGAAACAGGTGCTCTTTAATATTAAGAAATAAAAATGCAAATGCAAAAGTGCTTAGGGAATATTTACTTTGTGGTTTAGACTTGCTCTCCCTGCCCATCAGCTGAAAGATGTTTAGTGACAATAAGTGCTCAAGAAGATTTGTTCTAACGCTATGTGCTGTAATTGTATACCCCCTTCACCCTTTAAATTTGAAATAAACTTGAAATAAATGATGGAACCCAAACCTGCTTTTAGAGAAGTATATGTGATTGATTTTTCTCAGCATCAATAACATTGCCTGTTTTGTGATTCAGCAAATACTGCTATTAGTGAAATGACTCTTTAACATGAGATTGTGATGTTGCCTTTAATACTCTATTTACAAATGCTGGTTTTTTTATGTCTGGTTTTTCTGACATTCCAGATAGGAAGTACAGATGGGTAGCTCTGAGGGTGTGGGGTGAGGATGGGGTAGAGTTTATAGAAGAAAGACAGGAAGCTTTCAGGGGCTAGCCTGTTTCCCCTACACCCTCCTCACTCCTTCACTTGTGTTGTTCCTGCCATGTTATTTTTGCTAGTTCTGTGACTTGCCCTTGGGCATGTGCTAAACTAGAATTCAAACTGGGATCTGACCTTCCAGTCCATGTGCTTCTAACTACTATGAAATACTGTCCATGTAGTAAGGAACAGGGTTATTTGGTCAGGGTACTCACCAGATAGGTACCTTAGATTACAAAATGAGTAGAATTTGTCCAGCCCCAAAGAAGCTAAAGATGGTCAAGCAAGGAGATGTCTGACAAAACAGGCATTCTTAGCCAAAGGTCATTCTGATTTTCTGTGTGGGCTGCTCTACAGAGTTGCTTAGTTGCCTGAGGTTTAAACCTAATCCACTCAGAAAAATTTGATAAAATAGTAGTCCTGTTTTTCATCAAAAATTTATCTACCAGTACTAATCCATCATTGTCCTTTCACCTTGGCAAATGAAAGTGAGATTTGTGTCACGGTACTACTGTCCAAGATCTGAGATATTGCCTTTCTAGTCTGTCATCCCTTGTCTGTGCTCACATTTCTTAACTCATTTTTGCCTATGGTTTTCTGCCTGTGAGCTTTGTTACATTCATCTGGAATGTCCTTCCTCCTTCCTCATTCTACCACATGTGCATTGGATAAAACCTGCTAGTTCTTCGAGATGAGCTCAGAATCAACCTGCTGTTGTTGACCTCCCTAATTCTCTAAAGTCCTGCTGAGTAGCCTTTCCAAGCCATGTGACAGACCCTATGTCCTTGGCACTGAAGACTCAGCCAGTGTGCAGCAAGTCCCCAGAACTCTCCAAGACAGTGTCTGACTTGGTGCAGAAGTATTCCACATAGTCTCTGAACTAGAAGAAATTAATTAGAGGAAACTTTTGACTTTGGAGAAACCCCATTTCAATTTATTACAGGTTCTCAGTAGCCAGACTGATGGATCTGACCCAGCAGTGCCTGGACTTGATGGCTTGTGGCCCTCAGTTCTGAGTGGTGCACAGGTAACCTCCAAGAATTTTCCTGCCATGTGACCCAAGCTATTCGAATATAATCATATCTACTTCCTTGTTCTGCATTTGATGCACCTTAAGTGGCTGTCATGAAGTTGATTCCCTTCCAGATGTTCTCAGTAGAATGGTAGAAGTGCTAGGGTAGAGGTAGGGAACTAACTGAGGCACGCATGCTGGCCTCACCTTTGTTCAGCTCGTCCAACCCTCCCTCCTTCCAAATCCAGTGGCACTCTTATCTTGCTTATCATAATTACCACTGCAGTGCCTTTGTTACAGCTATTTTGTATGCCAGATTAAGCTCCTTGAATATATGGATTGTATATTTATTTTTGTTTCTCCTTTCACATTTTGTATAATGCTTGTATATATAAAATACTTAATTAGTATTAAAATGGCTAAAAGAATGAATTAACACATAACGAAACAAGCATTCCTTTAGTCGGTGGCTATTTACTGAGCACCTACTATGTGCAGTCAGTGTCCTAGTGCTGGGATTAAGAGATTTTTCCAGAAAGGGCCGTCTTTTGTGATCTTCCCTCTGGTGTATCTGCTCATCCAAAATGAAAGGAAGTGTGATTGGACTGTTGATATAGTATATTTTAAGAGTCATTTGTGAGTTTGTCAGTTTCTGTCTGAAGTGCTATGCAGCCTTTCCAGTGCTGGAATTGTTTTCTGGTTCTTACTTAGCAGGTCCCAGGGCTGGTAATGACTCTCTAGCCTCGTTTTGAGTAAGTGCAGCCTTCTCTCCGACCCCTGCCATCTCTGCCCATTTCTCTAGCTCTACGTCTTGGCCTAGCTGAGCTCATTCCTTTACTCTTTCCTCTTCAGCCTGCTACTTGACTTTTTCTTCTTCTCACCTTTTGCAGGGTGAACCTTACCAAACAAAAAGCAATGAGATAAATGGCTTCTGATACATATCATAAATAAGGATTTAATTTAACACACAACATCATGAGCCATTTATTTTAATGCTTTAAACTTGAAGTATAGAAATAACTTTTCTTGGGGGATATGCAGAGAGACAGAAGGCTTATCATATTATGAGCTGAGGCATACTTATTCAGAATTGAGCTTTACTGGTATCATTTCATGACATCTCGTAATTGGATGGTTGAGATCAGAACAATTCTGTGTGGCTAAAGTGGTGTGAGACTACATATTAATTGCTGCCTCTCACAAAAGCAGCCCAAACCCTGCAGGGTCTGTATACCTTGGATATGGGTTTTTAATGTTCTCCTTTCAGTCTCTCTCTCCTGCTGCTCTTTAGCTCCCTGGATAAACTGATTTTTCTTGTTATCAGTCTTCTTTCTCTGATTCTTCTGAGCCAGCTGTTGCATTCTGCTTTCCTTTGTAAAGTTCTTTGCATGTCTGTTTCCCCCTGTACTGGAAGCTCCTTGCTGTAGAACTCACAACAGTATCATAACAGTGTCCCCCCCAGCACTGACCAATATTGGCACTTGAGTGATTGACTTAATAAATATTGATGAGCAGAAAATAAATTTTCTGAGTTTAAAAAAAAATTCTGCTTTAAAACCTGTATTAAAGACTTGGAGCCAAATGAAGCTTTCAACCTCAATCCTTTGACTTGTCCAACATTATTCCCTGTGTGAGTTGGAAATGTTAGCTTGCTGTGTAGTGCTTGAAGGAACAAGTGTCTGGAGAGCAAAAGGAAAAAGTTAGCTAATATATCATTATCATTAGCTTATTTGTCTGATAAGGGAGCATAATTAAAATAAAAAGCATTTGTACCTGTTTTAGAATTACCTGTCTATTTATGGAAGAAAACAGAATCATAAAATTGGCAAAACAACAGTAAAATTATACCACAAATCATATTAAAAGAAAAAAAGGAAGGAGATGTGCTTTGAACCTCCAACTCCTTCACAGCTCATCATTTCTTGATGCCCTTTGCCAAGCTGTGTGCTCAAGGAATCTAATGATACACAAAGCTTCATTGCCAGATACTTCATTAATTCCTCAATCCATTAGGAGCCTTAATGGCCTATGCTACTGGAATAAGCATGGAAATCCAGTCCTCCAAGAAAGTACAGTGCTCTATAAATCATATGCGCCTGAGGATTCTCCCATTCCTTGACACAGATAGATGAGAAACATTGTACTTCCTGAATTCCCTTATAGTATAGTGGCTCTCAGAATAATGGACACCCTTAAACTCTCCAGCCCAGTAGTTCTCAAAGTGTAGCCCCTGGATCAGCATCATCAGCATAACTGGGAACTTGTTAAAAATGAAAATTCAGTGCCCCCCTCCCCTCCATACGGAAACTCTGGATATGGGGCCAGCATTCTGTTTTAAGAAGGCATTCTGAAGTGCTCTAATGTCCTTGTGGCATACTATATAATGAGGGGTCTTTCTTCACTGTTCAGGGTATAGATGGGAGGCCCATAACTTGACAAAATGTCTTGATTGGATTCAGTTTAATTCAGCAGATATTGACTGAGCAGCCGTTAATGTCTCAGGCATGCTTTCCAGGAAACCGTAAAGGTGAATGACACTTTAAAGTCACTTTTAGTGTCATCTGTGCAAGCATTTTCCTGGTATGCGGTGTGGGTCTCCCTAGACATCAGCCCCTTCTGGACTTTGTGCTAAAGCAAGCACCCAGAGTGACAGTTCTCTCCGCTGCCGCATTTGACTTCTCAAACCTCCTTAATAATTGCCATCCAGAAATTGGCTCCCCATCCCTTTTCACTGTCACCTCAGTGAACTACAGAAAGAATGGCCCTGTCTTTCTGAACCTTTCCTACTTTTAAATGCTCCATAATCTTACTGTTCAACAGCTCTCTTCTGTCCCCATTCTTCTAGAAATTGGTATCAACCTCTGCACTCATCCATTTTTAGACTTAGGCAGCTGCTAGAGAGGTTCTTTCCCACAGAAGACAGACTGTCCGAGCCTGACCTTGAGCTAAATAGAGTAGTTCTATTTAGAGGAAGATACAGAATCTCTGTCAATGAGTAACGAGTAAAGAAACACTCAAAATTTACCTTCCTCCTAATAGCCACTTTCCTAGCCATCCTTTACTCACCAGTCTTTGTCTCTGTATTTCCATAGCTTCTGTCAGCATAAGAAACATCCAAATCTATAGCAGATGTTTATGAGTTTATTTAAGCCAAACTGACAACTACTGGGAGGCAAAATCTCAATGGATTGAAAAAGTGCTCTGGGGAATGGCAGTTTTGCAGTTTATTGTACACAGGTTACAATCAAAAGAGGTGAGAGAAAGCAAAGTGTGGAAACCTCTGAGATTGGATGAAAAGTAAAATGAAGAGACAAATAATATTTTACATGGGTGGGTGTAGGATGATTACCAATTAATATTTACAGCACACAGAGATGGTATTAGGGCAACAAGTTATGGTGGGAGATGGTGCCCTGAGGGGTATGGAAAAAAGGGGTACTCTGAGTTTCCAAAGGCATTTATGGTAGATGCAAAAGGATATAGTAGACAGGCTCATTCAAGGGAAGGATTGACCTTTGTCAAGGAAGATAGCAGCCTAGGACATGACTACCCACCATGACGCACCTTCACTTGGGAGGTTTTAATTTCAGACCATCCTAGGTGGTTACTTTTGGTCTCTGAGTTTGTAAGGCCTCTATTCAGGCTGCCCTTGAGCTTGTCAGGTTTAGTGTGTGGCCCCTTTTCCATCCATACTTTCTTAGAATTTCTTTTCCTACCTGTCTATCTTTTATCTACCTTGCTGCCAGAATGATCTTTATTAAATACTCTTTTTATCACTTCACAGCTTAGTAACTTTATCTTTTTAATATATTTTATTGATTATAGTTATCCCATTTCTCCCTAATTATTCCCCTCCACTCTGCACACCCCCTCCCACCCACATTCCCCCCTTTAGTTCATGTCCATGTGTCATAAGTTCTTTAGCTTCTACATTTCCCACACTATTCTTGCCCTCCCCCTGTCTATTTTCTACCCACCGTCTTAATGCTACTTATTCTCTGTACCTTTTCCCCCTCTCTCCTCCTCCGACTCCCCTGTTGCTAAACCTCCATGCGATCTCCATTTCTGTGGTTCTGCTCCTGTTCCAGGTGTTTGTTTAGTTTGTTTTTGTTTTAGGTGTGGTTGTTAATATCTGTGAGTTTGCTGTCTTTTTACTGTCCTATGTTTTATCTTCTTTTTCTTAGATAAGTCCCTTTAACATTTCATATAATAAGGGCTTGGTGATGATGAACTCCTTGAACTTGACATTGTCTGAGAAGCACTTTATCTTCCCTTCCATTCTAAATGACAGCTTCGCTGGATAGAGCAATCTTGGATGTAGGCCCTTGACTTTCATGACTTGGAATACTTCTTTCCAGCCCCTTCTTGCCTGGAAGGTCTCTTTTGAGAAATGCTGACAGTCTGATGGGAACTCCTTTGTAGGTGACTCTGCCTTTATCCCTTGCTGCTTCTAGAATTCTCTCCTTCATTTTAATCTTGGCTAATGTAATGATGATGTGCCTTGGTGTGTTCCTCCTTGGGTCCACCTTCTTTGGGACTCTCTGAGCTTTCTGGAAGTCTATTTTCTTTGCCAGATTGGGGAAGTTCTCCTTTATTATTTGTTCAAGTAAGTTTTCCACTTGTTGCTCTTCCTCTTCCCCTTCCAGTACCCCTATAATTTGGATGTTGGAATGTTTAAAGATGTCCTGGAGGTTCCTAAGCCTCTCCTTATTTTTTTGAATTCTTGTTTCTTCCTTGTTTTCTGTTTGGTTGTTTCTTCCTTCTGGTCCACTCCATTGATTTGAGTCCCAGATTTCCTCCCATCACTATTGGTTCCCTGTGTATTTTCCTTCATTTCACTTATTGTAACCTCCATTTGTTCATCTAATTTGTGACCAAAATCAACCAATTCTGTGAGCATCCTGATCACCAGGGCTTTGAACTGTGCATCTAATAGGTTGGCTATCTCTTGGTCACTTAGATGAATTGACTCTGGGGCTTTGATCTGTTCTCTGGTTTGAGCTATTTTTTGTTTGTTTGTTTGTTTGGTCTGGTCATGGCTGTTACATAGTGAGGGTCGGAGCCTTAGGTGTTCCCCAGGGTGGGGTAGCCCAGTGGCTGGGTTGTGACGCTATATGTGGGGGCCAGGTCAGAGAGGGAACAATAGCGCTTGCTCCACTCTCTCTTGGATTCCAGTCCCTTCCACTACTTTCCCCAAGCAAATTGGGCCCTTCTGGTGCTGATTTCTGTGTGGGTGGGCTTGTTTACATTCTAGGACCCTGTGGGTCTCTTCAACAAACTCTCCTGTGAGGGTGGGAGTCTCTCCTGGCACCCCAACCCCCACAAGTGTTTTCAATTGATGCTTTTAGGTTTTATTTCCTGGTGCTGGGGCCCTGGGTTGCGAGGTCTGTCTCACTCCCCATTTTCACCTGGATTATTTCTGCACAAATGTGGGACCTCCTGGTCAGCTAGCCACCTTGTGTGGCCTCACTGGGTCTGCCCGTTGCCACCCGGTGCCCTGGGTCTGCTAGCTGCTGCCTGTACACCTGGGCTCTGGTAGCTGCTGCCTGCATGCCCGAGTCCACCAACCTCCACTTTTTCCTGCCACGACTCCACTCCTCTTACCAGTCTGGGTGAATGGTTGTTGGACTTCTGTACAGTTCAATTTTCTATCAGTTTCGGTTGTTTTCTTGTTTCTAAATCTTTGTTGTCCTTAATTTTGGTTGTGGGAGGAGTCACAGTGTGTCCACCTATGCCTCCATCTTGGCCAGAATTCCTCACAGCTTTGTAACTTTAAATATGTGCCCCTGGCTTATAGCAGGGGTCAGTAAACTAAAGTCTGTGTTTGTTATAAATAAAGTTTTATTGGAACATAGCTATACCCATTATTTGTGGATTATCTATGGCTTCTTTTACGCTACCATGACAGAACTGAGTGGTTGCAACTGGGATTGTATATCACATAAGCATAAAATATGTATTTATTAACTGGGACTTCAAGAAAAAGTTTGCTAATCCTTGTGATATATTTGGTCTTAGTTCTACTAATTTACAGTGTGCTTTCTTTTTGCTTGCATTTGTTCTGTGTTTCTGTTTATTTCCTTTTATGTCTTTGTTTGAATTTATTTTTCCTTAATCTGCTTTTGCTTTCACATGATTAATTAGTATTTTCACCCTCTTCCCAGACAATTCAAGAATGCTTGAATATTTAAAACTTCAATATTTTAAATATTGAAAATATTGAAGCATATAAGGAGCAAGTGGTTAAAAATTGACATTTTTAACCACTTGCTCCTTATATGCTATTATTATCATCTATTTAAAGTCTATCTGTATTTAAAATCCAAAAGACATTACCATTACTACATGTAAAGTTGATATTCGTTTAGATTTAGCCATATATGTAGCATTTTGGTTGCTTTTTCACTTCTAGATACATATTTCTGATCCTTGAATGCTGAAAAAAAATTTTTAAATCTTAATGTTTGCCTTTACATTTGATAATTAGGCTAGATATAGACCAAATTTAATTTTCCTATAGAAGTTGAAAGACATTGTTTCAATGTTTTTTAGCATTCCTTGTTGCAAGTTAGAGATCTGATGATAATCTGATTTTTCTCTTCTCTGGAAGATTTTGGAATTTTTTTTTCTTTTTCTTTGGAGGCCTAGGATGTGTCCAGGACACATTTTTAGGTGATTTTTAAAAAATTAATCTTACATGTTAGGCCTTTTTCAGGTCTGAAAACTTTCTGTTATTTTCTCTTTCTGTTCCTCTAGAACACCTTTTAGAAAGATAAGAGAACATCTGGATTGCTTCTGCATACTGTTTAGCATTTGTGTTCCATTTTTCTTCTTTTTGATATTTTCTTTTATGTTCTATACAATCTCTAGGCTCCATCTTCCAGTTTCTAATCTGATCTTCAGTGAGATCTATTCCAATATTCAGCACATCTTTATTTTTTTATAATAATATTTGTAAATTCTTACAGGTGATTATATAGTTGTTACTGTTTTTTTTTTAATTGATGAGACATATTTTAGAATCTGTTTCATAATCTATACTGTGCCTCTTTTAAACTCATCGTTTTCCACTTACCTGACTTCTTAACTCAGATATTCTTCTGTGTGTTAATGATGGTACTTTTCTTTCATGGCATTGGTTTTCCTCAAATGTTTAAGATTTTTAAAGTATCTGTTGGTACTTTAGTTATACATCTTGGGTGTGCTTGTTCTTTCCTCAGCCCAGTGAGAACCCACTTGTCTTGTTGATTGATGTGTTGGACACTGGACTTGGATTCATGTCAAATCAGATGATCTGATGTGCTGCTGATATTGGGGGTGGGGTGGGGGGGATGGGGCTGGACCAGGTAGTTGTCTTTTAGGTATTTGCTTCCACTCTTGGCATTGGTCATGCCAGCATTGTCCCTGAAATACCTACTGATAACTTTTTGCTGGGGATTGCTTCTTGGAGTTAGTCATACTCTTTTTTGTTAGTGCTATTATGGCTTCTTTCTTTTTCCTCTATCTTTTTTTTTTTTTAGTACCAATACAAATATTTATTTAGAATGAGAAAATAGTTATGACATAATATATGTTAAAATGCTGAAAAAATCATAACTATCACAGAATTCTGAAAAGCAACCATATTTTTATAAATTAATTGCCTAACAGGCCTCTTCATTAATTCATTTATTTGGGGTTATTGGATTAGTGGTCTTAAAAGAATCTCATTTAATAGTAGGACATCCTAATAGATCTTTAATTAAAAATAAAGTTTGAGCCCTAGCTAGTGTGGCTCAGTGGATTGAGCACCGGCCTGTGAACCAAAGGGTCGCTGGTTCAATTCCTAGTCAGGACACATGGCTTTGTTGCAGGTGAGGTCTCCAGTAAGAGTGTGTGAGAAAGGCAACCACACATTGATGTTTCTCTCTCTCCCTTTCTCTGTCCCTTCCCCTCACTAAAAATAAATAAATAAAATCTTTTTTTAAAAAGTTTGAGGTTGATACATGTGTCTGTAAAGAGCATTTCATTTCTCCAGATTACCAAGATGTTACTTTTGGTAGTTTCTGCCAGGTATACATGTCTTTAAGTCATAGCAGAGACTTCAGCTAGGCTTACCTCAGACATGACTAGCTATCAGAAGTGACCATTCATTCAAAAAGTGCCTTTTTCCTATTTCTTTATTTAGGGTTTGGGACTAGAGGGTTGGTTGCACGGGCTGAGCCACCCATCTTGGTCCAGTCAGTTATATTTCTTTAAAGCCTTCCTCCAAATGTTGCCCCTTAGCATAATGCATTGCAGCATTCTAGTTCCACACAGCATTTTGTCCTTACTTCTTTCACAACACTCTTTCACTGTAACATTTGTAAGAAGTGTGTTATTTGTACTGCTCTTTGCCTTACTGAATTAAATTCTGTAGCCCAGACAAGTGTAGGTGTCCAATTGGCACAGATGCCTCAGCTAGGACTGGGCACTGGTTTAGTAGCAAGTAAGTGAAAATGGGGTGTGCAAATACAGCAGGTCCTCCAATAAGATGTCATTTCATTCAAAGTTGTTTCTTTGTAATGTTGATGAGGTGCTGTAAGAACTTAACTCTTGTTTATATCTATTAGCCTATGGTAAAATCTGTTTCATTGTGCATCGTTTTGCTTCAAGTTGTAGAACCGATCAATAACATCAACTGAGGACTTCCTGTACTACATAGATGGTACTGCTGGATCCAGAATGGCTTCCCCACTGGGTGTTGTGTAGTCTTTTGTCTCGGCAAGAACCTATTCGATGTTTAAATCAAATTTCTCAGCCTTGTGAATGAACATCTTCCAAAGCCTTGAGTTACAATAACCTATAGAGCAGCACTTCTCAACCTTTTTCATCTCATGACACATATAAACTGATTTCTAAAATTCTGTAGCATGCCAAAAAATATATTAAATTTTTTGCCAAGCTGACAAAGAAAATAGGGATAATTTTGATTCATTCACACCTGGTGGTTATCTTTGGGTTGGCTGTTGTCATTTTTTAATTTGATAATCTAAGGGGGAAGAGGTCAGTGCCGTTGACTAAATAGTCAGATATGGCAAGTTTTCAAAGTTCTTGTGGCTCACCGGTTGAAAATGACTGGTCTGTAGTTAGGTCATTTCTAAGGATACTGGTTCTACCCTTAGAAATGACCACCTCTGGTCTTCCTCGGAAAGGAGGGCTCTTCTCTTACTAGATTCTGAGGATTGAATCATCTGGGTGTACATGTATTCTTTCTGTCTCTTTCACCCTTTCTGGAGGGCCTCTGTTTAAGGAGGAAGTTAATGGTGGAGAAGGTTGAGAGTTAACTAATTCTTTAATTAGTTACATCACAGTACTCTTTCCCACTCTTAAAAAGCCCTGTTTAATAGGAAAATAGGAAACAAGTTCTCCTTTGATATATCTGTTAATATCTGAAGTTATTCACATGCTGACCTCTATGAGTATGATTAGGCTCTTAAAAGATTGTCTGATGATGCTTGGGGCTTCTAATATGAGCTTTGCTATTATATCTGTCATCACATTTCAGATGATTAGAATTTTCAAAAAGATGCCAACACACCAAGAATTAACCACGAATGTATTGAAACTGGCACTGACAAGATATCAAGATAAGATACTAAATAATGCTTTTATTCAGATTATAATAGGGTCTTGTTTTAGTTCTGTGGTATGTTCTCTTTTTCTATAATTACTTAATTAGCTAAGCTACATCCTTCCCTGCCCCCTACAGACACTTACAGATGCTTAATTGTGCATTAAAATCAGATGTACTTGTATATGAAGATCAGATAAATGTCCAGGATGTAGGACACTTATGGGGACTAGTGAGAGATAAAACTGCTCAGATGGACCATGAAGGACTTTTTATAAGCTTTCCTCTTCCATCCCATGCTGTTCCTTTTTTTCTAGACCATCTTGGAGATAAGGAGAAGCCTTTGAGGAACATTAAACAGGTGGTGACATAGTATTTATGTTATAAAGACATTACTCTGGCAGGTCTGGAGAAGATGAATTGAAAGGAAATGAAATGAAAGACAGAGGTGCCAGTTAGGAGGCCATTACTATTCTGGGCAAGACACCATGGGCAGAGGCAGAGGCAGTGGCATTTGGTATAGATGGGTTAGGGAGAGATCAGAGCAAGATTAAGGTACAGAATCTATAAGGCTGAAGTGACTGATTAGATGTGAAGACGAAGAGTTAGAAGTTAAGTGCACATTGATTCTTGCAGGTCTGTGATAAAATATTACAGCCCCCAGATGCATTGAGTTTAAGTACCTTTTTTCTAATTATTATTCTTTTTTGGCCTTGGGAAGGAAAATGTAGCCATAAAAGAGGAGCAGTTGCACCAGCATTTGGCCAGATTGCAGACCTTTTTTATCCTTAGGAATAAAAAGTCGAGCTTTTTTTGATCATTCTATGTCTTCTTTCTGAACCTAACCTATGTTGTTCTACAACTATTTTTTTCCCTAACCCTCAAGTATTAGTTCACAAATCTTATATTTAGTGAAGCTGTTTTATTTTTCTCATCTCCCATAACAATTGTACTGATGATGTTTTGTGCTAATTGTATGCAATTTAATTTTCAGATTGTGGTAATCATTATTGCTGTTTTTATTTTCATTCTTTCTTCCTCAGGCATAGTCAGCTATAGATACTCAGCAAAATTATGCCCTTTGGGATGATTTTCAATTTTCTCACTTTGGGAGGCATATTTTTGTGTCAGTCGTGAAGAGTTCGGATTTGGATTATTAAACGCTTGAACTCCTAGATTCCACATTGCACCATTTAACACTTTTATATTTTCTTGCAAATGGAAAACTTAGTCCATCTGTGTGCTATTTGGGTATTTTTGAAGACCTCATCTAATTTAGGCAAGTATGTGCCTATCCTACAAATCCATATTCTATCTCTTATTGTACAGAAAGGCCAGCTATGCAGGAAGTAAAAGAGAAGTAGCTTCAGCATTCATGGGTGTACCCTTGGGCCTTTTCCTCAGCTCTGGAGAACCTTTTCCTTGGGCATGGAGAACCATGTGCAAAAGGGTGTAGTATTTTAAACAAAAGAAGCATTTCAACATATGTCTGGTAGTATGTGATCTTAGCAGTATATTTTCTTGAAAGTATGTAGCTTATATTGCCACAGTTACTCTCACTCCTTGGGCCCCTGGAGGGTCAGGATTTGTTGGTGTAATAGCTATCTGTAATAGCTATTATTCTGGGACATGTGGAAATTTGTTTCAGTATAGAGTTTGAATTAACGCTTTTCTATGTTTTAACCCTCCAGAAATGCATCTTCTGTAGACACCGGGTTAAGAAGGTCTCTGGAGCCTGCATCCAGTGTTCCTACGGCCGCTGCCCAGCCTCATTCCACGTCACATGTGCTCATGCTGCTGGAGTGCTGATGGAGCCTGACGATTGGCCATACGTGGTGAACATCACGTGTTTTCGACATAAGGCCAACCCAAATGTGGTAAGGCCTGCTTTCCCTTCCCTGATTCTAAGACTGTGTGTGAATTTCCTCATAATGTTACTCATTGTTGACATGTCTAAACTTGAGGTGTAGGTTTCTTGAGGGCAGGGATTATACAATATTATTGACTTGTGTTTGCACAGGACCCATTAGTGTCTGGCATGTATTAGACACAATAAATATTTCTTGAGTTGAATGAGTGAATGAACAGGCATAATGATGTTGCCTGTTCTAGTTTTGGATTTGTATATGGGTACTGAGTGTGGTTTTACAGATTGTGCACTGCACATAGCCAGGGTAATGAGGAGACTGTCTGGGAGAGAGTGATGTGCAAGCACCACCTGGGATTATGCTGTGCTTAATGTACACAGCTGTACACTATGGCCTTGGATTTTATTTCATCTCTTCTAGAAGAAACAAAGAGAGCAACACAGTGAAGCAAGAGGGTGTGGTCATGCAGCAGCCCAAGATGGAACAAACTAGGGGAAGCATGGAGTCCCTGAGAGGAGTGGGGGCAATGCAGAAAAACAGAAATGTTGAAAAGTATAGATACCAGTGTTTTCTGCCTTGATTGTGCCACTCATGACCTATAAAAGAAGAGCAGTTCCCTATGTTTGGGAAAAGAGCGTTTGCAGCCAAATAGCATGTGAACTTAACTGTAATTTGGTTTACGTGTCCTGGGTGAATGGAATCTTTCCTCTATTTTAATTGCTTAAAAATATTATGACAGTGTAGAGATGGTTGTTATGCTTTTGTTAGCTTTCCAATTCATGGTAATTGTTTTTGGCTGCCAGTGAGGAGACTAAAACATTGTATCGATGCTCGGCTTCACTCACTTGCCACCCTTTGTTACCCCTGGGAGGCTTGGCCACAGACTGTTTGCAGCCTAACATGCTTGTCCTATGTCTCTAATAACCTCCTGTGAGTAGCTTGCCAAGTTGTCAGTGTGGGCTTGGGGAGCCGTGACCCATGCACAACAAATCTCCCAGCTTTTCAATGATTCCAGCAATTTCCACGGGTATCTTGAGAAATACTTGATGTTTGTGGATTGGGACTCTGCAGTTGTGTGTGAATATGAAAATGTACAAAGTAATATCACTAACTGTCTCATCTATCTTAAAGCTATTTTCCATGTTTTTCCATTGTTTTAGGTCAAAGTCACATATTTATTTGTGCTTTCTTTTTAAGTCCTTGAGTTTGTGGTCTTTTGCTAAGACTAGTATTATGCATTCAGCAGAAAATACATTTTAACAATTTTAAAAATGTTATAGTAATAATACATTGCATCACTGGGGCTTTGCCATTTACAATGTTCAGTCAGGAGCATTACCTCATTAGCTGTCATGTGGTTGAGATGGGAATGAGGCCATGATCTCTGGAGTCAGAGTATTTGGTGTTCACACTTAGATCGTGCCAGTAGTAACACATGTGCAGCCTTGTGCAAATTCGGATCTCTGAGCTCCAGCTTCTTCCTACAAACAGTGACGTGCCTACTTTACCATGTGTTTTTCGTTCATAGCAGAGTAAGCCTCAGAAAATAAAAGTTGTAATACTGCTTTCTCTTTTTACGATGACTACTGCTGCTGGCTTTGCCGATGCAATCCTGTGTGAACTGGAACACATGAGTAATATTCTTGCTTAAAGGATAAGACACCTAAATTCAGAGAAGGTTCAGTTCCTTGCCCAAATAAAATCAGTTAATGAGTGGCAGGTGCTGGAATGTAAATTGCTTTTCAGCCCATACTCTGCTACTTGTTGAATTCCAAATCTCAAACCTCGAATGGTGCTAGAAGTGTTCATCTATGCTTGGGATCATACATCACCATTTTAATATTCCTAAGCTCTGTGGTTACTAATGACTGTATTGACGTTGCTATTAAAGAGATGCAGGTGTTTAATCAGGACCCTGTTCCTCTTAAGTATGATGTGTGTGGTTCAGTTAGGTTTATGTTACTAAAGTGTTTCATAAATGATGATGAAAAAGAAAATATTTGATTTTGAGGTGATTTAGAAGCTTCTCTATTCTTCCCTTTAAACTAGGTGTACTTTGTAAAGGTAGGGAAAACATCACATAATTTGTAACATTTCATGTGGCAGTTTTTCCTTGTGAGGGAAAAAATTTAATGTTTCTAAATTGCCTTTGCAAAGTTCTCTAGTGGGAAGCACTATGAGCATTCGATATTTGAAAATCTATTCCCGTTAGCCTTACTTATCCAACATTCCTTCATTAGACTCCAAGTATGGGTTCCTCTCCAAAATGTTTGACAACTAACCAGAGGCATAGACTCCAGCAATTTGGGTGAAGAGCATTGTGATTGTATTCAGTGTTTTTCCTTTTCAAGCATAAAGAAGTTCACATTCACTGAAGTATTTCTCTTTGTGTAAATTGTGAATGCTACATGTGCTCCCTCGAGTCAGAACTGTACTTTGTCCATGTTCTCAATCATACCTTGGTTTTTGGGGAGTCATGAGCAATTGCTGAATCATAGCAGTGAGCACTATTAACATCAAGTTAACTTGACAGCCAAACCCTTTTTCCAGAATAGAGGATGCTTGTACTATTTAGGTGAAATGAAGTATAAAGCTACAGTTACTTCCGCAGGATCTCCATTTTTACTCACTCTTGGTTTTTTGTTTCCCTTATTTTTTTGTTTCTCCCAATTTTTTACATTTTGCATCAAAAAGGACTATTTTTAAGGCAAACTCTACTCTTTCTTTAATGCCACAAGTTACTTGAAATATATTAGTTTATTCAACATTATTGAGCTTTGGTGTAAAATCATAATCATGCATAATGTTATAAAATTTCATCTGATTTATTATCATGCACTCTTTCATCAAATTGTAAGCACATTTTGTAATTAAAAAGATATTTTTTTAAAAATAGGTAGCTTTCAAATTCTTAAAGGTAGAAAGGCATATGTAACAGAAAGTGCACCGCTAATCTGTTATTTTAATCTAAATTTTAGTATATGTTTTTCAGTTTTTTTGTCAAACATGGTTTTTAACTGGCACCTGCTGTTTTCAAATGTAAGGTGTTATTTGTGTGTGCATGTGTGTATACACATGTGTTTGTATGGATAGTGTAGTACTTGACCACCCTTTGCTGTGACCCAGTGTGACCCATTTCCTGGCTCTGTTTCTGACTGTTCGATTGAATTTATTCCTACCCCATTAATCTGAATGCTGCACAAATGCTTGTAAGGTAGAGAGAGGAGAACACAATAAGCAGTAAAATGGTTAGAAACTGGGAACCTTGAAAACATTTTCCTGCTCCAAACCAAACAATGAGCTACTCATAAATTAATATACTTCTTGCAGGGTTCAGACACCACAGGGTCCATCTCCTCACACCTGAGTAAACTAGACAGGTGTCCAATGGAAGGGACGTTGAATTACCAAGAGAAGCAGAGATTAGAAAGATGGCATACACAGACTTTTCCCAAGCAAATTATTTCAAAAAGCCTTCATATTAGTTTAGATCATTCCGCATATGCAGAATAGGAGCAAAACAATCACTTGCACTTTACGCAATAATGCATTGCAATGATCGTAGCCTGGTTGTTGGTTTTTTTTTTTTTTTTTTTTTTTTTTTTTTTTTTTTTTTTTTTTTTTTTTTTTTTTTTTTTAATCTTCATACTGTTGTCTCTTGGAAAATGATATTTGAGATATTAGTTGCCTTCATAGTTTCTAAGTTGTGGCTATTAATGACACAGACACCTCTTCAAAACAGGAGAAAAACTTGTATAGAGAAAACACCATAGTGTTCAGTCTTTTTCTTGCTATTTTGCTTATTTTTTTGTTCAACATGATTTTAACTAGATTATGTTTAACTAGATCATTATTTTAACTAGATTAACTGGTATTCTGTCCTTTTATTCCCAGGAACTAGTACTAGGCCATCCATAGAAGCTATATGCTATAAGTTTGTTGAAAAAGTTTTAGTGCTAGGAAATGAGATTAGTGGGAAAGAAAGAGAACTAATATTTATTGAGCATTTTTATGTCAAATGTGTGTTAGATGTTTTTACATGTACACTTTATTTCAAGGCAGTGTGGTTGGTGTGGATAGTGGACAGTAGTGGTTATATTGGCTTCTGTACCTGGTACCTTGAACTCTGGAAGGTTCTCTTGTATAATATCTTGTAATTCTGTCCATTCTTCCTGTTCTAATCTGGCACTTATCTTAGTAATAGAACTTGAGTCCTTGCTTAACATTTACTTCTTTTTTCCAGCCTTTCTGTATTCAGGTCAGCTCCCAGGCAAGCCTCAGTACAACTCCTTCCCTGCCATCAGTATGCATGATTCAGGACAGGAGGACATACCCACATGCACAGGATCTGGTGAAGGGCTCAGAACAAGACAGCTCTTTTGGTTAATCTGTGCCCCTATAGACCACAAATCTTTGAGTGGTAATGGGGTTGGATGTCTGTCATCACTAACTTCGTAAAACCTTTCCTTGGCATTCAGGAGCCACTCTCACCTCGCAGACATGAGAACAATGGATGATCAAGGCCCTAAATTTTAAATCCTAGAATAGCAGTTCTTATCACAGGAAAATATTGTATATCCTACTATACTTTCATTAGTAGTTATTGAGAAAATACATAATGACAAAAAATTAAGAAATCAATAATTTATGTGAATTCATTAATTATAAAGAGTCTTCTGTGTTTCAGGTTTATTGTGGATTAAGAGACCCCAAACACTCACTCCTGCTGTAAATTCCCACTTTACTAGCCAAGGATTTAGAGAGGTAGCAGAAATGGGTTGACCACAAAAGGTGGAAGTGAATGCAACCTATCATAACAAAACTTTTACCTGCACCCTGTTACTTTAGTGAGTATATGGCAGTTGCCTGTGTGTAGGGTCCTGCCAGACCTGAAACAGAAGATACATTTTTGCTGTACCACAGGCTTTTTATACTCCAGACTCATTCAGGAAAACATTACCCATTCTTTTCATTTAGTAAACTGTCCCAGTTCTTAAGCTAGAATCGGTCAAGTTCATCAAGACCACATGCTCTATTAGGGGAAGAAAGTAGACTTACTTCCCAGATGGTTACCTGAGAAACAACTCCCTCCAGCTTTCTAGAATTCTAGAAAGCCTGTTTTACCAAAGTCTATCCCTGACTCTGGTTTATTACTTTTAACTTAGTTGGTTCCATTAAGCGTTTGGGTTTGAAAACCAAAACTACGTTTCACCATAGGTGTGTATGTTGCATTTCACTCTATGGTGCCTCTTGGATCCATGATGGGTGGTCACAGGATTATGTTTCTGTAATCAGGCAGTGTTTAGTTAATTTGCAGTGGTAGGTAGGACTTGGCTTAGCTATACTTTATATTATTTAACCTTTTTATGGGTACCAGTTGGCTAATCTTCTTGCTGCTCCTGTCACACTTAAACTGTGTAGACTCAAAACTAGGCAGTCTGAGTCAGAGCCAAGACGCTTAGCTGCTGTAATCTATTACCATGATAAGAGAGGTTTAATAAAAATATGAATAGAATGTTTTGTGAGCCCAAAGAAGGAAGCCTCTAATTCTGCTGGGGGCAGTCAGGTAGAATTCTCAGAGGAGGTAACATTCGTGTTGGTTCCGAAGGGAGAGTTTGAATTTGTTGATAAAGAGTAGTAATGATGTTCCAAGTAGAGGGAATCTATGCGTGTGAACTTTTGCAAAGGGCTGTTTACGTGGAAAGGTTGAAGAATTCAGGATGACTGGAGTCTGGGACATGTCAGGATTATGGAGGGATCACAGAGAGTGCTGGTAGGGGAGTTGTGGCTGGGAAGTCAGGTAATCAGAGAGTGAACATTTTTGTGCAGTAGAACCCCTCTATGTTTTGTGTCTGGAAAATAAAATTACAAATTCCTCCTTTTTCTCCAAGTTAGATAAATAAGCTTGTCAAAACAAGGATGAATTTAGGGAGATGAGATGTTTGGCTGGAAGATTTTTTTTTTTTCCTCAAGGGGATGGGCCATGGTGAGGAGGAGGCCCCCCTGGAATTAAGATCCACAGATACTTGACCCACCCCTCAATTTGGCATAAACATAAGCTTCCTAACTTCTGTTTCACATACAGGTGTGCCTACACACACACTCTAGGGACAGTGCTGAGACCAGGCAGCAAGAGCTAGTTGTCTTTCAAGAGTTTCTCAAACTGACACAGCTCCTTGGACCTCTCATTCTTCTGCCTCAGGGCATTCTCTTGACTCCTGCCACACTGCTGTAGGCAAGACTTAATAAAGTTCTAGTCTGTCCTGTAATTAAGGATCTATCACAGAAGGCGTGTATGTGCAGGACAGTGGTAGGACTCTCTTTCTTGAGACTGAGGGAAAGCTGGTTGCAGAGTAGAAGGGACTGAGTAGACGTGGGAACATTAGTTAAGAGGCTATGCTCTCATGCAGGTGACAGATGAAGGGGAACTGGATTTCTACAGTGGCCATATCAGGGGTGAAGACAAGCACCTTGCTTCTAGAAACTTGTTGGAGGTGGGCTCACAAGCCTTAGTAACTTAATCAGATGTGGGGGGAAGGGAGAGAGAGGGAAATCTCTAAAAAACAACCAGATAATTGAGAACTAGTCACATATAGGAGTTCCATCTGCTTTCACTGTGGCCCTCTAATGCTAGTGAACTTAACTTTGGCTTCAACAGGGTTGACACATCAAATGCAGCTATGGGTTGAATCCATCCTATCTTGTTCCTTTTTAGTTTATCTCCTTTAGTTTGGAGCTTAATCCCATGGTTTGAATCTATTCCCTTTTAGTTTCTCTTCCATCCTTTTAAGAAAGAGAATCAGATTTTAGCTAACACTCATATAAAAATGATAATGGATGGTGTCATTTCTACAAACACTTTTCCTGTCTCCCAGGTTCAGCTTCTTTGTATTTCGCTGGCATTGGAATTGTTTTGGTGGTAGTTATTATTCCTATAACAATTTGGATTTTGCTAACTTCCATTCTCTTCAGTGAAGTTTGTTATGACCAACTGTACTCTTCGGGGGGGGGGGGTTCCACCTGTAGGGCCTCCCTAGCTGCCACAAATGAGAATTAGTCTACCAAGACATGATCTGCTTGGGGGAGGAAAGGTTGCCATTTCTCAAAGGAGAAGGGCCAAGAGCCTTTTCCTCAATGGGCTTTTATTGGGTCATTTTGCATAGGAATACAGACTCATTAACCATTGTCAGGCAGTAAGGATCAAACAATTGATAACATACAAAGAACTCCAGGGCCTATTTTGAGTCAGGGTCAGATAGCTAAAGAGCAATAAAACTTTGAGGAACAAACTCACTTCTTGCTTGGACCCTTATTTATTTAATTGAGAGCATTCTAAACAAAGCATATTTCACAGGATTTTACATATTCTTTCTTAGGCCTGATCACCTTAGGACACCCAGCAGCAGCATTGTCTCAGGCTTAAGTCAAGCGGGGGAGTAAGGCAGCCAAGAGATTACGAGGCTTCTTGCAGACAGAATGAGGACTCAGGCTGTGTCAAAGCTGAGGGTTTATCACCTCCTTTTGCTGTAGCCCCCCAAGTCCTTCCTTGGGGCCTCCACATGATCATGCCTGTCTTAGGTCGTTCCCCCATGGGGAATCTTACCTAGCATTGGCTAACCGGTCAAGCATCGGGGGCCAGTTGTGGATGAAGTGAAAGAAACAGAAGCTTTGCTCCTGCCAGGGAGATAAGCCTTGTCTCCTTAGTGGCTTATGTTCCAAAGGTCACTCACTCAGCCTTAGCTATGGGGGAGGTTACAGCTTCTGAAACCAGGCAGGGCAGTTCCCCACACTCTTGTCTGACTTGTGTTTATTTATGTGTTACCTGTATATGGTTTGTTTTGTCTATATAAGTTATTTTCCAAATACCCTGTGAATTTGCACTGATATTGAAAAATGGAGAATTATGATCAAAGAAAAGGTCTAGGGTAAAAAATTCTTAGCAAGGATTTTTTAAAAATACAGTGACTCAGGCCTGAATCTGATCAATCTTCTTAAATTAAACACACATTTAAGAAAAGAGAGAGAGTTCCCTCACCCTTTCATCAATAAAAGAGCTTTGTTGAGATCTCAATCCATTTGTCCCAAATGATAAAATGTTAAGGCCTGGTTTGTCTGGGAGGAGAAACATTTTAGCACAGACATTGTAGAACATTTACATTTGGAACCAGTCTTTCCCTTTCTCACTTTATCAGGTAAACCCAGTGAAGACAGCATTTTTCTTAATTTTATTAAGCTAATTAAGTATATTCCATTTCAAACTTCTATACTCTAATACCCCTCGTTTTTTCTTTCTTCTTTTTTTTTTTTATCCTCACTTAAGGACATTTTCTTCATTGCTTTTTAGAAAGAGAGGAAGGGAGAGAAACACTGATTAATTGTCTCCCGTATGCACCCAGACTAGGATGGTATATACCCAGACTGGGAATTGAACCCATAATGTATTTACGTGCTCTGACTGGTAATCGAACCCTGAACATTTTGTTTACTGGACAATGCTCCAACCAAGTGAGCCACACTGGCCAGGGCTCATTTCCATTTTTTTTTTCTTCTCCTGTAGCCATTTCCACAGGCAGGGCAGGTCTGTGTTACAGAACACAGAGGCCACAGGGGCCAAGGTTCGTTATGTCCGCTGCCTTATGGAAAGATGTCTCTGAAAGCCAGAGATTTGTGAAAAGGGAAGGAAATGTTTATTTAATGCTATACAGACTTAAAGTAGCGACCTAACATCTTCATTAAAATATCAAAGCCCTTTAGGAAACCCACAGTGCTTCCTTCTCACCCTGCCCCTAATTCGGGGTACCGTGACTCAGGAAAAGCAGCAAACGTTCAGGATCCAGACTCCTGTCACCATCCAGGCAGGATCTCTGATTAGTGCAAAGCCCTGTGGCACCTTCTCATGACCTACTGGCAAGATTTCTTTCACCTTCTTCCAGGCAAAGTCTCTCCTGTTTCCCAGGCCATGCAGCCAAAGGGAGCACCCCAAAGCTGTGTGGTCCTCTTCTACCGAAGTTGCAGGGAAGGGCTCCCCACTCTGGCAAAACCGCATGGAATGTCTCTGGCAAAGCTGAGTGGCAGTTCTCTGCTAAAGCCACCTGGTGATTCTCCCTCACAGGACTGCCAGGGTCCTGACTCTGCCAAAAGCGCATGGTTCTCCCTCCAGTGGCTGCCATTCCTGGGTTTAAATCCCCATGCCAATCTTCCTCTGAGGCCCATTTCCAACTCCTCCTACAATCCGCTATACTTGCCAGCACTCCCATATCCTTCCAGCTTTACTGGGCTGCCATAGTGAGTCTGGGCAGGTGTGGTCCCATGGCATGGAGTCAATCATCTCCAAGCTCTCATGCAGGCACTGCAAACGGGGGAGTTGCCTTCCAGTTCCATCTTGGGTGGAAGTCACTGTCTTCTCTCTGGCTCAAAGCATGGCCACAGATGTTTAACATAACTATGAAACCAGTTAAAGGTTATAGATATGTTAAATGACCATGCCAGAGGTTAGCTGTAAAGCTGTTGCTATGCAAAACAGTTCTCAACGGCCCTGCCCCATTTGTCCCTTCCCCCAAGTCACACCTGAGGGGGAAGGGGTGAGGACATCTTATATGTCTTTCTAATATTTCCTGGACACCCTGAGTTCTGGGACCCATTCCAAATCCTTTTTGGGGCCCCCCTCTGGCTGCACCCTGTTACAAGTGAGCACAGGGCCTTTCCCTCCATGCTTTCTGTCAAGTAGAACACAGATTGAATGGATCTACAACACATCTCCGTGGTCTGGGTTTAGTTTCTTTTGGGGACCCCATTGTTCTTGCTTTTTTAACTAGTGAAGTAAGAGCCAGGGAGTCTCACTGCAGGCCATCCTGCCTTCTGCTGGACCTGCTGTTTTTTCACAGGACCTGGCTGTGAGGCATATAAGAAAAGTTCCATTGACACTGTCCCCACAAATTCCCCACAGTGACTTCACAATCCCAAGCCAGCAGATCTTTTGCCTCCATTGAGCCATGTTCAGTCTCCCCTTCTGTTCTGACACCTTTTCCAGATTCCTTTCAAAGTCTGGCCTCTTGGTAAAAGTCTTTGTACCAGTCCCCATTGGGTACCAACTGCAGTGGTTCCAGGCCCATTTTTGATGCTAAAATATTTCAAGGGGGTTTTGAATTTGCAGGAAGAGAAAACAGATGCCTCCATTGTAGGTTCCAATTTAATCAGCCCAGGATACAGAAACCGATCAGAAGGTGGAGACCCTGCAGGCAAGGCAGAGGCTGAGTGCCTCAGTGTGGCCCTTCCCCTTCCTGTTGTTCCCTGGTGGACTCTGCAGTTGTGGCAGTGTCTCCTTGGGTGGGCTGTGGCTGGTACTGAATAAAAGCTGTGTTTTGGTATTAGACTCTTGGCTCTAAATTAGGGGTATACACCTCCATTCTGGAAAAATTTACTCTTAACCATCTGGGCATTTCCATTTAAGGAAATTTTGTAAGTAGTTGACTCTTGAATCAGACACAAGGTCAGCAAGGCCATGTACCCATTTATGGGAGCAGCAAACAGCCAGTTCTCAGGTGGCTCAGAACCATATCTCTTTAAATACAGCCTTTCACCAGGCTCTGATTTCTGATCCTTTAATATGGTTGAGCAAAAGAACATTATTCAAATGTGTATTGTATTGTATTGTATTGTATTGTATTGTATTGTATTGTATTACATCATATTATATTACATTGCACTTATAATTATACTATATGTAATAATATAATATAAATGTGTAATATATTGTACAAAATGTAGACTATTTTACCTAAACTTTTTATTGTGGCCTTATAAAACTTGAAATTAATCCTGATTTTTAAACAAAATTTCCAGAGAAATCTGCATCTTGGTGCAGGTGTTTGGTTTTCATCACAAGAGCAAACTCGGAATTCCCAAGAGAAACGTGGCAGTGGTGTTTCCCACTTGGCTCTGCTATTCCCACCATGAAGTGCTTGTGGAATCGGAACCAGTCAGCAGACCTAGGGTTCCACTGTGAGGGGCCAACTACATAAAAGAATATTTATAAGGCACAGTTGGTGCTTGGCAACGCAAGGACCACACATACTGAGGGAAATCAGTTCTTCCACTCCAAGGGCCACTTATCTGGTTACATTTTTTTTTTTTTTTTTTGCATAAGTAAAGTGTGTTTCCATGTAAAATGCTTGCTCACTTTTTTACAACATTAATATTTCTCAGTTCCCAGGAAATTTTAAGCTTTTCAGCAAATTATACCTTTTTCTAAAAAAAAATAATTAAGGCATGTGGTATTGTCGATAGCTTGTTAGGAAAAATTAAGTAGTGACTCTAATCCCATATTTTTTAACATTGGTATTAGAATCAAAGCACCATCAATACAGTGAAAAATGTAAATGGAAGGTGTCAACAGACATACAACAGCAAAGGGTGTTGAGTATTTGACATTCCAACATCTTGTAAAGCATAAGAAGCAGGATTTTTTATACTTTCACATAGAAAAATGGTAACTAGATGCCATAGTGATAATGAAATCTGTAGATACAAAATATAATGAAAGTATAGCTTTTTAAAGCTGTTAACTGGAAGCAATTAAAAGGCAATTAAATAAGTTCCAACATGTCTATCTAAAAGGCCATTCTCTAGGTCAATAAATGTGATGTATAAAACTCTGGATTAATTAGGAAGGCCTCCTGAGGCCTCTTGGTGGGAAGTCAGTCAGCCAAGGGGTACCCCAGCTTCTTTGTCCTGCCCCTTCACAGCATATTGTTAGCCATCTTGGGCTCTGACACATTTCTCACACACAGGTCATTTCTTCTTTCCTTTCTGGTAAAATGGGCATTTATTGCCCATTCCTTATCTGAAGTTGGCCAGTTTTCATTGTGAGGTATTCTGCATCCTCTCTTGTCTTCTTGTCCTGCACTGGGTGTAGTGGGTCAGTGAACTTAAAGAGAGTGGTATTGGAAGAAGCATAAGAAATTCCTGTTTCTACATTTTTCAATAAAATGTTTTTAATTTTTCTTTCTACCATTACTGGGTTAACCTAGCACTCCACTCTTGCTTGGGTAGGAGGCAGAGAGAAGTGAAACCCCCTTCTTTGTGGGCCTCAGATAGCCTCCTGTGTTATTTGCCCCCATTTTGCTTTTCCCTCCTTGAGTATTAGATAGGCCTTTTAGCCAAGTTTGCCTATCTTTCCCCATACAGTTCTGATGAATTAGAAGAAAATGTATAATTTATAAACTCTTGTATCAACAACTTTTAATTGTACCTTAAAATCTATTATCACATTTCTTTATCACATATTTGGGGTAAAAAACAGTCTCCTTACTAGAGACTAAGAAGTGACTTTTGCCAAAACTGTAGGGCTTACAGAGATGAACCTTGGTGATATTTGAGAGGACAGGAGAGCTACAGGCATGAAATCAGAAGAAGTGGGTAATAGCAAGTGTCTCTCAGTTCTTTTCCTTCATTCCCTGTTTCCACAGGAACCCCATATACCTCCATTTCAAGCACAGTGCTAGGCACATACATGCTTTTAATTAACACTAGATAGACTGACAGATGGCGATGAGCTTGGTTGATTAATAATGGACTTTAAAGACTTTTTGGCTGTATCCCCTTTACGTAACATGATGAACTAGCTAGGGAGAATCTGCACTACTCCCGCTGCTGTTGTAATGGGCAATAGAAAGCCTTTGGCGGACTTTTCTTCCACTATCGCCTTGGCCGTTTGTCCTAAAATTTTGAAAGATACCTAGAAAGCTTGTGCTTGCTCAATCTCAATCTTTCTGTCTGTCATGCTTATATAAAGTAGTATGTCTTTATAGAACCACAAATGGCCTGTTCCACCCTGATTTTCTCCTCTGTTAAAGGTGACCATCCTCCTTCGTTAGTAACAATTTATAGATAAATAAAAATAATAATTATAGGTAGTATTTGTACTTTAGTGTACTGTACATTTTGTACTTTAGCCTTTAGTGTACTGTACATTTTTATACATGATGTACATTATCTCATTTGGGCCTCATAGTAACCTTATGTGGCAGTGTTATGATTATATTCATTTTATAGATGATGAAATGACACTTCATAGAAGTTCAGCAATCATTAAAAGTTACAGAACTTTCAGGTCATTGGAGCCGGAGCACATGGCCTTTCATTTAGACTGTGCTGTTTTGACAGTCATTTTTCCAACTTGAGACTATGGCTTGGATTAGTTTACATGATTTCATTATTTACTTGGGCTTCCTTCTTGGTGGCACAGAAAAACTGTTAAACTTTTAATTAGTCTGTTTTGCTTTGGGCTTCCTTCCTTAAAAAATTTTGCATATATTTTATCTATTTTTATTCCATTCACAAACTGTAACTGAGATGCAAAAATCATTGGCAAAAGTACTATAGAGATACCCTATGCCCCTTGCTTCTTTTGAAAATGTCTCATCCAAGATAATTAAACACAATCATTGTATTATCTTATAATTGAACAAGTGCTCTTCCTCCTCATTTCCCCCAAATTGTAATTTCTTCCACATTTTTTCAAGATTGCTTTGAGTATTTTAGGGCTTTTGCATTTTCACATACATTTCAGAATAAGTTTGTTAATTTCTATACATGCACATAACCTAGTATGGATGATTGAGATTTTGTTGAAGCTATAGTTATCCCCAAATTTTTCTGTTGCTACACAAGAAGACTGACAAGTTCCTGAAATACAAAAACCAAGTCAGAGCTTTTGGGGGCAGGCATCTAGGTGCTCACTTATTCTCTTAACAACCAATGAACTTGAGCGTGATTTAGGAAGAGCTCGCATCAGTTTCCATCTTAGCGGTAGGATGCTGCCATGTCCCTCCAGCTCCCCCAGTCTAACTGATGCGAGCTTTCCTCTCTGCTTTTCATGCAGTCAGATGCTTAGTCTTCAGAATAGAAAGCAGAAGGTGCTTACCTGTTGAGAGCTCCTTACATTAACACAGTGAAGCATCTAAAAATGGTCCTCCCATTCCAGTTCTCTTCACTTACCTCCCAAACAAGACCACTTCCTCTTGGGTGAGCTCATGACTCAGTTGGAAAAGAATTAGTTTTTTTTCCTCAGTATCTTGTGCAGTTTATTAGTTATGCTTCTACAGATGTTAAAGTGAATAAAACCTTCAATCTGCTGGGAAACTGCTTACCACTGTATTGTATGTTTGTACTTAAAAACCCATGAGAAATAGAAGTACACGTGAACAAACAGACATGTAGAAAATTAAATACTTGTGACATTTTTATGACTCTGCATGTACATTTGTCTGTGAGAGCAATTATTTCTTCATGAAACCCCAGGGCTTTAAGTTTTTCTGGGTAGATTTTTACCTAGCTCTGGTAATTTTATGAAGAAAGCTTTCATTATTACAAGGCAGGTTTAGATGAATGACTTCTGCATTAGTTTGGTAAAAGAAGAAGAGTTTGTATTAATGTACTTACTCAAATCCCTCTAGGAATTTTTATAAGATGGATACTTGAAAAACTACAATAATAATATCTCACAGGTTATTAATTTGCACAAATTAGGGAGAAATAATAAAGTTGGAGAACGTTAAAGGGTCATGGGATAAAAGTGGAAATGTGCTTTTTATTTTGTCTGTTTATTGAATGAGTTACTTGGCTTTGTTTCTTCAGCTCTCTTGCCTTGCTTGCTCTGTGAGCCTCTGTATACACTGTTTTATTTGGATTTACACCCTTTAATAACATACAGATAGATAACCCAGTCATGAATTTTCCCTAGATGACATCTCTGCGCATGGTGCATGTTGTCAGATGTTGGGTGACCCTCCTTTAAGGTGTGAACACAGCAACCTTGCCAGGTTTGGGATGAGAAAAGGTCCATCTTGCTAAAACATAGGAATCTTCCTTCTATCACACAGGATTCTTCCTCAGAGCCCTGTCTTTAGAGGTCGTATTTGAACTAACTGCTCTCTCTGCTCTGTCAGAAACTTATTGGGGAGGAATGATATTTGAGAATACAGTGCATATTCCATTCTCAGTGTTTGGTAGATTCCTATGTCAGTTTAGGTCACCCCAAAATTACCCATTTTAGCTTCTATAAATTAACTTGTCACAGAGGTGTCTTTTTTGAGTTTCATTTCACTGTGTCCTTTTATAGACAGTACATACAAGCACCATTGTATAGGTAACATTGTGAATTTAATACGGCTATTGTTAAAAGGTTGACTGCCATGCTTGTAAGTAGTCCAGATGATAAAAATCTTTTTTGTAAGTTAGTATCAAGAAAAATGTGTCTGGCAAGGGCTAAGAAAAGAAGTACAATTTCTTTCACCACGCTGAGTCGGAAATGAACAGTCCTGTCAGTTTTGCGTATAAGCAGTAATGGCAATAGCAGTTCCGTGACTCTCTCGCAGTTGTCATCATGTTGGCATTGTCGCTAGATATTAGTACTTAATACATTGTTACAGCAGCATAGGTATTATACCACAAATTATTTTTCCCATATTATTTCAATATTATTTGTTTCTTTGTCATCTTGTGTGCTTTATTTTATACATTTACAAACATCAGTCTGAGTAGGGGTTCACAGGCTCACAAAGTAATCAAAGGGGTTTTCGGCACCAAACACTCTACTCTCAAATGGCCTTCCTGACGTGTGTGCATGTGGGTTTCCTAGCTCTTTCAGGCCTGGTTCAGATGTTCCCTGTGGTGAAGGCTTCTCTGGAGGACCCCTACCTGCCCCTACATGGGTGCTCTTAATACCTGCAGCTGTATCTGTTTCCCTTCTGCTTGTGAGCTATTTGAGAGAATGGATGCTCTCATTTTATTTTAATCCTTAGCTCCTAGCAATGTGCATTGCTTATAGTAAGCACTCAGTAACTTGCTTATTTAAATGCCACTTTTCCGCTCCATGTTCCATCCTTGCATTGCTTTTCCTCTGTGCATTGTTTGCCAGTTGGTTCTTGGCTCTGTCTCAGAGGTTACTGCTGCAGACTACTTGTCAAGTAAGGAATGATGGATTTTTTTTATCCTATGTTGTCAACACTGGCTTTTAAATATTTTGGAGTCAGATTGTTAGGTCTTGGTGTGCCTTTGATGAACCAGTGCATGTTTTAGGGACATCTTATTACTACTCAGGTTGTAATCATTGAGGATTAGCCATCTTTTCTCTCAAGTGTGGCAGTTTATTTCAGCATTGGTTAGAGTCTTTGGAAAGTTGGAGAGCTTTGTAATAAGGGCCTATTTAATTTCTAACCCACCCTGATTGAAGGCAACATGGTATCAGTAGAGAGAAGACCCTTTTACATCTAAACAATTGGATTTTATTGGTTTTGCCCTTTAGAAGTGACTTAGTTTGATGGGAAGAACAGATAGAGTAATGATTCTCAAAAAGACTTGCTGAGGGTTTTTTTGTTTGTTTTTTTTTTTTAAACGAGAACAGCCCCAAACCTGAGAATAAAATCTATTCATTTGACTGAAACAGAGGGTCTTAGGAATGAGTAGTGATTATTAAGAACAAAATAAAAAATGTCCTTTTTTTGTTTCATCACATTTGGCCTAAATGTGAGATGTAAGTTAGATGAAATTTTATAATTAAATTTGTGTATCATTCCACTTTACAAAGTGTTCATTTTCTCAAGTCCTTATTATATCACAATTGCTGAACTGAAAGATAAATGTTGAAGATGGTCTTTTCTTATAAGTAATCTGGCTTCAGCTTTTTTCGGCATCTTAGTTAAGTAGGTCTAACTAGAATTAGAAACTTGCAAGAACTCTTGTATTTGTATTACATTTAATGTCTTCAACAATTAAAGGAATACATAATGGAAAGTATAGAAAAATACATAAAGAATCAAAGAAATACAATTTTATTGCCCAGAGTTATGCACTGTTTACATTTAGTATATTTTTTCCTAGTTTTATTTTATATATCGTGTGTATGTATGTGTGTGTGTGAGAGAGAGAGAGGCAGACAGACAGGCAAACAAACCACCACAGCACTTACGGCTTAAAACAATGACAGCTTTTTAGCTGATAATTCTCTTGGACATAATGTAGGCTGGGCTTAGCTGAGTGGTTCTTCTGTTCCAAGGCTGCTGCCTCATTCATCTGTGGTCAGTTGCAGAACAGTTTGCCTTCTCTTGGCTGGATTCTCTTACATGTCTTGGACCTCAGCTCTGGTCAGTGTGGTCTCACATGCCAGCAGAGTAACTTTAGTTTGTTCACATGACAGAGTCTAGGGTCCCTGGAGAGACAACAGAAGTGAATAAGCCTCTTAAACAAAAGGTCTTGAATTAGCACACTGTTAACTTCCGCTGTATTCTTTTGACCAAAGCAGGTTAAGCTGCAAGGCTAACTCAGATTTAGAGGGTGGGGAAATAGACTACAGTTCTTGATAGAGGGGCTGCAAATTCAAATTACAAAGGATATGGAAATGGAGGAATGAAGATCGGTGGGTATTTTTGCAACTTACTGCAGTGTGTGTGCATGTCATGTGTATGCATATCTGAAAATGGAGAGCATACGCAACTATTTCTGCATTTTTCATCACTAGATAGGCCCCCAATCTTAGTTGCTATTTCAATGCAGTGACTTACTGGGGCGATTAAATGAATTTTTATATGAGAATTTTCTCAGACAGTATGTAGAACAGAGGAGGTAGTTACTGAATAAATCATAGTTTAAAAAGAAAGAAAAAATATAAGTTCTTTAGGCAACTGCTTGAATTCTGTCAGCTTCATTTCCTGGTTGGTTTTGTTTCTACTCTGATTTCTTTCCACATTTATTTTCTTAGCTGATGCTGCTAAGGCGCTGGGCCCCACCAGCCCCTCAGCAACTCTGAGACCTTGGCAAAATCACTTGACTTTGTACCTCAGTTACTTTATCTATTTAATGAAAATAACTGTCTCACAAAGTTATTGGGAAAATTTTAGTTCTCACGTATTTGGACTCATGTTGGAAACTCTAGGTGTGTTATCATTTCTCAGGAACTTTTTGATGCTTTTGTGGAATTTGTAGAACATTATCTTAACATCTTTTTTTTCCACATACCCAGCATCTCAAACTGATTTTAGCCTTTCTTTAAAAGAAGTTGTATTCAAAACAACAACACTGTTCATTTCTGCTTAGTGCATGTTAAAGAAAATTTGACTTCATGACCTTAGCCTGAACACTAATCTTCAAAATACCATAGCCATTTCTTTAATTTGATGGAGCTCCCTTGTATAACGTTTGTCTTCTGTGATCAGAAATGACATTCTTAACATCAATAGATTCTCAGGCTTTTCTGACAGGAAATATTTTGAGGATATATAATCAGTTATGGAGTATGCTTATCAGTAAATTTTTTCTTGCAATAAATAAATCAGAAATCCTATCAAAATAGCATTATAAAAATCTGTTTTTCTTAGTATTTCTCATGAGATCATGCTTGAAGCTTATGAAAATCTTTATTTAGATGAAGGCTGTATATTTAATTTTGGTGCTGGCAATCTTTCCAATCAGTCATTTTGCATAAATTTCATGTCCTAAGCAGGAACAAAATGGTTGTGATCTGGAGACAACCTTTTCTCTGTCAAGTCTGTGTCACTTTTCTTTTCCCTGACTGGCTGCTTCCATTTTTCACACCCTGTGAATTTAACCATAAACCTTCTTTATTCCCTTCTCCTACCCACGTACATGCCTCCCAACCCCAAGAAAGAGGAACATCTTCCTAAAACTCCCTTTTGTTTTTCTTTGCCATTTTCTAAACTGAATGAATCAAAATCTCTCTGATTTTGAAAACGTGTTTGTACCCATCCTCATGATTCATTCATTCATTTTTTTTATTGATTCATCATTTATTCATTCATTATTCAGCAGCAGTGTTGTACACACCCTGCTAGATGCCATGGATAAAAAGACAAATGTGTCTTGGCACTGTTCCATGCATTTGCCCTGTCATAGTAAGTCTGTGAAAGTGACATTAGGCCAGGCCTTTAAGTAAGTTATAAACAAAAGCTTTGGAAACCTTGGCAGTGAGGGGAGGAGACCACGTTATCCCTTCCTTCCTCAGGACCATAGCTATGAGTATGTGCTGTGACAAGAGTTAAGAGTCAGGAGTGGATGAGGTAAAGAGCAGGACAGCGATGATTTGGGACTGGATTGAGCCTTGTCATGTGAAATCAAGGTGCTACGCAGTCAGATGTGATAATTATTGAGTACAGGAGGGTAATGTGGTTTGTTAACCAGGTCTCTGGTAGTTCTTCATTTCCTAAAATGAAGCCACTTGACATTTGCTGAGAACCAGCTGCCCGTGTTCTAGGTATTTTATGTATCCTATTTTACAGCAGACCTTTCATGTAAATATTATCCCATCTGCAGATGAGCAAACTGAGGCTGATAAAGATTAAGTAACATCCCTAAGATCACCTAGCTAGTAAGAAGCAGAGCTTAGAATTCAAATCTGAATCATCCTGTCTCTTTAAGATGGTAAATCCAACTTTAATAACATCCACTAATATCAAGGAACTAATATCATAGTGAAATGCAGTATTTGTACTTGTAACGGTTCTAGGTCTCCTACTTTATCCTTTGGTAAAATGTTTACATACCTCACTACACCTAGGGGCACAGAAAATTTTCCCAACCAATACAACTATCACTGGGGAATGATTTCAAGGAGGAAAATGTCCTTTTGTTTTTGTTAGGCATGTGAGAAACCAGATGGCTAAGCTCACTGTATAAGTAGCAGACCCTTAGGAACATGTTTGTTGGGAGTTGTTCCTTGTCCAAATCATGAGCATCTCTGTCCTTCCTTTCTCACTATTCCATGCTCTCATCTCCTACCTGGACCATTGCAGTAAGCTCTACCAGGCCCTTCTCCACCTGTAGCCATAGAGACGTGGCTCATTTTTCTTCACCCAAACCTCTCAGTGGCTTCCTTAAGGTCACAGGATAATGTCCAGATTCCTTAGGATGGCGTGAGACCTGTCCTCCTTCCTGTATCCTCCCCTCACCTCCCATGCAGCAACTGGACCTCTTGCAATTCCTAGAACAGAACAGGCTGTTTCTGGCCTCTGGGCCTTTGCTCATGCCCATCACTCTGTGCTTCATTTCCCTCCACCCCTAATTCTGCCCATGAATACAAAGTCATGCCATAGATGGCATGCTGGAATATATCCCATTAGTCTTCTGTCATGTCACCTATAAGATGACTTCATAGCATATACTGTTGTGAGCCTGTACTAGAGGACAGGAAACAAGTTTTTGTATATTTGAGTTCCCAACACCAGGGAAGTGCTCTGTGCCCACTGGCTAGCCACAAATGACTGTTGAAGGCATTAGCGAATTAATGACTTACTGGGCATGTGTTCTTTAGTTTCTAGAAGGAAAAGATCAAACATAGCACTTCATTTGTCCCCTATAAAATACCTATAAGGTATTTTAGTTGTTTTTTAAATTCAGGGGGAAAATACATAAGGCTTCTACTAGGACTAAGATTCTAAATGACACTATAACCCAGTAACATTCTAAGTTCCCCTGATGGAAAATACTGGGATTTAGTGAATCCTGGCTTTTTCTGAAGGTATAGGTGACATGTCAGAATGATGTTAGTATCTTGGGGACTAAGAGACTGTGCCTTCCAGAGCCCATTTATCAAAGGGCTTGGACCTTCCCAGGTGCATGATTCGGTGCCTTTGTAGTGGGTCAGAGCTTGTGGCATCCAGTGAATTAGATCAATGAATGAGACTTGGAGTCGGAGAGTAAAAGGGACCCAGTGCTTGAGAGCAGACTTCTGCATAAGATATTGACTACTGACTCTCGTCTTGTAGGTATGGGGTTGTAGGAGTTCCTGAAGGGAGAGCAGCAGCCTTATCCTGAAAAACACAAAATACAAAAAACCCAAAATACAACAAACTAACATTTCTGGAGTATTTACTGTGAGCCAGAAGCTGTGCCAAGCATTTTCGGAAGAAAGCCTGATCTCAAAGTCTTCTGCTTTCATAGCATGGTGCATATACCCTGAGACCTAGCCGTGCTGTTCCAGGAGGCTACAGACATGTGTGAAAAAGAGATGTGCAAACAAACAAACAAACAAACAAACAAACAAAGGATAATGGAACTTTATCCTTAATGTTTAATTTAAAAATGGAATGATCTGTCCTGTGGATCATTCTTTTACATTTTATAGTTTAAAACTATTAGTTCAGCTCTCCTATAAGTCTTCACAAAATAACTAGGTGTATTTTAAGATAGAACAAATGAGTAAGTGGGTCAGTGTTCTTGACACGAAGGTTCTCACTGAGAAACAAGGGTTATACAGGTACAGATAGGGGGAGGTGAGAAAGAACCCTCTGGAGATGAATAGGGATTTCACTGTGAACATAAGATCTCTAACATATATGTATTTGTGCATGTATGTGTAAGTATGCATGAATGCATATATTTCCTTGCTGTGTCTTTTCAAAGGGTCAAGAAGCAAAGATATCCCTGTAGTAATTACTAATAAGCCTACCTAAGCACCTACATGTTCGTCTCTAATATTACCCTCCTCTAAAACAAATGACATCCCCCATAGAGATGCCAACATCTTGTTAGGTCAGGAAGTAAGAAACTTCTTTAAAAAAAGAAAGAAAGAAAAAGATGTCCAAGAGCACAGGAAACAGTTTGAAGAGGGTTTGTCTATTGGCCAAATCTGGGATAATCTGAGCACCAAAATAATTATTTATTAATTATAAACAATTGTGGAAGAGGAATTATGAAGTTCATACTGATAATGGATGGATGGATGTGGGGAGAGTAGGCACCCCTTGCTTACTAATTGACAGGTGCCATCTAGTAAATGTGGAGAGAGGGAGTGCTGGGGCAGGAAAAAGCAGCACATCACCACCATCATAGTAGATGTTGGATCAGACAAGACTCATCAACAGAATTTAAATCCAAGCAGAAATGTTAGGGAAAGGATTTTTGAATGGCGTGAAAGTTTTTCCCACAGATTGCTTATTAGTTGTAAAAGACAAGGGGTAATTATAAAGTGGAGAAATTGGACCATACTTTGACCAGGATCAAAATTCACATTGCCATTCAGAGGCAGACAAACATCAAGTGCCTCCAGATATGATATCCTGAGAACACAGCGTCACCTGTGTGGTGGTCTGGCCTGGAAGGTAAAAGCTGGCTCTAGTCACGAGGAAATATCAGACACATGCTCTATTTAAAAAGCAGGGGAGGGAGAATTGTATTTCAGAAGTCTAATTTCACAATCATAAAAGACAAATACAGGCTCTGGAAATGTTTCAGATTAAAGGAAGCTAAAGAAATGTGGCATCTAAATGTAGTACCTGACCCTAGAGTGGATCCTGTACTTGAGAGTGGGGGACCAGAGTGTGGGGGTGCGTGCCCTAAAGGTCATTATTGGCTCAATTGACAAAATGGAATATGCATTGTAGAGGATCATGTCAATGTTAAAAATATTAAAGTTAGTACTGTAATTATTATATAACTATGGTTATGTAAAAGAAAATCCCTCTTAGAAAACACATACTGATATATTTAGGAATAAAATCCCAGTAAGGCTGAAATGATTGGTGGTGAGGGGCTTTTATTTATATGTATATGTATATGCATATGTATATGTATGTATATGTATATGTATACATATACTTTTATATATACTTAAATATATAAAATAGAGATATAATATGCAAAAAAGGAAATGGTAAATGTTAATAGCAATAGATAACAATAGCTAAATTGGGGTAAAGGGTAAATGAGTATATGGCTGTTTTTGTACCATTCATATTCTTGCAACTTTTAACTCTGAAAGTATTCCCCAATAAAAAGTTTAAAAATTTTTTAAAAACTATACATTACCAAGTCAATGATTGCTTTCTAAATAAATACTTCTTTTATTTTCTGTTCTTTCCTCTTTTCTTTCTCCTCATTCTTTTCTCTCTTCTTTTTCTGCCCATCTTTAGAAGTTCAAGGCTGGCGAGAAGGGCATCTCCGTGGGACAGACTGTCATCACGAAGCATCGGAACACTCGGTACTATAGCTGCAGAGTGATTGCCATAACATCACAAACCTTCTATGAGGTCATGTTTGATGACGGTTCCTTCAGCAGAGACACATTCCCTGAGGATATTGTGGTAAGTTCCTGGGGTGCCTCTTTCCCAGTTTACTTTTTGTGTAACTAATGCAGAACTTTTCAGGAATCTTTCTTTTGGCTTTTGAAGTAACTCATTTCACTTACTATTTCATTCATGTGTGCTCTTTCCCACTGTGAAGAAATAGCATTTCTCTTAGGTTCCTGAGCCTTCATCATTGTAAACAGCAGACTCATCTTCCTGAATTCTTTTAATCAAATGAGAAGTGTACGTGGCCAGGAATATAAAATGCAAATTCACCTGTTCATTTTTGTTACAGTTAGCATGTTTGAATTCCTTTATTTCTTTTTCTTCGTGCTTAACTGAAGAATACGCCTTTTTTCATCTGACTTGACAGTGACATCTGTGATCTGATGCATGTTTCATATGGGAGTAACAAAAATCACAAGGAAAAAAGGCTGTGACTTTGACTGAGTTTCATAACTGTGGTCTGGAATGGAATGTGTGTGTGTCCCTCATCTACTTGTCTATCTCCTCCTCCCTCTGTCCCTTCAATGAACCCTTGGGAATGATTCAGAGGCACTGGTGAATGTGTCTCAGGAGCTTGTTTTTAACAGGATGCTTCAAAGAAGAACACTTTTTCATAGAAGTTTTCTGAAACTGAGATCAGTCAAAGAACTGGGGTCAGGATTAGTTCGGTGGTCATCGTATTATCCCTTAGCATTTAAGGGAAGTAACTCCTGCCTTGTTCTAGGTCTGTTGATGCATTGCTCTTGGTACTTAGAAAGATACTTCTTAATACTCTTTCATAATAGTAATTGTGTGTTATTGTGTGTTATAATAATTGTGTGTGTGAGATTGCTCATAAATATTTGTAGAACTTTGGTCTCCTGGGGCCAAAGAAACATTGATTTAGACACCTTTATTATGCTTTCTTCTCTATGCTAAGAGACACAAGTTTTTAAACAAAAATGACCTTGTTTGAAAGATTTTAAAGCAAATTAATCATCCCAGGACTTGATAATATACCAGTGTGAAACACCAGAGCCCCAGCAGTCCACCATGGATGAAAGTAAATCTACCAAGACATGATCTGCTTGGGGAAGAGAAGTGGTCGATCGTTCAGAGGAGAAGAATCAAGAGCCCCTTCCTCAGTGGGCTTTTATTGGGTTCATAACGCACAGGAATACAGGTAAAGCTCATCAATCAATGTCAGGTGGCAAGGATCAAACAATGGATAACATTTCAAAGAAATCCGAGGGCTTAATCTGAGTCAGTGTCAGGTAAGGGGGTTGCAAAAACTTGGGGAGATGTAATCATTTCCTCCTTGGACTCTTATCATTTAAATGAGAGCACTCTTAGTAAAGCAGGTTTCACAGGACTTTACAAATGCTTTCTTATGCCCGATTACCTGGGGAGCGCGCCCTGGCCAGCTCAGGGCTGCACTACCCTCCCTCATAGTTTTAGGCTTAAGGGGATTAGAGCCAGATGCAAGATATAAGGAAGACATCTCCCAGATAGAAAAGGGGACTTGGGCTATGTCAGAATAGCCAGGGGGCGAGGGTCCATCACCCCCTCTTTGCTGCAGCCCCCGCCCCCCAGTCCTTCCTTGAGGGGTCTTACCCATCATTGGCTAACCGACCAAGCATTGGGGCCAGAGATGGATGAAGCAGAAGCGATGCTCCTGCCAGGGAGATAAGCTTTGTCTCCTTAGTGGCTCAGGTCCTCTTGACAGAACAGACCCAGAAGAAACGGGTCTCCTGAGCTCTTACACAGCCTAGCCATGGGGTGGGGGTTATAGCTCCTGCAACCAGGCAGAACTGCCCGTAACATACCAGTAGAGTGCATTGTGCTTCTTTGCAAAATTCTAACTAGAGCTTCACTTTGCTGCATTGCCATGGCCATTCATGAACAGCAAGCTTTAGGTAACATACTTTCCGTGTTAGAATAGGTTGCCCCTAAGTGCTCAGTCCAAAGTCACTGAATAACTGTTTGCCAAGCATCACACTGGATGCTAGTGAAAACAATGAGAAAGAAGGTGGGATTCCTGCTCAGCCCATGGGGTGGGCAGGCTGGTAAATAGGTGCTTTATGTAAGTATTATCAATGCTATCAATGAACCAGATTCCATTTGCTACCTGTTGGGTCCAGAAGAATGAGTAAGAGACTCCACAGGGTTAGTTAGGACGACACTGACATGTACCTTGTGCCAGCGCTGCTTCCAGAACCTGATGTGCGTGAACTCATTTCTTCCTCACAACCATACATGCTAGGCACTACACTTTTTCACATTTGAATTGTAAGGAAACTGAATCACAAAGAGGTAAATAATTTTCCCAAGGTCACACATAGCTAATAAGTCTTAGAAAGACTATTCAATCCCAGAGTCTGGCTTTAGAACATTAGTTCTCAAACCCTCGGAAAAAAAGGATATTGAAAGCAAGAGGAGAATTGTACAAGGCCATGAAAGGCCTGGAAATATAAGGAGACTAAGTCCCTTGGCTCTCACCAGCCTTGCCGAGATACATATGTATTTCAGAATCAACTGTCTTGATTTGGAGCTGGAAAAGGAGAGAAAACTTGGGTGGGGAGTGTGGTGAAGGTGTGATAAAAGACTTTGAGCATTAATCCCCAAACCTGAGTAAATAGGGCTTTGCCCATGCTAGTAGTTAATGAATCCTAAATTCTCTTTCACTTCACAATCCTCCGCACACCCAGCAGTTTTGAACTTTTCTGGCATGTCTTTAACTTGTACATTGGAAAAGAGTGTCTGTGATCCTGGAAGTTTTTTGAAATTCCACAAGCCTTTCCTTTGACACCTTCTGTTCCTACTCTCCGTGAACCAAAACAAGTTTGGTTTTAAGTATGTGTGGGTCTTGTGAGAATACTGGCTCTAAAAGTTACAAGATTGTTCGGAAGCACCACGGCATTGAGATTAACAAGAATGGAAAAGCAAAATTCTTTATAGCTTGATGTGCATTACTTAGTATATTTAGTAAAGGTTCGAGGGGCTGTATGTGCATGTGCATGTGGTCATAGCCTTAGCCTTGGAGAAAAGGGCTGCATGTGCCATGACAGAAGGGCCATAGAATGAGGGGAAGCCTACCTCAATTTGTGTGAATGGTAATAGCTTCAGGGAAAAAATAGAGTCATCTGCAATCAGGTCTTCTCTCTTTTATCCAGTCCTTTCTATCTGTACAAGGGGAGGCCCATAAAAAAACTGGAATTATCTTCTGGAGGGCGGGCCTCTTGTAGTACAGACTTCCCATGCTAGGTGACTATTCTAGGAACCCGTCTGTATCAATGTGCCAGCTGACATTGTTGTGAGAGGCTGCATTTGGCTTCATTAAATTTTTCTGGAAGACTCAACACAATTGCCCATTTCATCATGGGTGATTTAGGAGCACACCTGCCCACGTGGTGCTGAGTGTTCAGCAGTTTTTGATAAAAAATGGCCTGACTCCTGTGCCCCACTCATCCTGTTCACTGGATCTTGCCCTGGGTGACTTTTTTTGTTTCCCTGGATGAAACGGTCCTCAAAAGGAAAAGTTTTGCCAATGTGGAAGAGGTGAAACAAAAAAAGACAGAAGCACTAAAAGACATCAAAATCGATGAGTTTAAAAACCGTTTTGAGCAGTGGAAAAACATCTTGATAGGTGTATTGCATCAAATGGAGAATACTTTGAAGGTGACTGAAGTTTAAAAATGTAAGTATAAATACACAATTTTTTATAAATAAATTCCGAGTTTTGGGGGTCCTCTCCCCCGCCCCATCCCTGACATTTTTGGTTACTTGTTTCAGGCCTCTTACAACATGACTGAAACATGTTTTTTCCATACTTTCTAATCGCATCACCATTTATTGGCTTTCGTGGCTTCTTGCTCTTCGTTATCTTCGTGCTGACTTAGATGTCTCCATGACATCTCTGGTGGCTCGATAGGGAAAGTTTTTTTCGTTATGATATTGTATCACTCAGAATTCTCTAAGAAACAAACCAATAGGGTGTGTTTAAAATATTAAATATAATCTATATATATATAGTGCGTATGACTTACTGGCTCATATGGTTATGGAGACTGCGAAATCCCAAGATCTGCATTTGGAAAACCAGTGATGTTGTTCCAATCTGAGTCTGAAGGGCTGAAAAACAAGAGAGTTGATGGTGTATTCCTGAGGGGTGTCCAACCTGCGGACTACAGGCTACATGCAACTCAGGATGGCTATGAATGTAGCCCAACACAAAATTGTAAATTTACTTAATGTGATTTTTATGTGATTACATGTTGCAATATATTTATCATGTGGCCCAACACAAGTCGTCTTCTTTCTGTTGTGGCCCAGAGTCACCAAAAGTTTGTCTCTTTTGGTGTCTCTTCAGAAGACAGGCAGGCTTAAGACCCAGAAGAGCCCGTGCTGCGTTTAGAGTCCAAAGGCAGGAAAAAGCTGACCCCCACCCAGGTCAAAGGTACTCAGGCAGGAAGAATTACCTTTCAAGGGGAGGAGGAGGTTACCCTTTTTGTTCTATTCAGGCCTTTAATTCATTGGATGAGCCCTTTTACATTGGGGAGGGTAATCTGCTTTACTCATTCTATCAATTCAAATATTAAACTGATCAAAACACTCTCACTAACTCACCCAGAAAAATGTTGGACTAAAACATCATTCAAGTTGACACATAAATTTAACCATCATAAATATATTCTCCTGAGGCATTTAGAAGACTCTTTGCCTGGTGGTACCAGAAGCTCTAACTGCGGCAGAGTATAATTTCCTTTTCTATAAAACAGTGACCACATCGTTATGGTTGGTTTGTAGCACTCTGTAGATTCAGCCCATTAGCCATGTACTTTGTGCTGGTCATCATCTATCTTCCCACAAGGTGAAGTCAGGGTATTTTAAGGCAAGCTTTTAAAATTTAAAGGATTATCAAAGGTTGATTGGGGCCTGTGTTTCTCACTGTAATTAATGAAAGCTACATGATTAAATGCCTTTGATGTATGTCACCTAGACTTCCTTTTGAGAGAGGGGAGTTTAATGTTACATTTTAAGACATATTGGATGAGTATAATTAAGTATATTATAAATATATTTACATGTAAATTATGATTCCCGTATATGATATAATGTACATATATTTGCATCATCGTTTTTGATATTCATCTATACAGAACTGTCTTCTGGGAGGTGGGGGCCCTGCTTGGTACCCTAATGTTGAGTTTCATCAAGCAGTAAGAATAATGTAATCAGATGTGTTTCTATCTCAGTATCTTGCAGATCGTGGCAGAATAATTATTTGGTGGAAACACTAAATGCATTTCACATAACTCGGAGAAATCTTGTTTTCATTAGATGATATACCCATGACATTTGAAACTGGTGGTAGAAAATGACTTTTTTCTTCTGTTTGAAAACTCTCTAATCCACACAATGTGCTTATCAGGTGTGAGTGCAGCTGGGAAGATTCTTTCTTCAAATGCTCTTGAAGTCAGTATTATGGCTATTGAAGAATGAGCTTCTCTAATCTGAGAGTACTTGCTAACTAGCACAATTTCCGTTTTTTAACTACAAAAATCAAATTTGGTATATGAAGTTTAATCATCCAGAACTATTTATCTATGGCATAAATATCTTCCCTTCTGAGGCCTAATGCTTTAGTAAAGAAAGTTACATTTCCTTATTTATAGAATCACTGATTGCAAATCATTTATAAGCCCATAGAAGAGAACCTTTACTGCAGGCTGGCCTATCCATGTTTTAAAATCAGTTTGCTAAGCATTAAAATGCCTATTTTAGGGTTATGTGACCAGAGACAGCATTTGAAGCTGTAGGAAGAAACATTCTTTAGACTACCAGGAAATTTATATTCATACCCAGGTACTTTATTTCTGTGTTAGCAAGAAAAATGTCCAAAAATTTTCCTCTCAACAGTACACCTGCAGTATATGTGTATCAGTCCAGTTAAACTCAGCATGCAATCTGTAGCTTTCAAGAGCAGTAATAAATGATGTATTACCAACACGCTTCTACCTGTCAGTCTATGAAATTGCCACACACTTCCTGATGAATTTTTTTGTCTCCTACTATTTTGATGGGAATGAAAGTACCCACCTGAGATAACTCAACGAGCACAGAGATTCCAGAGCCTGTTTTTAACCTCTGCTAAACCTGGCATACTGGAGCATGTCCATGTTGACACTAGAGTGATGACTGCTTCCTTTTGTCCAAACTTAGAGCTCATTTCAAGGGAGGAGGTTTGGTCAACAGGATCTGGATAGTTCTAGGACAAGCACTTAACATTCACCAATGGATGTGAGAAGAGAAACAGGACCATTTAGAAATTTGACAGCAAGAGTCCATTACTGAAATTTCCATGAGGACTTGCTACATTTTTCAGCCTCTGTTGAAATGTGAAAGAAGCATGAGAACTATACTCTCTGGGGTTCTGGGGATATATTGTCATGACCTTTAGTTTTTCTGGGTTGTACAGTACAAACTGAAGTTCTTAGACCTAATTTTTTTCTCAAATTTTTAAGCAAATTGCTTAAACTTTCGAGCCTCAGGTTTCTTTCCCACTAAGGAGGGAGTAATACTTCTACCTTCTAGGATTATTGGAAGAACTAAATGAGATAAATGCCTAACATATAATGGGCTCAATATTGTTTTTTTAATGATATTAACTTTAGTCTATGGAATTCTTTTTTCCTTTGTCCTCTCCATTTAGTTTATGCTGCGTTTTCTGTTCTGATGAAACTTGATTAGATGTGTCCTCGGAACTTTGTTCCTACTTGTTAGATGAAACGGGGGCCTGTATGTGTGAGATTTCACTGTGTCAGCTTATTGTTTCCACTTGGCCAGTAGGTGTAGGGGTGACTCGGGTGACTCGGGATATTCTGGAGGCAAAAGAAAATATCCAAGTGGGGCAGGGTTGAGAAACCAAGAAAAATGTTCCCAGAAGCAGTCTGTACCGTGGGATCCTGGGAAGCATTTTTAGATTCCTCTCAGCTTCTAGTTTTGAGGTTCCCTGCATTTTCAAGTCAGATGGAAATCACACCTCATCCCGCATCATCTGTTATGTTGGCTCCAGATTAATGTCCCTAACCAAACTCCTTACCCCCTGAGCTCTCACCATGGTTTTTTGAGAATCAATGGAAATTTGCCAGATGAGGCTCCAGAAACTTTGTTGGTTGAAAATTCGTGAGGTATGTCCCACATGGCATTTAACTGTTCAGGAGCGGTACCCTAGCTTCTGTTTCTTGACTGAGGACAGACCTGAGAATCTGTGAGGTGAAGGGTTCACCAAATTCCCACTGATGCTTGCTTCATCTTGGGAAGGCTTTTATATATGCCAAAGAATATTAGTTATTACTTTGATTTTAATCAATATTCAATTTAAAATATACTTTTCTAAGCCTTTAACTTCAGCTGACAAATTTTATTTTATTATTATATCTAAAAATTTTACACAAAAATAAGAACAAACTCATTTGTTCCTTTATTGATGTTTATAAAAATGTATAAACTTGACAGATCAAATCCTAATCATTTTACATTTAAGTAATCAAATTTCCTTGGACAGCTTAACTTGATTACAGATTTAATATATACAATTCTTATAAATGTCGCAATTTTCTAAGTACTTAATGCCCATAACGCTAATAAACCAGACATTAGTTCAGTTCAAATTCTCTTAAGTATTTTCAAACATCTCAAAAAACAACATAAAGCAGTGTAATATTTATAAAACACATTACTATACCTTTATAAATATAATTTATATTGGATTGATTGTATTTAAACACAGTGTAATTGATGGATATATAAATAGAAAGAATATACCCACCAAGGGGAATAGAATTGTAACGGGGTGCAGCCAAGAGGGGAGCCCCAGAAGGGGAGTTGGGATGGGGCCCAGAACTCAGGGTGTCCAGGAAATATTAGAAAGACATGTAAGATGTCCTCACACCTTTCCCCTCAGGTGTGAGTTGGGGGAGGGGACAAATGGAGCAGGGCCATCGAGTTGTTTTGCATAGCAGCGGTTTTGCAGATAACCTCCAGAATGGTCATTTAACATATCTATAACCTTTAACTGGTCTCATAGATATGTTAAACAGCTGTGGCCATGCTCTGAGCCAGGGGGATGGAAAGGACTTCCCCAAGGACGTGACTAGGGGAGGAACCCCAAGTTAAAGCACCTGCGTAGGAGCTTGGAGAAGATTGGCTCCAGAAAATTAGGACACGCCTGCCCAAACTCATGATGGCATCCCAATAACCTTGGAAATATACGGGAATGCTGGCAGGTGTAACCGATTGTAGGAGGAGTCGGAGCGGAAATAGGGCTGCAGAGGAGGTTTGGCGCCAGTATTTAAAACGGAGATGCGGCAGCTTTGCCAGAGGGGGAGATCCATGCGGTTTCACCAGAGTGCCGAACCCACAGCCCTACAGGGAAAATCACCATGTGGCTTTAGCAGAGAATTGCCACTCAGGTTTGCCAGAGTGGGGACCCTCTCGCAGCTTTGCCAGAGGGAGAGATTCCACGTGGTTTCACCAGAGTGCAGACCCCTGCAGCTTTGGTGAAGAGGGAGAGCCACGAGGCTTTGCCACAGTGGGGACCCCTTCCCCACAGCTTTGGTAGAGGAGGGACCATGCGGCTTTGGGGTGCTCCCTTCGGCTGCGTGGCCTGGGAGCAAGAGAGACTGCCTG